>CM038215.1:104439368-104820258 GCA_021442155.1 Cymbidium sinense
AAAGCTTTGTTGACTTACATCCTCCTAAATAAGGAACCACTAGGGTGATTGGTTGATAGCACAATAAATTGAACCCGACCTAAGGCAACTATTTGAGAGAATGCCGCTGTGGACTCATATCGACTCATGAATAGTCAGAATCAATTTAATTTTTGATGGACCCTCTCGGTGTGCGATGAATCTACTAAGAAGGAGCTAATATCAGCCTAGACTATCTTAGATTTACAAATCCAAATGGATAGTCTACGATCATGAGGTAGAGCTAACCAATCAAAGGGGTGCCTTTCGGTGTGGAATGGTCAAGTCGAAGAAAGCAGCTTGACAACTTTCTAAACAAAGAACCACTAGGGTGATCGATTGATAACACAACAAATCAACCCAAGGTGACTATTTGAGTGAATATCATGGACTCATATCGACTCAAGAATAGTTAGAATCAATTTAATTTTAGATGGATCCTGTCAGTGTGCGATGGATCTACTAAGAAGGAGCTAATATTAGCCTAGAGCTATCTTAGATTTACAAATCCAAAGGGATAGTCTACCGGCTGCGAGGTAGAGCTAACCAACCAAAGGGGTGCCTTTCGGTGTGTAATGGTCAAGTCAAGAAAGAAAGCTTGTAGACTTATAACTTCCTAAATAAGGAACTATTGGGTGATTGGTTGATAGCACTAAATAGCGACTGGGGTACTTGAGAGAGTCTTTGTGGACTCATATCTCAAGAATAGTCAAAATTAATTTAATTTTAGATGGACCCTATTGTGTGATGGATATACTAAGAAGGAGCTAATATCAGCCTAGACCTATCTTAGATTTACAAATCCAAAGGGATAGTCTACCGAGGTAGAGCTAATCAACCAAAGGGTCGACTTTCATTGTGTAATGGTTAAGTCAGGAAGAAAGCTTGTAGACTTATAACTTCTTCAACAAGGAACCACTGGGGTGATCGGTTGATAGCACAACAAATTGAACCCAACCTAAGGGCAACTACTGAGAGAGTGCCTACCCGGGGACTTATCTCAACTCAAAAGTAGTCAGGCAATTCCTATAGGAAGTTTTGCTGACATTGCCCTAAAGATAGGATAGTTGCTTGGGAAAAGGTACCACTGGGGGTTTTGCTCCTAATCCACAAGAAGAAATATATTTATTTATATTTTTTGTGGACCTATTAGTGTGCAAGGGACCAGAAGGAGCTTATATCGGCCAGTCCTATCTCGACTTATTGGACCAAGGGAGAATCTGCATATCTGCAAGACAAATTCTCCAACCACAGGGGTGGTTATTAGAAAAGGGGGACTGTCCAATTCAAGAGTAACTGGTAGTGTCTAAATGTGGTCGCTAAGGACGTGATCCAAACAGAGTGCCCATAGGGGAGGTGCTAGGGGCTTTATCCAAAACCCTGTAAAAGAAAGCCTATAGGTATACAATGGCCAACTCTGGGATAAAGCTTGTAGACTTACATCTGTCATGAGTGGTGTATTCACTAGGTGGGTCGCTGTCAGCATAGCGATAACCAACCAACCTAAGGTGCCCGTTGATTTGTGATGATCAATCTGAGAAGAAGTCTTGTAGACTTACATCTTCATAACAAAATGATCCAGGATAGTATCATCGCGGGGAGATGCTATCCGACCTAGGGTGACTACTAAGTGGGGAGTCTCGTGTAAGGACTAGACCCATACTTGAAGTTATCAAGAGGAAAAGTACCACTAGGGGACTTATCCTAAATCTCAAATATACTCGACCCAGTCAGATCATGATGGCTAGTCGAAGAAGAAAGCATGCAGACTTACATCTTCTTAAACAAAGTCAACATGGGGTAGCTTACCCGCATTGTAGTAAGACCTACCAAACTAACAAGGTGCTCATCAGTTTACAATGGTCAAGTTAGGAAGAAAGCTTGTGGACTTACATCTGCCAAACAAGTAACCAATAGGGTGACACACTAGCAAGGTAGCATGTTAGCCCGACCTAGAGCAGCAAATGAGTGAGTGCCACACGGGGCTTTATCCCACATCAAAATAGCCCGAGATAAAAGATATATGTTTGTGTTGTGGAAGAAGGAATAGGATGCTGCTTGGGTTCTCTTACACCTCTCCTAAACACATCACAGAATGGATGAAATGGTGCCATAAAGGGCAGTTGTGACTCCCACCAAGAAAGGATGCCACTTGGGTTCTCTTACACCTAACTTAATTGTACTAGTCAAAATAGGATGTCTCTTGGGTTCTATTACACCTATCCTAATAGCACTGGAGAATCGTGTGTAATTTTTGTTTGTGTTGATTAAGGATAGGATGCCACTTGGGTTGTCTTACATAGTGGTGAAATTTTTTATGTGTAAATTTCTAAAGAAGGTAAAAATATATACTTCCATCTTCACTCTATGCGACATAAAACTGAAGATGGAAATATACATCTTCTTCTTTTTATGCATTTTTGACACCATGTAAATTCATAGATATTCTTATTGAGGGTGATCGAGTATGACATTGAGGAGAGGTGTACTATCTTGAAAGATAGAAGTCACCACCCTACAATGGACCTAATCACCTCAATAAGGACTCCTAAGGATAATGGGTTTGCATGTGTACCAAAGATTGTTCCCCTACTATACATGGAAAAGTAAAGTAGGGTTTATTTTAAATCGGGTTTGTTAAGTTCCCTACAGGGGCAAGCCCCCATAGTTAATTACATCATAAGAATGAGATCTCTTAGGAATACTCTCGATTAAAGTAATTGATCATTGTCTCCAAAGATTTCAATAGGTATGACTATCAATCGATTATTTTGTTTTGGAAGATCAAATGGGATTGATCAAAGAGAGGGAGTTATTATCGAAGCCAAAGAACGATAAATAAGAGATGCTCATGATGCTAGAAAACCTAGCGAGCATCTCAAACAATCTTATGGTTGGGCTTTACATTTTTGAAATTGAATTATTTATTTGAGTTGACATTTTATTAGAAGTTTAGGGCTTATAATTCCATAATACAAGGTTATGAAAATTCTTAAGAAGTGAGATTTTATACTTATGGCCCATAGAAGGGAGAAGCAACCTTAGAACCTAAATCTAGGGAGCTTCGGTGAGGGCCAAAAAGCACGACCTAAATTTAAGCGATGGTGGTTTGCCAACTCCTCCTATAATTTTAAATTCATGTAGGCAAGTCTTATGCTTTATGCAAGATAGTTAGGCTGTTATTTATTTAGAAAGAGACTAAGTCCTTAAACTCACTCCTTAAAGAGAATAGATCATGTAAGGGCATGCTTCAAATGACCTAAATCTAAAGTAAATCATATTACATGTTATTTTCATTTTTGGATAGTCATTTGACTTAGGCTTATAGGATTCATATGACTAATGCATGAGAAGTAAGATTATTGGCCAAAATCAGTGAGAAGGGAGGATGTGCATTTCCACCATGGTGCTCAAAGGGAAAGCCAAGTTTCTCAGCAAAGCCCTCCAATCAAGAGTGAAAATAATATGCATTTGTGCATGATGTTATAAAAGAAACTCATCCAATTAAGGGGTTGCTAATTCTTTTATCTTGATTTTTTTAGCCTAAGCTTTAAGTGAGGTTATGAGTTCTTTATTTTAATTTTGAATTGTTAAATTTGGTAGAAGATTTATTTTTCTAGAGCCGAATCCACATCCAAGACATACATCAAGCAAGGAAGAAACTAGAAAAAGATGCCATGTTAATGCACAAACTAAACAAATCATCAATCAATTTATAAAGCTAACACAAAAGAAGAAGAGGTCATTTGTGGTCGGGCACCACCGCACAAACCCAAAAGCAAATTGGGTAGCGAGCTCTACCCTTATACAACCCGGATTACAAATGGATTAAGTACAATTAAGCAAGGAATTCATTGTTATGGGGGTCTTCAAGCTTCATGTCTTCATTCTTCTTTTCTTCTTTCTTCTTCTTTTCTTTTTTCTTCTTTGGTTCCTTTTTTTAGATGGTTGGAAGATGGTTGCTCCGGAGGCTTCACATGGTGCATATGATGAGATCTTATGACCAATACTCATCCTAATCCCTAATAACAATCATTCCAAAATCCTAATTGAAAAAAATACATGAAAAGGAAAAGTAAATCTAGTTAACACCTGCAAAATAGAGATTAGCTAAACAAACCATACAAATCCAAAGTATGTATATTGGACTTAGCACCCCACACATGGGTAACAAAGTCCACCTGACCTATTGTATTATGCTTAGGGGTATGAGCACCTGCACAATAAAAGCAGTTATATTTTATTATTACATTTAAGCAATCCCTCTAAAAATAATGATTAGACTAAATCATCCTGCCATTCATTCTATGCACATTCACCCTAACATCCAAATTAAAACATATATCATAAAATAAAAGCAAACATCAAACCATGCAATTCCCTAACCTAAAGCTAGAAGTGGTGGCTTAATCTAATGTGTGTGCTTTAGAAGGTTTGTGTGGTATGCTGAACTATGGCTTTAGGGTTTGTTTTTTTTTGAAGTGTGAAAGTGTTCAACTTAGAGGATGGTTTCATTTAAGTTATTTTACTGATTTGGGCTGATTTATTTTGGATTTTTTTTGGTTTGAATGAATCCTACAATTAATTATTAAGTGTTATAAAGAGAGGGAAAAGAGAAGAGAACTTCTCTTTCCTTCTCTACCTTAAGTGATTTCTAAAGTAGAATCATGTTTGGTTTCATTTAGTGAATGTTTATTACGTGTTTAAATTAATCCTAAGTTTAGATGAACTCTAAACAAACCTATTCAAAAAGAAAGGCATTTTAAGATTAAGTAAAGTGAATTAAAATCACAAAACACACATCACTTCATTTCTTTCCCAACATTTATAACATGCATATGAATGAACCCTAAGCATATCTATACATACAAATGGAAATGCTTAGCATACTTTATGATGAATGCTAAGTGAATTACTTAAGAAAATTTGAATGCTTATGATGCATGATTTTCATTAAGTAGAAAAGGATTTTCTTATCCAATTTTCACATGCACACATGAATATATGAAAGGCATAAGTGAGTACGATGCCATTATTAACCAGGGGTGTAAGGTACAAGACCTACTTAGGGATACTTAAAGCCTCGTAACCCCGGGGTTGTCCAGACTAATATATCACTTTCATTAAACGCAAGCATATGTACAAAAGAAATGAATGGAAAAGAATGGATGCAAAAGTTCGTATTGGTTGATTTATTTTTGTTTATGCAATTTATATGTGTGAATATAAAGATCCTTCTTAGGCTATCACATGGAAGGGGATAAGAGTAGATTTGACCAAGTGTTATGTTCTTTTAAAAGAACCATACACTTTGCAAATCTTATTCAAATCCATGTTAAGAGGAAAGAAAGGAAGCAAACATATAACACATTTTTATATTCACATGCAAACTTATAAATAAAATATAAGTAACACAATTCATATATTTTGAAAATAATTTGGAATTTAATAGTGATAATAGCCATTCATATTTTTTACTTTAGCCAAAACATGCAATTTGACATAAAAGAAACATTTCACTTTTATTTTGATTTTTGAAAAGAATGAATGCTTGAAATTCATATGACATACACATTTAGCATGTTGGGAAAGAATTAAAATGATGAAAGCATGTAAACACATTCACCCTAATTAATTCCTAAAGACAATCTTATGAAATGAGAAAGCTTAAAGCAAATCAAATTATTTTTAAAGAAGGTTTGGTTTTTTTTGAGTTTGATTTAATTAGGAAATGTGAGGTGCATTGCTTCTTAACACATTCCCACATATGTTGGTTATTTTAGTTTAATTTTTAGATGATTAGGTAATTTTTTATATGTTGCTTAGGTTAAGGTATGAATTAAGCATGTTAATTACCCTTACCTATACATAATAATTATGACCAATAGATAATGCTCAATAAATATGAGCCTTGATGATGACTAAAAAATTTAAATAAATTTAAACTAAAAGATCCTAATGTAATTTACTTAGATTAAAGATTAATAAATAGATATAGAGTTTTAATTTTGTTTTTGGCTCATGATTAATGATTAATTAAACTAAGTGGTTTTAATTTAAGTAATTTCATAACCTCCCCTCACACATGTGAGTTGAGTTTTAATTTTCTTATTGTACTTAGGCTCTTGAATACCTAAGCATCTACCCAAGATAGATTAATTGAGTTTCGAAAAGTTTTAGAATTTTATGAAGTTAATTAAGGGGGTAATTAGTGAATTAACCCTTAATTAAGGATGGATTAAGAAGAAAATGGGGGTTTAGGGAATAACTTATGGAAAGCATTCCAAAATTATTTCCTAAACCTCACATTCACTTAATCAAAACTTAATTGACTCAATCAGAGGGTTAGAACACTAATTATGCCCTTAATTAAGCCTAATTACATTAAGGGAGTAATTAAAAAATGAACTAGAAATTCTCCTAATTAAGCCCCTAATAAATCAAAAGAAAATTAGGGGAGGTAGGAGTCATCCTACTAATTAAGCACAAAAAGTTTAGGATTAATCAATGGAGTAATTAAAGGGTAATTAGCAAATTAACATTCCCAATAAAACCTAAATTCAAAGAAAAGAACTATTCAAAATCAATAAAAATTAATTTTAAAATATTCTATGTTCAATTATCTTTTATATGTAATTTACTTCATATTTTTCTGATTTTCCTACACTTAGATATGAATTTAGGAAGATTTGGTGATTAATTAGAAATTAAATAATCCCTACTTATATTATTAATCCCGTTGGTGCCATGTGTGCTGCTGACGCGACATGCGCTTTCCACATGGCATGATGAGATTGGCTTTTTAACTCATCACATTGTAGCGCCGCGTAGCGGCGACACTACGAGCTTTCTCCTCAGCCGTCCGATCAAGGATCAGACAGTTGAGATTAAAGCCATGGATCAGAGGGGAAAAATGTGGGAGGCTACGTGTTCTAATCTCTACTGTCCATGCAAAATGCGTGGATAGATGGCTATAGATTCATCTATGCCACTCTTTGTGAGCAAGGAGATCCATCCATGTTCTAGCTATGATCCAGCTCGATTGAGCTTGGGCTAAATTTAGCCCACACCTTCATCATGCAATGTAGATCATATCTAACTGCTAAAATCCCATGGGATTAAACTTTCTTTCATAAAGATCCACACTATGGATAGATTAAGCTCGAAAAAATGGATTACCATGTTGGAGGTGATCACTGATGCTCGATTCCCTTAGAGAAGCTTATCTTGAGACAAGCTTTCAAGTTTGGAGGCTTTAAAATTTAGTAGATGCTTCTATGGGTCAACTCCTCCTTGCCTTGAGTTTGACCTTGATCGAATTGGATCCTCCCTTGCCTTTGGAGCTTGTGAAAGAGCTTGGGCAAGTTCGACTTTGTCCTCTGATAGAGCTTCAAGAAGGAATTGGGTTGATGTTGAGTGTGGAGTAAATTCAATTTTCAATGGAGCTCCCCTATTTTCAAGTGATGAAAATCGAGAAAAATCAAGTTTCAAACTCTCTCTAGGAAGCTTAGGAAGACTAAGTAGGGCTTGCTCTAAGTTCCTATGCTTCAATTGACTGAGGGAGAGTGAAGATTGAATTGAATTAGGGGGAGTATATCTCCCCCTTGAAGGATCGGATGGCCGCAAGCCTCCTTGCCATTTTGATCCAATACACCTCATGCAATGAGTTGGTTAGTTTGAATTGCATGTGGTTCAATTTTGGCGGAGAAGGAGTGGTGAGGTGGCCATGTGCTTGAATTGAGTGGAAGGATGATTTCCATGTGGCCATTTCAATGGGAGTGGTCGGTTGGCCATTGGCTGACCCAAACCCATTGGGTTGCACCACACTAGTGTTCACTTGATCCACTAAGAGAGTGCTAAGTGATTATGAAGAGGATTTGACCAAATTCCAAGTGGAATTAGCCAAAAATTTACCCTATGTCCTAGAGCTAAAATGGTCATTTGACCTTAATTTTAGTTTGGGTATGTTTGATATGATGAGAAAATAGGTTTGGCCAAGTTTCATTGGATTTGGAGTTGGTTTGATGTGATTTGGCTTATGTTGACCCATTTAGGTCAAAATGGGTCAACTTGGGTCAAGTTGACCAAATGGTCAAAGGCCAAACCAAGGGTTGGGTCAAGTTCATATGACCATTTGAAATATTTTGGTGCCTTTGGTTTGATTCAATTTGTTTTAAGTTTGAATTTGGTTCATATGATTTCATTTAGGTCAAATGGGCCAAGTTGATTAATTTGACCCATATGACCTGTTTGAGCTAGGTCTTGGATAAGTTTAGGTTTGGTTGGTCAGAAAGGGATTGGTATCTTTGTTTCCAATAAATTTTGGTTAAGTTTGAATTTGGCTCAATTTGACCTTTTAGGTCAAGTTGTTCATGGTCAATTGGTTTAGGGTCTAGTTGGTGAGGCATTGGTCAAGTTCAACAATCATTTTGGAATGAACTTGACCCATTGGTTTCAATTAATTTGGCTTAGATCAAGTTTTAACACATTTTGACTTTTTAGGTCAAGTTCGACTTGGGTCAAGTGACCAATTGGGATAAGGCTCAAATGTTGGTTGTTCAAGTTTAAACATTGATCATGAATGAACTTAGATCATTGGTTCCAATCAATTTGTCCTATGGTGGATTTTGGCTATGTTGGGTTTCATTTTGGCTAAGTATTGACTGGTCAACCTTTAGGTTTGACTTAGTTTGACCCAATTTGAGTGATTGATCATCTCATGATGATTGTTGATCATGATGAGAGGCTTAGGTGGGCTTAGTTCAAATCCAATTTATTAGGATTAGGATTTCGCTCATGAGGGTACTTTAGGTCACTTTCGGTCAAGTGAGCCTAGGTGGGTCAAATGGCTTGGTCAAAGCTTGATTTGAGTTTGATTGTACTCACATATGGACTTATGATTGAAATATAAATCCATTTGCAAGTGGTTTGAAGTCAAATGGGTTTAGATTCATTTGACAATTTCAAGTTCAAAGGGGGTGAACATGAGTTTGACTTGGGTTTGATTTTTGAATTGAGTTTTGGTTAACTGATTGAAGTTTGTATTTATATTTGGATTCATGATTAAAAGATTGATTGAATCATGAAGAAAAATCAAGGGATTGGCTTGATTTGAAGTTGATTTGGCTAAGCACAAGAATTTGACTTGAAAGGCTTAGGTTGGATTTTGATTGAATTTGGGTTTGATTTTTGGAGTTAGTTTTGATTGTTTGAGTTTATATTTCATTTCTATATGTGAATATAAATGAGAATATAAATGGGTTATGAGAAAATTTCAAAGATTTGAAGTGGTTTGAACATGATCTAGGCTAAGTCCTTACGAGGAAAATAAAGGATTTAGGAAAGATTTTGAACTTAGAATTGAATTTCAAATTTAGTTTGATTGATTTGAATTTATATTTGATTTATATATGTGAATAAAAATGAGAATATAAATGAGTTATGAGAAAATTTCATGAATTTGAATTGATTTAGGCTAAGTCCATGAAAGGAAATCAAAGGGCTTAGGCAAGATTTGGAATTGGAATTTAAATTTTGAAATTTGATTTGATTGATTTGAATTTATATTTTATTTATATATGTGAATATAAATGAGAATATAAATAAGTTGTGAGAAAATTTTTTGAGTTTGAATTGATTTGAAGATGATTTAGGCTAAGTCCTTAAGAGGGAATTAAGGACTTAAGAAATATTTGGAATTTGATTTGATTGATTTGAATTTATATTTCATTTATATATTTAAATATAAATGAGAATATAAATGGGTTATGGGAAAAAAATCATGAATTTGAATTGATTTAAAGATGATTTAGGCTAAGTCCTTAAGATGGGATTAAAGGACTTAAGAAGGATTTTGAACTTGGAATTTCAATTATGGATTTCAATCATGTGGCATTGGTTTGAGTTTGGAGAAAATCAATTAGGCTGGAATTGATTTAGGTTTGATGTTGATTTGATTTGGAGTTTGACTTGGAGGAAGGAAGTAAGAATGTGGTTCAAGCTATAGGGTAGGTAGATTTTCCTAACACCCCTAAGGCATGACCTATTCCTATGACTAACTCTTCTAAATCTATAGGGCTAGGTTGAGTATCCACCTAATCATTAGATGTGTCTTAAGACTAAGGATCCCTTAAAATCTTAGAGAAGTCCTATGTCTAAGATGAAGGGGGTTGTGAACATATCCTAAAAAGTGGTCAACCTACACCTATCTTAAGCACTTTATGGCGGATTCACAAGCAAATATATTCCTCAACAACTATAAATAGATGGAATTTGAGACTAAAGAAATTTTATTGATAATTGATTTGGAAATAAGATTTATGGATAATATTTCTTTAAGTAGAGCCCGTTGATAGAAAGCATAGGGCACTCTCCCTTATAATTTATAAGTTGATAAGATCCTCCTTGGTAGGCCTTCTATATGGCAAAAGGGCATTCCCAAGTGGGTTCAAACTTGCCTCCCATCTTTCGACGGGCAACAATTGGTCTTCTTAGAACTAAAATAAGCTCTCCTACTTAGAAAGCTCTAGGACAGACCAACTTATTATGAGCTTGAATCATTTTGGCTTTGTACAACCTAAGGTTCTGGCATGCTAGGAGGCGTCTGTCCTCCAAACCTTCAAGCTCTTCTAACCACAACTTGACATTCTACTCCATTGTGATCTTACTACCCACAACTATCCTTAATGATGGGAGTTGGACTTCTAATGGTAGAACTGAAGGGGTAGATTGAGTTGAAGTTCTGTATATGGTGCGATAAGCCCACAAGGCTTCAACTAACTGCTCATGCCACTGTCACTTGTTATCATCGAGTGTCTTCTTTAATATTTGGATGAGAGTTTTGTTGAAAACTTTTGCAAAGCCATTTGCCCTCGGGTAGTAGATTGCAGAGTATCTCCAATCTATTCTATGTATATGGGAAAAGCTGTTAATTTTAGTGCTCTTGAATGCAGTACCATTATCGAATATAATTTGTCGAGGCACCCTGAACCTATATACGATATGGTTCAAAAAATGGAGCACATCGAGCATGACTTCTCGAAGGGGATTGCCTCCACTTGGAAAAGTAGTGGCGTGTAGAATGAATCGATGACCTTGGAAGAAGGAGGATCAATCGGGCCCACAATGCCGGTACCCCAACACTCAAATGGCCATGAGGCTAATGTTATATGTAGAATGTTGGGAGATTGGTGAAGGATCACAGCGTGCAGCTGACATTGGTGGAATCTCCTAACTACGTCCATGCAATCTGTGATCATCGAGGGCAGTAGTATCGTAGTCTTTTGATCTCGGCTTTCATCTTCAGACTAGATTGATGTGCTCTGCATAAACCTGAATGCACCTTGGTCACGATCTTACGGGCTTTGTGTTTGTACAGACAACATAACCACATATGATTGAAGGACTGCTAGTACAAGGTGCCATCCACGAGAGCGTATGAAAGGGCTCTCTGCTTCACCTGATGTATTAGTGACTTCTCTTGAGGTAGTTTGCCTATATTTAGATAATTTGTGAATGGTTGTCTCCAATCCAACTCCTCATCCTTTTTGGAAACAATAACCTCCCCTTCAAGAGAGAGACTCTTGATGAGTTCAGCATCAATAAGACATAAGACTTGTTTATTTTGGGCCCTTATTGGTATGGACTCATCTTCCAAACATGCCAACTCTTCGGCAAGCTTGGCTAATGCATCTACTACTGTATTCTCTCCTCGAGGAATCCTCTAAATGGTAACCTCTGAGATTTAAGCCAATAACTCCATGGTGTACTTATGATAGTGATGGAGTTTAGTCTTTTGAACCTTATAAGACCCAACAATTTGGTTGATGACTAACTGTTACTCCTCAAAGATGTTGATATTCTGGATGCATAGTGCAATGACTAACTCCAGACCAGCAATCAAAGCCTCATATTCGGCTTCATTGTTGGTGCATGGATTGGACATATGATATGAGAATCTCATCATATCATGGTTTGGAGTTAGGAGAACTACTATGCCTTTCCTGGAAGAGAAGATCATGGTTCTTCTCCTTTTTGAAAGGAAGCTGCACCATCAAAATATATCTCCCAGTGGTGAATGCTAGTGTCCTCTAAGATCATAATATTTTCATCGGGGAGGTCATCATTAAGCAAGGAATCAGTAGGAAGTGGGTGTGCTGCTAAGAAATCCACTAGTGCTTGTCCTTTCACCACACAGAGTGGTACAAAAGTGAATTCAAACTGTGACAAAATCATGGACCAATGTGCCAACCGTTTGGACAGCGTTGGCCATGTCATGAGATATTATAGTGGTTTGATCCTAGAGATCAGTTTCACCTTATGAGAAAGCATGTAATACTATAGCTTTTGGGATGCAAAGATTAAAGCTAGGCAATGCTTTTTAATGGGTGGGTAATTTGCCTCAATAGGGATTAGACGATGACTAAGATAGTAGAGTGCGTTCTCCTTTCCTTCATCATTGGTTTGAGCCAACAAAATGTTAAGGGAGTCATCTAATGTGATAGTATATAGTAAGAGCAGCTTGCCCAGGATAGGGGCTGCTAGAACTGGGAGCGTCATCAGGTAGTACTTGATGTCTTCGAAGGAATATTGACACTTGTCATCCGACTTGAACTTGACATCCTTTTTGACAAGTGCAGAGAATGGCTGCATCTTCCTGACAGGTTGGAAATTAAGCATTTTAAATATGCCAACCGCCCTTGAAATGATCTGAGTTGAGTTAGACTTTTAGGGCGTGGCATTTCTAATTTGCTTTGATCTTCTTCGAATCAATTTCTATTCCACAGTGCAGACAATAAACCCAAGGAATTTTCTCGAAACTACTCTGAATGCACACTTTAGGTGATTCATTTTAAGGTTAAATTGTTTTAACCATTCAAAAACTACTTCAAGTCAAAGAGATGGTCTTCCTTTTCTTTACTTTTGACTATAAGATCATTGATGTAACATTTGACTTGATGATGAATGAGTTCTTTAAAAATTTGAGTCATGGCTCGCTAGTATGTAGCACTAGCATTTTTAAGGCCGAAAGGCATGACCCTATATCAAAAGATTCTGATCGAGGTTTGAAATGTAGTGTTTCTTTCATCTTTAGGGGCCATCTTTATTTGGTTATAACTAGATGAGCCATCAATGAAAGAGAAGACTGCATGAGATGAGGCAATGTCCATCATCAGTTCTAGTATTGGTAGTGGAAATTCGTCTTTTGGACATGCCCTATTTAGGTCCTTAAAATCGACGCATATTCAAATTTGGCCATTCTTTTTCTTAACTGGGATGACATTGGCCAACCAGGTAGTATATTTTTCTTCCATAATAAAACTAGCATCGATCAGTTTCTTGACTTCAGAAATGACCTGCTATTTAATATCTAATCACATGCGTCTAGGAGCTTGCTTGATATGGTTAGCATTATGTTCTATTGCTAGTTTATGGACTGCTACATCAAGAGACAAACTGGGCATTTCTTCATAACTCCATGCAAAGTCCTTAAACTCAGTCAATAGCTTAACTAAGTGATTGATTTTGGTATCACTCAACAAAGAGCTGAGGCATGTCGGACATGGATTATCTTCAATTTCTAAGTTGATCTCTTTAAGTTCATCAATGGTTGACTTGATTTTTTTCTTCAAATTCTGGGGGTGCATCTTTGACTTTAAATTCATTTGGATCATCTGAAGTTTCTAAACACACCTCCTCATATGAGTTAGCATGATTTGAAAAGAACCTATCATATTATAAATGATTGGTGATAACTAAGCAATGGTTGTCATCATTGACTGGACCCACCATATAGAATCCTAGTCATGGTCTTGATTGAGAGCTTTTGCATTCATTCTTCCATATTCTTTCGAAATAGTTTGACCTATGCTTTGACCAAGTATGTGGTATTAATTCCTTCTTTTCTAAATTAAGAACATAAGGTGAATACCAATCAAAAGGCAATTGTATTAAATTTATATATGAATCATCCTCAAGTTCTACATCAGCTTCCTGACTTGAGGATGATGCTCCCAAAAAGAACCTTTGAACTCTCCCATCTATGGAAGACTTAGGGCCTCCTTAACTACCAAACCCTCAACTTTCTAAGATGAAAGTGGGGTTAGAGCAAGGTTCCCAACGACTCTCATATGTATGCAACTTGGATACATTTATTCTTTGCTTTGGAGCCTAGTCTTCATCATTGTCACACTTTAATGTCACCTCGAATGGGATCCGCCACTGAGAAGAGCTGGCTGGTGTGCTAACCACATAAGACTCATCCTCTGAACTAGATTCTAAGGCTATGTGGATAGCAAGTGTAGTCCTGGTGGCTGGGGCATACCTTCTATTAGGTGGGCTATAGGGAGGCTTTCCATCTCTGGGATGCCTCTGAACTATCCTCTGTCTCTGCTTGGTGGCGGTCGGGTCATCCTACCCATATGTTTAAATGGAGTAACGAACTATGGGTGAAATCTAATGTCAGGCTCTATATCTTCCCCTAAGTCCATGTCTCGCTCTCTTTTATTTTCTTTTTCTTTCCTTTTTTCTTTTTCTTTTTCTTTTCTTTCTTTTTGTCTCTCTTGGGAATCTTGACTAGATTCACCATAATGGACTTATTGGATTTGGGGAAAAAAATAGGCTGCATCCTCATATATCCTGACCTCATGAACTATGAAGGACTTAAGATCTCCTTTGACGCAGTATGCAATTCCACCTCTCTACGAACTCATGCACTGATGTAGAGAGAATGGAACTATGTTGTTCTCATGTATCCATAGTCTCCCAAGCAAAGCATCGAAAGATGTATCCAATTCTATGATATGAAACTTGGCATTAGTCTTCCAGTCATCTATCTCTAATGGCAACACTATAGAGCCTGAGACCCTCTCATCTTATTCATTGAATCCTCTCATCATCATCCTCTCCTTTCAGAGTTTAGAGATTCTCTTATAATCATAATATTGATTGATGCACCTTGGTGAACAAAACTCTTGATATCATGTATCTCACAACGCGTCGATGTAATATAAAGAGGGTTGTGCTTATTCCTAGAATCAAGTCTTCATCACTCAATGTAACTCCTAAGATATCTTTTGAGTTGTGTGCCTCTTCAAGAATGGTCAACCTGAAGCTAAGCATCTAGGTCAAGAAGATCCTTGACTAGAGATTCCCTCATCTCTTTGGATAAGATAAAGGCCATATAAGCTTAACTTAGGGAAACTTTATAAGATGTGCTAGAATAATAAACTTTGACTTGGTCCTACAAGCATATCCATGGGTGGAGCATCCTGGAGGGGATATCTACGTAGAACCAATGACTTGTTTTATCGAGAGGTGCTACCCAGGAGGTAGAACTTTGCCACTACGCAGGTTGACTTCAGTGACTTCATGGAATGATGAACTTGTCGAAAGTTCTACCTTCCCATCAGGTATACCTATAGCTTGTCCTATGGGATCCTCGGAGTCAGTTGACTCCAAGTCAATCTCAAGAGGTGAACTCGATTTGATTCAAAAAAGGAAAGTCTGATTCTGAATCAAAAGAGAGTGGATCGGAATGACTTGAGCTACCATTATTATTTTGTAGACTTTGGAGAGTTTTTGGGAGGAATAAAATTTGAAGTATCGAGTGGACAAAGTGAAAGCTTTCTTCATTGATTTCTTCTTAGGTGTAGGTACATGATAGAAATCTAATAAAGTAAGCGGGATAAGGGATTTAATGCCCTTATCCACTGATACAATGCTCCTACTGGTAGAAGAGGAGCTAGTGGAAGAAGAATTAATAGCTATAACTATGGATGGAGTGCTGGACTCGGACAGTGGTTGCGCTACTAGGCTATCCCGGGCAAGTAAGGTGAATTGTCAGGCTGTCATCATTCACCTTCTTCAAGTTGTCTTTGGAAACTTGCTAACCTTCCTTGGTGTTGGAGGTTTGAGCTACCTCAGGCACCTGTAAAGAGAGTTTATTAATTTTAGAAACTACTTTCTTAGAGGTTTGGGATAAGGCAATATCCCAACCTTCTTTTATCTTAAGAGGATTGTGTTTCCCAAGAATTACTAATAGAATTGGAAGGTCGCTAATAAGTATTTTGGGATAACTATGGTGCCTTACCTATATGCTCAAGCCCCTTAAATGTAATTCAATCCTCTAAGACATAATCATCATGTGGTAGGGCAATAGTTATGATCATCACTCTTGCTCACTTCCTCTGGCCTCCTAGGCTATGGTAACTAAAAGTCAGGTTTCTTTAAGAGATTCTTAAGAATTTTCCTAACTACCTCCCTCTTGAATGAATATGGATTATTCAATTTATCAATAAGAGTGGGTGGGTAATAACTACCTGGTGGGGGGTAAGAATACCGCTATTGAGTAGGCTGCTGGTACGGTGTGAATGGCCAGTGATGGATGAGGAGGCTGATATGATGGCCATGGAGGTGGCGAAAGAGGTGGCAAAGGAGGCTGCTAAGCTTAGGGTCTCCCCTACTGGACTCTAGCTACTTCCCTTTATCCACTAAACAATTGTCCCTGGTTTCTTCTTGAACACCATCTGTGGCTTGGGCCGAGATGATTTGTTGGGAAAGGGCAACTATTTGGCTTATTCTTGTAGGCTAGTAGCCTTGTTAATTAGTTTCTCAAATGTCTAGATGGTAAAGCCCTTAAGCATGAAGGTGATCAGACCATAAAAATTCTTGAGAAGAATCTCAATGGCATGTTGTTCGGACAGCTGCAGCTTGCATTTCATTCTCAGGTTTTGCCACCTGAGAATATAATCAACAAGGGACTTGTTGGAAGCTTATGTCACTACAACAAGATCACCTATAGTTACTCTTTGATGGGCTCCAACAAACCTCTTGATGAAGAGGTGCTCCAACTCAGTAAAAGTCCTACTGAGCTGTTGGGAAACTCAACATACCAGTCAAATGCACCACCTACTAGGCTGGTGACAAAAAGTCTGAACAACAATGCGTTGCTACCATCGGTGTTGCAACAACTGGCTTTGAAATATGCAAAATACTAATGTGGGTTCCCACTTCCATCAAAGATTTTGAAGGAAGGCAGCAAAAAACCCTTGGGGTATTGAACTGTATCAAATTCCTCAGGGTATAGTCTACCCTTTAGAATAGATGAGCTCCTCTGGGCTTGCGCCATCGCTTCCTTCACCTACTGCTCTACCATGTGATTGATATCCTTTTCATGCATGGAGGTGCCATCTGTAACCTTCCTATGCAAACTTCCCACTTTGTCCTGTGCAAGAGTGCACTTAGGATGCTCTAAGGTATGTACCAATTCTGGATGGTCATCTATTATAGGAGAAGGCTGTGAAATTGGGGCCGAGTTCTGCAATGTTGCAACTATTGCCATTAACTCATCAATCTTCTTTCCCATATGATCAATATGATCATCCCTCTGACTGAACTGGTGAAGGAGGTGCTGAGTTGAGTGAGAAGTGTCACCCTCCTCGAGCACAACACCTTCTTGGCTGGGATCCCAGGATGCTGAGTATCAACCATGTGGACCTCAGCCGTGTCATCCAACATGTCAACCTCATCAGAATCGAAGCTGACCCTATCCCCATCCTGATCGGAGCGGCCACTCC
Source organism: Cymbidium sinense (assembly GCA_021442155.1). Taxonomy (NCBI): domain Eukaryota; kingdom Viridiplantae; phylum Streptophyta; class Magnoliopsida; order Asparagales; family Orchidaceae; genus Cymbidium; species Cymbidium sinense. The sequence goes on from CM038215.1 coordinate 104,456,963, forward strand.
CAAAAATCTATCTCTTCTCGGCAAAGTAATTGGATAATATGTCATCTAGTGATCGATCTACTATGCCTAGCTGCACTGAGATAAAAACCCATGACTACTTGCTACAGGACCATGTTCCTCTGCCTGAATGCAATGGATACTGCCTACTATCATGGCTCTCTCACCGGAAGGATCAACTATCATGGGGATGGTATATGTGTCCCCTCTTTCTATCTTTGTTATTTGTGGTGGAGGTGGTGCGTTGATGATTCTCTTGGGTCGCCACTCGCTAACCATAAATAAGGGATGAGCAGGGAAGCTCGATCTCCTCAATAGGTGGAATGGATGTAGCTGGATCCTTGGGCTGTAGCCAGATAACCAGAGGGGAAGGTATCTCTCCTGATGGGGGCTTCTAAACCTTGGTGGGAGTGGTACATGCTGTGAGCTGTACGGGTGATGGTGAATGATGAGGGGAATGATGTGATGGCAACACCGACCGACCTCAATGGAGATCTCACGACTTACGGTAAGAATAATCTTATCTGAATGATGCTTTGATGGGGCAATGGAAAATCATCGAACGAGTCATTGCACATACCTCCATCGCCTCTCCACCGCCTGAGCATACTGAGCCTCCATGGCTCTCTCTCTATAAATTTGACCCCTAACACTCCTAGGGATCAATGATCATAAGTCAAACAAGGTATCAGACTCCGAGCGTCTGTATACTCTATCGACCTAGCATAGAATAGTCCTAACTCTCACATAGGACCTCCTATGCTCCCTAACCAGTGTCTCATGGTATGTTGGTGGTGGAGGAGAAGCATCAATGCTCTGGTAATCTTCCTCTTCGTCTGAGGTCTAGAGGGGGTGTAACTTGTTACTACTTAGAAGTGGAGAGACCTCATGGAGAGAACCCTCCTCGGTTACATGGGAAGCAACATCAAGCTCTCTGGTTGCTCATGCTCTCACTTAATCTTTCAATTTTTATTGTGGCACTAAATATGAGTGAACAAGGCAGAGCAGGAACTAGTACCTACCTCAAAAGTGGAGGAGACTATCTCAGAGGCTAAGATAGCTTTCCCTTTAGGGTGACAAATGAGGAGGTAGTATCACTAGAGCTATGGCAGGGACAACTAGAAGGGCAGGTGCTAAAACTATCACTGGATGGGGTGTGGAACCACTGAACCTTCCTCTTTGCAGAAAACTCGTGAGTCGACGGATATCCAAGAGGATGAGTGGCGTCTTTCCGTCATCTCATCCCTACTGACGGTGGTGAGGACTGCCCCCTCACAAGTAATGCGGTCCCCCTCAAATCCATGGCCAAAATAGATCAAGTTGGCGGCATCAGTCATGGTGAGATTGGCCTGATCCAAGGCCAAGTCTACACCAAAAAAGAAAGAGAAGATGAACTTGCTAAGAGCCATGATCACTGCACTGATTGGAAGCTTGACTAACTAATTGTACTGTACTCACTACATTTGTTGAAACAAGATTAAGTTAAACCCTTGCTTTGATGTTTATCTTTAATCATAGATTTCTATACTTAGTTTGGAATTTGAATTCACTCTTAACAAATTTAGGTATGCTAAGTGTGATTCATTTGAATTTTGGAGAGATTTTTGATATTTGGAGGGGAGACTTTGCAATATAATTTTGATTTATAACCCATACTTAACCAATTTAAGTAGGTTGGGTGAGGTTCAAATATTTGGAGAGACTTTTGAAGATATTTGTATTTTGTGTCTTGTTTAAGAATTTTGATTTGGAAAACCTTTACTTAGCAAATTTAGATATGCTATGAAAAGGTTTTGGTTGTGTATTTTTAAAAATTTTGTGAAAGTATCTTTGCTTGTGATGATTGGTTATGTGTGTGTGTTAACCTCACTTTTGGAGTGAGCTCTCAACTTCTCCATTTTAGACATAGGACTCCTCTAGACACTAAGAGCTCCTTAGTCTTGAGACACTTCTAGATTAGGTGAACACTTAACCCAATCCTAGAGACTTAGAGGGTTTATCATGGATTAGGCTATGCATTAGAAATTTAAGGCAACCACTTTCTCTGTAGCTCAAGTCTAGCCCATGTACACTCATTCAAACCAATCCAAATAAAATCTCAAATCAATTCTAACTCAATTGATTTTTTTAAATCTCAAATCAATTCCAACTCAATTGATATACTGAAATCTCAAATTAATCCCAACTCAATTGAGTTTCTCAAATCCAAAATCAACTCCAAATTCAATTCCAATCCCAAATGATTCAAATCAAATCAATTCTAAATCCAACTCCAATTCTAGATGATTAAAACCCATGATCAATTTCAAATCCAAAACCTTCCTAAGCCTTATGATCTAAGCCACTAAGCTAAAATGACAAATCAGCCATCCACCCTCTGATCCAAGGAGGGGGAGATATACCCCCCTCATTCTCGCTCAAACAAAAAGAGATTCATTTCTTAGAGCTCCAGAAGTCGAATCGAAGCCTCCCTAAACTTTTCTTAGCCATTCCTGAGCTTCCTTGCTTCCTATTTTTTGATTTTACTCAAAATCAGAATAGGGGAGATCAATCCCAAGCTCAACTCACCCAATTCTCAACCAAAGTTCAATTAACCTTGCACACACCATCCTTGGACCAAAGAGAGTCGAAACTAATCAAATCCCGAGCTTTTCGACAACCAAAGCTAGGAGTTTGATCAAAGCTGACCACCTACGTACCGTGGATTGGTCTTTCAAGCTAACTACATCGAATTAAAGCTCGTGGGGCTCAACAGGGCTTCGTTTCATCCAAATGAAGCTTCCTCAATTGTTTGAATCATCGATCAGAAGCTTCAATGGGGTATGCCATTAAAATTAACCTTAGAGTAAAATTTTCTTAGTCCTTTGTGAAATAAATCATTATGTCATGCGATCTCTACCATTTGATATGTTGCTTGTGCTTCCTCAAAGGTGTGGGATGAATTTCCATTCGAAGCTGGTGAGCTCGATCGAGTGACGATCACGATGACATCCGCCTCTCGAAGAAGAGATAGATCATGGACCATCTATTCCACGTGATCGGATCAGACGGTCCTGATCAAATTGTGCTTTAGATCTCTCTGATTTCCTCCTATGTCGTGGATTAAATGGTGACCAATCCAATCCGGACGATCCATTAAAAGCATTTATCGCCATCGACCTACCAACAATGTGACAACTTAAATAACCAATCCCATCACAATACATGGAAATCACATGCCGCCCACCATGTGGCCTGATGAGATTAAGAGTTTAATTAGGCTTAACTAATCAATTTTAATGGTGAAACTTTAAAATTCAAAACTAATTGTAGAAAAATCCAAAAGATATAAATAAATAGTCATTTTAAAGGTAATTCAAAGGATGCTAATATAAAATTAAAATCAATTAATTTTAAACAGTGATTTTGACTCAATTTAAGTTTATTGAAAATGTATTTAAGCTAAATACTCTCTAATTATTCTAGCAATTAATTACAAACTTTTTGGGATTGACTAGTGGAATGACCTCCTCCATAATTTAAATTTATTGCTTGATTAATTAAAAAATTGCTTTCATTGTTAATCCCTCTTAATTAATTAAATAATTAATTAGCATGTTAAATAGTAATGAGTCCATTAATTAAGTTGGCTAATCATTATGAAACAGTGAATGAACATAGGGAATGAGATTATGACCTCTTTTCCAATCTTTTTCCATAAGTTTATTTCATTTGGATAACACTTGATCAATTTACAACTATTTAATGGCTTAATCACTTCATTAAATAGTTTAATTAATCAAATTCAAAACAAAATCATTCTAGAACTCAATCATTCAATTCTTGGGTAGATTCTTAGGTATTTAATAACCTAAGAGAATTCCAATGACAATTATAATCAAACTACATGTGTAGGAGGGTTATAAAAGTACTTAATCAAACCATTTAGCTTAATTAACCAATAATTGTGAGCCAATTACATTAGCCCCCTTCATTTCTTAAGTGCAATACTAATTTAATTTTTATGTGGCTACATATCATATTTTTGCTTATAATTACTTGGATAATTATGTTAAAGTGGTATAGGTAAGGGATAATTAATGGATTTAATTCATACCTTAAGTTAATCAAAACATAAAATTAACCTAATTATTCTAAATAAAACCAAATGCTACTAATGATGCACTATTTCTTTTTGCTAATATTTGTAATATTTTTTAATGTATCTTATTATGCGATGATTTTTATTGTTAATATTAATAATAAATTGAGACCTCAATCGATATCAAAAGGCACTATTTCTTTTAAGTAGTAGTCTTGTACCTTATGGTGTAAAAATAATAGACCATACTCACTTATAACTTTTATACATGCTGTGCATTTAGCTAATGGATGAAAAATACCTCTTGGTTACATAGGAAAGACATGCATTAATGATCCAATTAACAAATGGAATATCCAAAGTTTCAAATCACATCTCTTTGCATTCATCATAAAAGTGTGCTAAGATTTGCATTGCATATATAGGTATATTTAGGATTATTCATATGCATGGTATTTATGGTCAAAAGAAATGAATGGGTGTGTGTTATGTAATAGTAATCCACTCTAACAAATCCTAAGATGTCTTTCTTATTGAATAAGGCTATTTGGAGCAAATTTATACTTAGGATTAATTAAAACACATAATAAACCATTCATTAAAATAAATTCATTAATCAATTTATCTTAGAAATCACCTAAGGTAGGGATAAAAGAGATACTTTCCCTCTCTTTCTTCTCTTTATAACACTTAGTTGCTAAGTGTAGGTTACATGAAATAAGAGAAAACATTAAGTAAAATTTCTCGAATTAACTAAACTACTTAAAGAAAAATCAACCCTTTATAAATTAAACCTCTCACACTTAGCAAATCATAACTCTAAAGCCTAGCTAGGACAAGCCACACATAGCATAAATGACACACACATTAAGCTAAGTCACCACTTCTAGCTCTATGTTAGGGCGGTGCATGATTTGATGCATGATTTTATTTTGTGGTGTAGTGTTTTAGACTGGATGTTAGGGTGTATGTGCGTAGATTGGATGATAGGATGATCTTATACTAATCATGTCTTCTATAGGGGATTGTGCTTAAGGGGCCGCTGTAATAAAAATAAAAAAAAACTATAATGGGTTTTGATGTGCAGGTATAGCTCTAAGCATAGTCCAAATTAGGATATGTGGACTTGGTTACTACCCAAGGTGCTAAGTCCAAATTATTAATATAACTGCTTGGGTTTGTTGGAGTTTTCTCTGGAATAGAGAAATGAAATGACACCACATAGAGTTTAAGAATATTTTATTTAGATGACCAAATACAGCATTAAAGAATAAACATATTATCTCAAAAGATAAACATTCTCTCATGTATTGGATTCAATCATTTCAATAAAAGACTCCTAAGGCTAATGGGTCTTTCATGTACTGGAGTATTTTCCCCTGAACTACATGAAAAGGTAGAATAGGGTTTATTTTATCCTAGGATCATGGTTCCTTATAATGGCAAGCATCTACAATTAATTACATCTTAGGAAGGGTCTCTTCCCTAAGAATACTCTCGATTAAAGAAATAAATGATTATTCCTAAAGACTACTAAGGTAGCTTTCAAGGGATTGATTTTTGGAAATTCAATTGGGAGAGGTCCAAATTGGAGAGAGTCATTTTCAAGAGTTAAATGGGAAAGAGTAGGAAATGCCTATTGATATTGGGACACCCAGTAGACATTTCAACTATCCTATGATTGGGCTTCAAATTTGGGATTTAATTTTAGATTTTGAGTTGTCATTTTCTTAAGAATCCAGGGCTTAGATTCTAGTAGCACAAGACTGCATAAATGCATAGGGCTGAAGACTTATTCCTAAAAGGATGCTTCAGAACCTAGTATACAAGTGCTTCTAACAAATGTCAAATGCCCGACCTAGTTCTATCCTTGGAAATCATTGGCCATTCTCCTCACATGAGGGAACTAGCCTATTCTTGACTTTTATGTACTTACAACCTGCTTGGAGAAGGCTGTCAGCTAACACCACCAAAGTGCATTTTAAAACCATGAGGCTAAGTCATATCAATGCAAGATGGCTGGGCTGTTATATCTAAGAAAAGAAATCTATGAACCTAGACTCACTCCCTAATCCCTAAGATCATGTAGGGCATGAAGATGCATCTAACTAATGCATATTTTTCATATTTTAATGATTTTTGCCTCAAGATTCATTTAAGGCCATAGGTACACAATTTATGCCTAATGCATGCAATTAGAAAAAGATTATGTGCCAAATCAAAATAGAAGAAGGTGTACTTCCATCATAGGCTCTCAAAGGTCAAGCCTAGGTTCTCTGGCAAGGATGAAAGTCCTTCATTAATCAAGAGTGAAATAATATGATTTATGCATGATGTTAAAACATCCAACTAAGGGGTTGCTACATATTTTATCTTGCTTTAATACCTAGGCTTTTATATGAAGATTATGAGTTATATTTATTTTTATGTTTCGATTAATTTAATTAGGTAGAAAATTTAGTTTATCCTATGAGCCTACGTCCAGGCATTCATGACAGCACAAACATAGCACAAAAAGAAACCTAAGAAAAGCATGTTGTTTCTATTGCACACCCAAAATAAATCAAACTAAATTAAATTATATAAGAAAAAGGCTAATGCAACCGGGTACTACTATACATCCCAGAAGAAAGAAAATGGGCACACCGCCTTATACAACCCGTATAACTACAAGTTTAGATCTATGGGTCTTCTTTCCAGGAAAGTCTCCTTCTTCAGGGACATCCATCAGGCTCCACAGGGAACCACCACACCATCTCCTGATTAGGTCAGCTCCTGCTAATCCTAGACCCCTTAGATATTAACCTAATTATAAGCTCAAATTTATATTTAAAATTCAAAAATAAGCCTAAGCTCTGTAAAATAGATGTTAGGAAATACACATAGTATGCAAAGCAGTTATATTTCACAAACATATGGGCTTAGCATTAGTTGCTTGCTATGCCCACCTATCCTATGGACTATGTTAAGGGATTTTTAGCACCTACAAGCAAACAATAATTTTATAATTTATTTATCATAGCGATCCCTTTAACACAGTCCCCTGTAAAAAATAGTGTTCAATCTAGAAATAATGCCCTAACATCCAGTCTAATGAACAAACAAGCTTATGCATCCAGTCTAAAGTAATACATCACACAGACATGTGAAGCACAACATAACATATTACAAGAGATTAAAGGGAAATCACAGAACGATCTAACCTAGATCTAAAGTCTGTGACCTAAGTAATCTAGTGTGTATAAAAGTGGGTTTGTGTGGTAAGGCTTTGCTAGGCTCTTTTAAGTTAAAGTTTAAATTTGAAGTTTGAATTTGTTTAATTTTTACTATTGGTTGGCTTCAATTTAAATGGTTTAGTGGTTTTATTCCCATTTTTATGTTCATTTATTTATGTTTTCAAGAATGAGAAATAGAATGAATTTCATTTTAGGTGAAACTCACTTTATTCCACATCCTAAATCCTAATGAGGTTTCCAAAAGTCTAACTAAGATCCCTAAGTACCTTAATTAATCATTTTGAAGTTATTTATGTTTGGATTTGATTTATGTTTCTTTTCTTTTTAGATTTGATTTGAATTATTTCATTTGTTTGAAATACTTTGTTTGATTTGTTTCATTTTGAATTAATCTATGTGGGTTTCATTTGATTTGGCTTATGTTAATTTAAAGAGTTTGATTTTATTCAATTTAACTTAATTATTAAATTATGGATTTGTAAGCTTAAGGTTTAAGTTCATTAATATGAATTAGTACCTTAGGTTTGTTCATGGATTATACTTAACCTAAAGTACTTAAGTTAATTACTTGATTTGATTTGATTAAACTAGGTTTTAGATTCATTATTTAAATTTATTAGAGATGAGTGGTTTTATTAAATTTCATTGACTCAAAGGTTTAAGTTAATTAATAGTTTTATTGACCTAAGGTTTTATTTCATTAACTTAAGATTGAATTTGACCATTTTAATTAACTTAGGATATTTAGAAGTTTTGAATAGTTTTCGAATGTTTGATGGAGATTAGTTTGAATTATCACTTTATTTAATAGGTTAATTAAATTTTTTAACTATTTGATTAACATTGACCTGGGATTTAGAAATTTGAAAACTCCTAACGAAAAGATCATTTGGACTTGAAATATTTCTAAAAAAGTAGGGTTAAATGCCATTTTATATCCCTAAAGTTTCAACTTGATTAGATTTGTAAAAGGGTAATAGGGTTTTAATTATTTCATTAAAACCTAAATTATGAGAGATTTAGTTATGGGTTTTATTTTTAATAAATTTTTAACTAAAATACTTTTCTAATGAGAGTTTATTCATAATTTTGGTTAACTGGTTGATTTACTATGATTTAATTAAATTCAGGTTATTTAATTGAATTATTTAATTCATTTAATTGCTTAATTAGGTCAATTTAAGGATTATTGGGTTTAATTGAGTTTAAGTAATGTTTTAAGGTTCACTAAAGTTCATTAAGGTGATTTAAGGTTGTTAGACTAAAATTCCTTAATTATTTCATTAAAGATTAATTTATTTAATTAATTTCAGGGTTAGGCATATGAAATTTCAATTTTCTCTGAATTTAGAAAATTAAATCCCCAAAAATTTATCTAAATTGTGTTTTATGCTTAATTTCATTTTCCAATTATTAATTTGAGAGTAATTAGAGTTTAATGTTTTTTAATTAAATCATAATTAACAGAAAAATACCCAATAAAAATTGGAGATTTTAATTTTCAAGCATTCCACTCATCAAGTCGAATCCATAGAGCTTTTATTTGCATTTTCTAATGCATATTTATTTTTCTAAGAATTTTAGAAGTTTATGTAAATTTTTTAATTAATTTAAACTGTTACTTAATGATTTTTAAGTAGCGTAGGGTCCTCATAGAATCGTGGGCTATGTGGCGCTTTTGCATGTGGATTGTCCATGTGGAGTCATGGCATCCGCCAAGATGGGTTGAAAATGTGAGACGATCCGGATCGCCCCCACGATCCTTAAGGGATTTAAATTAGAGTGTGCGCCTACATCTGCACCATCTGATCCAAATACATGGATCGCACAGCAGAGAGCTCGTCTCCTTCATTTCCTATGGGAGCTGAGAACCGTCCATCTTATTTTGCTAATATCTTTTGATCTAGGTAATGAAATCACACGATTTCAAGTGCTACACGATCGCTGAAGGAAATCCTATGATTACATATGGTTGGATCAACTTAGGGATTATGTTTCCTATGAAAATGACCATAAACAAATTCTTTAAGAGAGATGAAGGGGGTATTAATGGCATACCTTGATCCATTGCTCGATTAGCTTCGGAATTGATTCCTATAGCTTTGATTCTTTGAGAGATGGCCATGTACCAATGGAATCAAGCTCTCTCCTTGTAAATTGCTCCATAGATTGAGCTTTAGCTTGCAAATTTTAGTTTGGTCATTCTCTAGCTTCCCATCACCAAACAAGGCGAGTGAGGACTTGATTTGGATTACCTCAAGCCATATAACATGTGTGTACCTTCAATTTGGGGTGAAATCCTCTCCTTTGGATTTCACCATTAGAGGAGCTCAATTTTGCACTAGTCACCACCCTCTTGGTGGTCAATTGAGGGAGGAGTTAAAATTTCTTCTATAGCTCTAGGGAGTGGTTTGGAATGAATTTGGGGAAGCCTCAAGATTTTCTTGCTTAATTTTTGCTTTAGCCGACCCTTCTCTCTCTTCTCTTCCTATCTTCTTCTTCTTTTCTTCTTTCTTTCTTTTTTGAGAAGTCAACTTCCCCTTTTTTGCTCTTGTTTTCTTGATTGCCTTCATTGTCATCACTTGAAGGCAGCCACCTTTGTTAAGGGGTGGAGTTTGGCTTATTGTGGGAAGAGGGGAAATTCAATTTCCCTTCTTTCCTCTTTTCTTTATTTCTTTTATTTTATTTTTTAATTTTTTAATTTTTGATTTGTTTATTGATTTAATGGTGAATTGCTTTTCATATTAAATCATTAACATAAATGGATTAAATTTGGTTAAATTTTAGTGGGTTGACTTTTTGACCAAGTTATTTAAGTAACCTAAGTTGACAGTTAATTTTAGGTTTGGCTTTGAATTTCCATTTTATTTTCATTGATTTACTTGATTTAATTTATGTTGATATCGTACTTGATTTTGCATCAAACCAAGTATTTAGCTCAAAATGCATTTCCTAAGTTATTAAGCATAGACTTGGATATTGAATTAGGAAATCTCTATTTGAACTTGAGATCTTCTCATTACTAAAATGACCTCTTCCAAAAATGAGGTCAACAAATAGGCCCCCAATATGTGTAGTGGATTAGCCATAATACACTGCACATATTGGTGTTGACCAGATTGATCTATATACTGGCATAGACTTGGGGTTCCAATTCATGATTTTGATTTTTGATTTGAATTTTTGTTTAGGTTTTGATTGTGAAAGATAGGTATATGTATACCTATCTTTCTTTGGAGGTGTGATTCATTCCAAGAAACTTAACTTCATTAAGTCAAGGATGAACAAGAATGCCATTAGGAATGGAATCAAAGAATGATCAATTCCCAATGCAATCACTATGCTCAAAGAAAATGCCTTCAAGGGACTTACTCTTAATTGAGAATAGTGGTGATCCATGTGATTATCTAATAAGATGTTAAGGGCATGGTCCATCCTAGTTAGCTAAAGAGAGGAGAGGGGTCTTTAAAGGTATGATCCAATCCTCAAAAGCTATGTTAGGGAGAAGAGGCTTGAAATGCTTGATCCTAATCTGCAGCACTTTGACTACTAAATAGTGGTCACATGGACTTAATCCTATTTGAGTAGTCCAAAGAAATGGGCCTTCAATGGCTTGATTCCATTCCTTAGAAATTTGAATAGGAAGACATCTGGGGGACTTACTTCTATTTGATTAGCTAATAAGATGGGGCCGTTAAAGGCATGATCCATCCTAATTAGCTAAAAGAGGAGAGGAGTCCTAAAAGACATGATCCAATCCTCAAAATAGGATGCCAACTGGGAGAATTACACCTATGTAGGATGCCTACTGGGGGACTTACTCCTATGTGATTAGAAAGAATGCTGACTAGGGACTTACTTCTTTATGATTAGCTAATAAGATGGGGTCATTAAGGCCATGATCCATCCTAATTAGCTGAAAAGAGGAGAAGGGTCCTTAAAGACATGATCCAATCCTCAAAATAGATGCCAATGGGACTTACCTTTTGATTAGCTAAGATGGGACCGTTAAGGGCATGATCCATCCTAATTAGCTGAAAAGAGGCAAGGGGTCCTTAAAGACATGATCCAATTCTCAAAATAGGATGCCAATTGGGGACTTACTCATGTGATTAGCTAATAAGATGGGAGCGTTAAGGGCATGATCCATCCTAATTAGCTTAAAAGAGGAAAGGGGTCCTTTAAACATGATCCAATCCTCAAAATAGGATGCCAACTCGGGACTTACACCTATGTGATTAGCTAATAAGATTAAGGGGCATGATCCATCCTAATTAGCTGAAAAGAGGAGAGGGGTCCTTAAATACATGATCCAATCCTCAAAATATGGAATAGGATGCCAACTGGGGGACTTACTCCTAACCCATGGGAATGGTGCACAAAGGCTTACTTCAATCCCAAAAGACATGAGAAAGGTGCCACAAAGGCCTTGCTACTAACTTAAGATATGTATAGGAAAGGTGCCACAAAGGGTTCCCTATCCCACGTGATATGGATGAGGAAAAGGGGTTAAAGTGACTTAATTCTAATTCTCAAAATTTTGACTAATAAGCAAGAGTCTCATGAATTTGATATTTACTTGATTAGCCTAACTTGATGAAGGGCAAGGAAGGTTTGCTTCATTTCTTTATTTCACTAATACTCCTTACACATGAAGAAGTTTAGTGATGAAATTTATTTATGATGGGGGAGACTTGGGCATATTTTGGACCAATACATTACTATTCCATGAGCATAAAAGTTCATCATTTTTCTTCCTTTTTAATTTTTATCTCAAAGTTGCAATGAACCATGCTAGATCACTGAAGGTAAGACATCATTGGGTACTAACCTGAGAATTATACCTTTTGAGGTTGCATGTGACTGTGTAGTTCTTTAGGCAAGAAGAACCAAAGTCAACCAGTGCTTCTCAAATGGAATTTTTTTTTCTCTTTGGTTGAACATGTAAGTCACTTTAGCTTTGTTGACATGAATCAACAACTTATATGGCCTTCTTTAGGATTCAATAAAGATCAAGAGATTCCTTTAAAGATTTCTAAAGTGAATGAGAATCAAGATAATCTTTTGGATTCTCATGGAGACATACAATTTTTATCCCTAATCAATAAGGAATAGAGAGGATTAACTTGTTTGAGAAATTACGATTCTCTTGATAAGTTTGAAATTGAATTGATTTTATTATTCTTTTAAAGGATATATAAAATAAAATTTCATAAATGTCTTTGATTAATTTCTTATTTTTGCTTTTTTGATCCTTCTACATTTTACTATAAGGTCTTTGAAATTACTTCTAAAGTAAATTTCAAGACTCTATATGTATTAATAGGATTGTTCTTCAAATCATATTGAAGTTTCTTTTATTTTCTTTTCTTTTTTGACAAGATTTTCAATATAACCCTCTACCTAATTGAAAGTGGGATTATAAGAAATCTTGATCATGAACCTTTTTGATAAATTGCCCCAATATTCTTGTAAGGATTCTGAATGTCATATGTCATATCATATTCTTTCAATTCTTCTTTTCTAGAATTATTTTAATTTGACAATTTTCAGATAAGTTATCCTTAAAAAGGATAATCTTATGCATGAAAGTATTTTTTATTTTGAAATGAAATATGAGTAATATGAACCCATTTTAAGATAAAGATTCCACCCTAGTCCCAAGATGTGGGTCATATAATGATGTTAGCTAGCCAAGAAGAATATTTTCTTCTTATGTACAACCATCATTTTCTAGCTTTTAATTTAGCAAAAATTTTCTTTTCTTTTGGAATTTGACCACTATCGTCATGGGACTTAGTTTATGGAAATGTCATCAAGCTTAAGTTTATAAACCATCTAGAGATCATTTCAATTTATTTTCAGATAAAGTAGTCTTTAAACCCAAAAGATAGCTTGATCAAATCATCGATAGCTAACTCATTAAAGAGTTAGATCATTGATATCAACTTGTCAATTGTGAACTTGGATTTTTCTTCAAATTCTAAGGGTGCATCCGAACTTGAAGTCTATATAAATCTCCAGACACATCTAAACAACATTCATTTAGAGTGTCTTTTGAAAAGAAAGTTAGGACCCAAACTACTTAAGCTTTTTAAACTTGAAATGGCTCTATAATTCCATAACTTTTCTTGTTTATGGTTATAGGCCACTTGCAATGGAATCAGAGTATACTCAATGAGACCAGTGCCACACAAAGGATATGGACTCCTGGAAAAGAAGATCCACTATCTTTTCTTTTAACCTGCCAGGCGAGCTCACCCAATCATGGAAAAGGCTAAAATGATAAAGTATGAGATAGTTGCTTATTTTTGTTTAGCTAGGGACAATTTTTGACTTCTAACCCTACCACTTTATTTTGATGTGGAGAAGTATAAAGTTAAAATGACCATTTACATTGGGTGTCTTTGACTTCATTTGAAATCAGGATATACTCAATAAAATCTTTGCCATTCAAAAGATATGGTCTCTTGGAAAAGAAGATCCATTATTATTTTATTTATCCTACCAAGCGAGCTCACCCAATCATGGCAAAGGCTAAAATGACAAAGCATGAGATATCTGATTATTTTTATTTCATTTAAGCTATGTTATGTTTATTGGGTATTTTTTCTTTATTTGAAATGGTATCAGAGTATACTCAATAGAATCTTTGCCATTCAAAAGATATGGACTCCTGGAAAAGAAGAACCACTATCTTTTTATTTAACCTACCAAACAAGCTCACCCAATCATGGAAAAGGCTAAAATGACAAAGCATGAGATATGTGATTATTTTTGTTTAGCTAAGGACAATTTCTGACTTATAACCCTACCACTTTATTTTGATGTGGAGAAGTTTAAAGTCAAAAATGTCCACATGCTTAGAAATTTTAGACTTCATCCTTTTGCTCTTGGATGTAGTCCTTCCATCCCTTTACTTTTCTTTCTTTTTGTAATATTATGATTTCATTTCTTTATGAAAGGTTACATTTGGTAATTTTCCTAGTTACAAGATTCACTAAGAAGATAGATGTATTTGACTCATTTTCATAACATTTCACTCTTTATGAAATGACTCCACTAAATGATTTGCTAAGAAATTTGATGTATTTGACTTTTTGTCCAAATACAACATTTGATTGATTGACCTTCTGATATGATTCAAGTCTTCTCTTGATTGATCTATAATATGATCCAACATTTCTATTTCTTTTTCATCTTTTCATGGAACAACAAATCTAGTAAGCCATTTAAGATTGGTAAAAATGACTTTCTAAAGATGCTTACACTTCTGGGTTCAAACTGATTTAGTGGAGTGAGTCATTTAAGATTGGCATAATGACTTCTTTGAAAACTTAACACTTCTGAAATTAGAATTTTCTATTGGAATCAAATATTTAGTGAAGTCATTTAGGAGTAGCTGAATGATATCCTAAAGACTCAACACTTTAGGATGAATATGAACATCCTTCAATAATCAATATGTTTCTTCTTTTTCTTTTCATTTGATTCATTTTAATTCTCTTTTTTTTTTATTTAGGCTGGATAGGACCATCCAAGAGCATTTAAAGATGTTTCATGAATTCCTATGTTGCTCTTTTTCATGTTTGAATTTTGGCTTTAACCAATAATCTGATTGAAATTAAGTTTTTCTAGGATGAGTTTTTAAGATTGAATTTTCATGAAGCTAAAAACTTCTTTCTTTAATTTATTGAATTTATATGACCCCATCTTATCAAAGTTTTATTAGAATTGGGCCTATATAAATTCACTTTCATGTTTCTAATTAATGTTGACCGATGCACCCGGATCAACATATATTTCAGAGATTTTCTTCTTTTAAATTTTTATCATCGATTAAGATGTTAATAAGTTCTTAGTAGTCTATCTTTATCATAGAAGATAACCCTAGAACTTCATTATAGTGGAATGCCACATCAGGAAGTTGCTTATAGTTAAGTAAGGTAAATTACATGATTATGTAATGCCTTGCTTTACTTTCATTTCTTTTTTCATTTTTTTATTTCATATTTCATATTATTTTTAACATAGCATTATGATGCTTGATTTTGCAAGCCACTTCTTGAAGATGGGCAAGACATCACATTTTCAGGATGACTTATTTGCCATTTCTTTTCAATGCCATTTGAGGTGGTATGACTCAATCATTTTGAATTTGATTTCAAGAATTTCCCTTTCGATATGAAGGGAAGGTAGGTCTAACTCTATCCTTAATAGATCAATAGACCTCATGATCTATTTATTTAGAGGATCATCATTTAGAAGATGACCCTCTAGGGTAGATGATGTGCTATTAGAAAGTCAAGTTTGATTTGCATCCTTTTAAAACACATATATGATTAAAGGTAATCTCAGCTTGCAATAAAATCTTTGACCACCATACTTGACATTAAGACAATGTCAAATAGGTCAAAAGACATTGCAAAGGATTCTCCTTAGGTTCACTTTGTATTGAAAGTATATAATGCCTTAGTCTTTGAACAGAGAAAATTAGGCTTTCGCATTCATTTGGATTGACAAAGTCCTAAGTGATTTATCTATCAACTTACAAGAGATAGAAGTTTCATGTTTTTACTCTGAGAGATAGAAATATCATCCTTAGGACCTAATCCTAAGGTCATGATTTCTTTAGAAGGATTAAACTCTTCATTCATTGATCTACTCAAACTGATTTAGCCTTAAAATTAATTAAAGCCATCCATGAGATATCATTTCATTTAATGAGATGAAACTCTCATTAAGGAAGTTGATTTAAATTTTTTGGTTTAGATTTTATTCATTTTAGCTTTATCAGGAGAATTAGAATTCTCTTTCGCTACCCTCTCTTTTCTTCTATTGATTAGGAGCAAAAGTAAATCCTGTCACTTTTTTTATTATTGTGTCATGTCATCTTCCACTTTTGACTTTCTCCTAAAGAATATAAGGTTTTAAAAGGTCTAAAAGAGGGTTACCTCCAAGTCACTCCTTAGATTTGGCCAATTATCTTGAACAACTAATTTTCCAATATTCTAGTGGACTTGTGGAAATAAATAAAGATTAAAGCTAATTTGCATTTATGTAAACTTTTTTTCTATAAGGACGGAAGATTTACATTTAGTTCCTTAATTAACTCCTGCCTAAGGTCAATAAGGCATTCTCTTTTTGGGATGATTTTTATTTTTAAATGCAATTCAAACTTCAATCATGGTGATAAAGGGGCAATAGACACAACTATGCCTCCTTTTGATTTAGATTTTCTCAGGAGTTGAAGGAACACCTTCATCTTAATCTACATCCTTAGGTGTTTTGGCACCTTTTAAATGTAGTAGAAAAAATGGTATCCATTAATGGACCTTGTCTTGATTCTCTTTAGCTTTAGTACAACGCCAAAGTAAGATCAAGGATAAGTTTAATTTTGAGACTTTATTTTTGGAGATTTATTTTTCAAATTTTGAAGTACTTTTCATACTTCTTTAATTTTTTAACATTCTTTTCCATATTAGAATGGTTTCAAATCCGTCTTGACAAGATTTAGGTCTTAACAGAAATGACTTATTTTTCATTTATTTCTCTCACCTCTCATTTTATTTCAGGATTTGGTTCTAGGACCCAATTGTTTAACTATGATAAACGAAGAGTTTTAGAACCTCTATTCAAGATATTGGATAGACTTAACCAAGAATAAAATGGAGAGGTATCCAATGGAAAGAAAGGTAGTTTTGATCGGTGAGTGGCACTAGCACACTGCCAATATATAGAAATAACCACCTATTTCTAAAGATGGAGAGAGGAACCATTCCCCAGCAGTGTCGCCAGAAAATAATGTTGGTATTTTCTCTGGAATAGAGAAAAGAAATGACACCACATAGAGTTTAGGAATATTCTTTTTATATGATCAAATATGGCATTAAGGAAATAAATATTTTATCTAGAAAGACAAACATGCTCTCCTGTAATGGATTCAATCATTTCAATAAAAGACTCCTAAGGCTAATGGATCTTTCATGTACCAGAGTATTTTTCCCTGAACTACATGGAAAGGTAGGACATGGTTTATTTTATCCTGGGATCATGGTTCCCTATAAAGGCAAGCCTCTATAGTTAATTACATCTTAGGAAGGGTCTCTTCCAAAGAATACTCTCGATTAAAGAAATAAATGATTATTCCTAAAGACTACTAAGGTAGCTTTCAAAGGATTGATTTTTGAAAATTCAATTGGGAGAGGTCTAAATTGGAGTGAGTCATTTTTAAGAGTCAATTGGGAAAGAGTAGGAAATGCCTATTGATACTGGGATACTCAGTAGACATTTCAACTATCCTATGATTAGGCTTCAAATTTGGGATTTAATTTTAGATTGATTTCAACTTCAGGATTTAATTTATGATCGGGCTTCAAATTTGACATTTCAACTTAGGTTAATTACTTGATTTGATTTGATTAACCTAGGTTTTAGATTCATTATTAAAATTTATTAGAGATGAGTGGTTTTATTAAATTTCATTGACTCAAAGGTTAAGGTTTAAGTTAATTAATAGTTTTATTAACCTAAGGTTTTATTTCATTAACCTAAGATTGACTTTGATCACTTTAATTGACTTAGATATTTAAAGAAGTTTTTAAATACTTTTCTAATGTTTGATGGAGATTAGTTTGATTTACCACTTTATTTAATAGGTTAATTAATTTCCTTAACCTAATATTTGATTAACATTAACCTAGAGATTTAGAAATTTGAAAACTCCTAATCCAGAGATCATTTGGACTTGAAATATTTTTTCCAAGTAGGGTTAAATGCCAATTTTATATTCCTACAGTTTCAGCTTGATTCGATTTATAATTAATAAGTAATTAGAGTTTTAATTATTTCATTAAAACTTAAATTAGGCCTAATTTATTGAGATTCAGTTATGGGTTTTATTTTTTATAAATTTTTCACTAAAATACCTTTCGAATGAGAGTTTATTCATAATTTGTGGTTAACTCATTGATTTACTATGATTTAATTAATTTCAAGTTATTTAATCAAATTATTTAATTCATTTAATTGCTGAATCAGGTCAAATTAAGGATTATTGGGTTTAATTGAGTTTAAGCGATGTTTTAATGTTTACTGAAGTTCATTAGGGTGATTTAAGGTTGTTAGATTAAAATTCCCTAATTATTTCATTAAGGATTAATTTATTTAATTAATTTATAGGTTAGGCATATGAAATTTTAATTTTCTTTGAATTCAGAGAATTAAATCCCCAAAAAATTATCTAGTGTGTTTGATGCTTAATTTCAGTTCCCCAAAGTTTCAAATTAATTGGATTATTAATTTGAGAGTAATTAGAGTTTAATGTTTTTCAATTAAACCCTAATTAAGAAAACAATACCTAATAAAGATTGGGGATTTTAATTTCCATGCATTCCTCTCATTAAGATGAATACATAGAGCTTTTATTTGCATTTTTCTAATTCATATTTATTTTTCTCTAATTTTTAGAAGTTTATGTAAATTTTTAATTAATTTAAACCGTTACTTAATGATTTTTAAGTGGCGTGGGGTCCACGCGGAACCACGGGTCGCGTGGCACTTGTTTGGCGTGTCCGCCATGTGGCGAGCATGGATTGGTCCACATAGAGCCGGGTTGCATCCGCGTCAGCATGGGTTGAAAATGTCGGATGATCCTGGACCGTCTGATCGCGGATCGGATGATCCTGACCATCCGGATCGCCCCCGTGGTCCTTAAGGGTACGCGATCTGGACCATCCAATCTAAATACATGGATCAGATGGTGGAGAGCTCATTTCCTTCATTTACTATGGGAGTTGAGAACCGTCCATCTTATTTTTCTAATATGTTTTGATCTAGGTAATGAAATCACATGATTTCAAGTGCTACATGATCGTTGAAAGAAATCCTATGATTATATATGGTTGGATCAACTTAGGGATCACATTTCTATGAAAATGACCATAATCAAATTCTTTAGGAGAGATGAATGGGGTGTTAATGGCATACCTTGATCCGTTTCTTGATTAGCTTCGGAATTGATTCTTATAGCTTTGATTCTTCTAGAGATGATCGTGTGCCAATGGAATCAAGCTCTCTCCTTGTAAATTGCTCCCTAGATCGAGCTTTAGCTTACAAATTTTAGTTTGGTCATTCTCCGGCTTCCCATCACCAAACAAGGCAAGTGAGGGCTCGATTTGGATTGCCTCGAGTGTGTACCTAAAATTTGGGCTGAAATCCCCTCCTTTGGATTTCACCATTAGAGGAGCTCCGTTTTGCACAATTCACCACCCTTTTGGTGGTCAATTGGTCGAGGGGAGGAGTTGAAACTTCTTCTATAAGCTCTAGGGAGTGGTTTGGAATGAATTTGGGGAAGCCTCAAGGTTTCCTTGCTTGATTTTCCCTTTGGCTGACCATTCTCTCTCTCCTCTTCCTCTTTTCTTCTTCTTTTCTTCTTTCTTTCTTTTTTGAGAAGTCAACTTCCCCTTTTTTGCTCTTATTTTCTTAATTGCCTTCATTGCCTTCACTTGAAGGCATCCACTTTATTAAGCGGTGGAGTTTGGCTTGTTGTGGGAAGAGGGGAAATTCAATTTCCCTTCTTCCCTCTTTTTTTCATTTCTTTTATTTTATTTTTTATTTTTTATTTGCTGATTTGTTTATTGATTTAATGGTGAATTGCATTTCATATTAAACCATTAACATAAATAGATTAAATTTGGTTTAATTTTAGTGGGTCAACTTTTTGACCAAGTGGGCCCACTTAAGTCAAACCTAGGTTGACTAGAGTTGACTTTAGGTTTGGCTTTAAACTTCCATTTTATTTTCATTGATTTACATGATTTAATTTATGTTGGATATTTGACTTGATTTTGCATCAAACCAAGTAGATTGGGTTTAGCTCAAAATGCATTTCCTAAGTTACTACATAGTGACTTAGATATTAAACTAGGAAATCTCTATTTGAACCTGAGATCTTTTCATTGCTAAAATGACCTCTTCCAAAAATGAGGTCAATAGGGTTGTGTGGTATATTTAACTAACCTTTGTTTTGCAAGTTTAGTTAGATTTACTTTTCCCATTTTGATGTAAAATTTTCAATTAGGATTTGGAATGAATGTTATGGGGGATTAGGATGAACATTGGTTAAAGAGGTCAGGTCCATTTTGTACCATGTCATTCTTTGGAGTGAACCAAATCAAACAAGAAATGGAGGAAAGAAAGCTTGAAGAAATGAAGACCCCCTCATAACATGAATTCTTTTTAATTATAATTATTTATTTGTATTCCGGGTTATATAAGGATAGAGCTCGGCTACCCATTTTCCTTTTTCGGGTTGTGCGGTGAGACCCGACCACATCGACCTCTTATTCTTTTCCACTAATTTTATAAATTGGTTGATGTTATGTTTATGATTGCGCAATTAGGATGTCATGATTTTCATAGTTTCTTAATTATTTGATGATTGTTGAATGGACTGAATGCTATTAGGCTCTTAGAGAAAAATAAATTTTCTATCCAATTAATTAATTCAAAATTAAACTAAATAATTCATATCCTCGCCTAAAGCCTAGAACATAAATTAAGATAATAAAAAATGTATCAGCCCCTTAGCTGGATGTTGTATGTCTCATATCATGCATAAATCATACTGTCTCACTCTTGCCAATGGAGGGCTTCCACCTTCCCAGAGATAATGGATTTATTTTAGAGAGCCATGGTAGAAACACACCTCCTTCTTTTTGATTTTGTCACATAATTGATTGTCTCATGCATTAGGCATATAAAAGCCCATAGCCTGTGTGAAATAAAAATGTCAAAAAATTAAAATAAAACTTGACAAAATTTGCATTAGATTAAGTCATGAATTCATACCACTCAGGCTCTAGTCTCTTAGGGAGTGAGTTTAAGGACTTAGACTCCTTTCTAAATAAATAACAATCTAGCCATCTTGCAAAGCACAAGACTTGCCTATATGGATTTAAAGCATAGGAAGAGTTAGATGGATGCCACTCTAGGCGGTTATAAGTGTCGGGTAGTTTATTCTCTCTTATGGAGGTAAACCATATACCCATTTTTGGCTTAGACTTAGGTCATGCTTTGGCCCTCGCCAAAGCTCCTTATATTTAGCATCTGAGGTTGTTGTTTCCCTATGGGGCTATAAGCATAAATCCTCACCTCTTGGCCATTTCTACAATTTTGTATTGTGGAATTGTAAGCCCTAGATTTCTAATAAAAATTCAACTCAAACATATAATTCTCCTCAATTTCAAAAATATAAAGCCCAACCATAGGATAGTTGGGATGCTCACTAGGCTTTCTAGTAGCATGAGCATCCCCTACTCATCTCCCTTTGATTTTGATAATAACTCTCTCCTTTTGATCAATCCCACTTGATTTTCTAAAAATAACTAATTGATTGATAGTCCTATCTTTGAACATTTTTGGAGATAATGATCATTTATCTTAATTGAGAGTATTCCTAAGGAACCTCTTTCCTTAGGATGTAATTAACTATGGGGGTTTGCCTCCATAGGGAACTTAACAAACCCGGCTTAAAATAAATCCTACTTTACTTTTTCATGTAAAGTAGGGGAAAGATCTCTGGTATATTCGAAGACCCATTGGCCTTAGGAGTCTTTATTAGGTGATTAGGTCCATAGTAGATGGTGACTTCTATCTCTTGAGATAGTACATCATTCCTCAATGTCATACCCGATCACCTCAAAAAGTACCCCCCCTAAGATCTAAGTGGTTTCTTCTATACATTGAAAAATAAATACCACAGATTTTTTTTGGCGACTCTGCTGGGGATTGTTCTTCTCTCCATCTTTGATAAATGATCATTGTCTCCAAGTATCGATAGTGGATTTGTATTTCATATGAGTCTGAGATTATCCTTCTTTCTGTTGGCACTTATCTCATTTCATTCTTAAGCTAAGCTAGCCAACATCCTTTAGGTTTTAGGACTTCACTCCATGTATGTCTTAAAACCCCTGTTGGTTCTCCCAATAAGTGAAAATAAAATTTAACAAAAAGCAATGACTAAAGACCTTTTTGAACCTCCTTACCATCTCTATGGTAAGGTAAGGTTCATTCCACAAATAAGAAAAATAAATCCTGTATAAAAATATTACTTTTCAAAAGCACTTTCACAAAGTTCATATAATAAAATACTTGCTCAAAAATTTTCATAAAATATATATAACTCAACCCCATCTAACAATCCTCAGGATTGTTACTTGTGGGTTCTTTTCAAAACCAAAATCAAAATCATTTTTCAAAAAAGTATATATTTGAAAATGAACATCTTCTTTCAACATACCAAAATTTATTAAATGAAGATTTAATTTCCAAATAAAATCATTTCGTAAAATTGAAACCCCACTCAATATATCTCACATATGTTGAAGTTGGAGTTTCTTCCTTTTCAAAAGAACATATTTGAAAATGGGAATCCTCATTCAATATACCCAAATTTATTGAATGAAGATCTCATTTTCAAATAAAATCATATCATAAAATTGAAACTCCACCCAATATATTCCATATATATTAGAGTTGGAGTTTCTTTCCTTTTTTTTTTTTTTCAAAAAACACATATTTGAATATAAGCATCTTCATTCAATATATCCAAATATGTTGAATGGAGGCTTCATTTTCAAATAAAATCACACCATTTGAAACTTCACTCAACACATTCCACATGTGTGTTAGAATTTCCTTTTTTCAAAACACCTATAATCACACACAAAAATTTCATCTTTAAAAAATAAAATATGATTGACTTCTATTTTACATACCTAAATTTATTAAATGAAAATCTCCTTTGCAAAAAATCATGAAAATCAAAATAAATTGGAATTTCATTTCACATACCCAAATTTGTCAAATGAGAGTTTCATTTTTCAGAAAGAAAATTGAAAATAAATTGGATTCTATTTAACATGCCATATTTGTTAAACAAAAATCCCCCCTTTCAAAAATAACACAAATAAAAAAAATCAAATAAATTTGTGCTTTATTTAGCATACACAAATTTGCTAAGTAAAGATCCCATTTTCAAAACCAAAACAAAAATAAATACATTTTGGGCTTTATTTAGCATACACAAATTTGCTAAGTAAAGATCCCATTTTCAAAGCCAAAATAAAAATCAAACACATTTGGGCTTTATTTAGCATACACAAATTTGCTAAGTAAAGATCTCATTTTCAAAATCAAAACAAAATCAAACACATTTGGGCTTTTTTAGCATACACAAATTTGCTAAGTAAAGATCCCATTCTCAAAATCAAAGAAAAAAATAAACACATTTGGGCTTTATTTAGCATACACCAATTTGCTAAGTAAAGATCCCATTTTCAAAACCAAAACAAAAATCAAACACATTTGGGCTTTACTTAGCATACACAAATTTGCTAAGTAAAGATCCCATTTTCAATACCAAAACAAAAATCAAACACATTTCAGCTTTATTTAGCATACATAAATTTGCTAAGTAAAGATTTCATTTCTAAATTCACACATGATATACATCATGGGAAAAAAAGCAAAAAGGAAATTATTTTCAAAAATATCATTTAGCATACCTAAATTTACTAAATGAGTAATCCCAAAATCAAATCTAAAATAAAATCAATTGACCCTCTGTTTAACATACTCAAATTTATAAAATAAAGGGTCCTAAATCTAAAATCATATTTAAATATAAACCAATGGAAGCATCAAAAGTCTCTCCAAAATATTTGAACCCATTTAAAATATACAAATTTGTTGAATGTGGATTCTAAACTCAAATGAACTCAAAATCTCTCCTCCAAGTTATTCAAAATCTCTCCTAAATTCAATGAGCCTCACTTAACATATTCAAATTATTGAGTGTGGGTTCACACTCTAAATCAAATTTAAAAAAAAGTCACTAGAATACCAACACAGAAATTTTGATTTGAGTCTGCTTTCAATAATTATAGAGTTCCAATTCAATTTCAACTCAGTCTTGTCAGCTTTTATTAGTACAGTACAATATAGATGGATTCATAGAAGTATGTGTTCACCTTCCCTTCGGGATGGATTTGGCCTTGGATCAAGCCAGCCTCCCCCAAACTGATTTTGCTCATTTACTATATTTTGGCTGAGGATTTCAGGGAGCTAGGATTACTTGTGAGAAGGTAACCCTCACCACTGTCACGAGGGATGTGGTTCCTAGGAAGATGCTAGTCTTTCTTATTGAGATGCCCTCAGATTCTATGTTCCCCTCGCTAAAGAGGATGGCAGTTGAGGTTCCCACAACCGCTACAGTTCTAGTGCCTACACAATTAGGTGTTCCCATCACTGCCCCAGTGCAGGCTAGTACCCACTCTTTGGCCTCCTCTAAGGGGAAGGCTATCCTGGCTTCAGGGATAGTCTCATCTACCTTTGAGGTAGGGTCTAGCTCACGTACTGTTCCAGCTAGCCAAACCCAGCACCATAATAGGAGCCGCAAGATCAAGCAGCACCACGTGCGCATTGCTAGGGAGATAGAGACAATATCTCACATTGTAGAGGAGGGTCACCCATGGAGGCTTCTCCTTTGCTTACTCAGAACAAGTTTCATTCCCTTTTTGGTTCTGAAGGAGAGGAAGATGTCAGGAGGATTGCAGTATCACCTCCACTTCCAGTTCATTATGAGACACCTTTAGAGATAGGAGAAGGTCATATGCTAGCCTCGAGATAGTTTTATGCCAAGTTGGCAGGGCTTATGGACTGTCAGAGACCAGTGCCCAGTTTGATTTGCGACCAGTTATTCCTCACAGTGTAGGTGAGTAGATCCATTGGGAGAGGGACAGAGAGGCTCGAGTATCAGTTCACATCACTCGCAGAGAAAGGAGAAGATATGTCAGGCAGTCAACAACCTCCGCTCTTATAGATTTCTCTGATCGGCATGCTACGCATTGGTCACACCGATAGTATTGTGTTGACTGGTACCACCCATCATAGGAGGAGAGCCCACGTACAGAGGTAGTTGATGTTGTCTTCACCACACTGCTCTACTTCATGTTTCTATCACCAGTTCAGGTTCCATCTTCTACGGTTCCACCCAAAGCCATGAGAGCGACGAGAAGAGAAAGCCCCACTAGTGATCCACTATGGCCAAGGGATCCCACTTCATCTATTCCATCGACTGAGGTGAGGGTGACTTCTCCTGCTTAACCTCCTACTTCATTATGATGAAGAAGGAGTGGCAACCGCACAACATTGTAGTTGTACCACCACCACCATCACCTCGACCGATTATGGATATAGCAATGATAAAAGGGGAAGGGGATAGTTCTATTATCTCCATGGCAGTAAATCCCCCGAGGGGCAACACTCCACCCATAGCAGTTGATAGTCATGAGCATGTATCTTCTAGCGAGCATAGCTCTCAGGGTTAGCACTCCAGTAGTAGGGGAGGTCAGGTGTATCTCCGTTAATGAGTAAAATCCCACCACCGATCAGCGGTGAGTATTTGTGTTGGCACAGTTAGACCACTCCTTAGATGACATCTTGGCACATTTTATTAAGAAGAAATAAATCCTAGGGTATGATTGGTTTTACCTCGAAGAGAAGAAGGTTAGCTTCAACCCCAATGAGGATGTTTTGTTGGAAGACTCAGTAGAGGTACACATGGTTGATACAAGAGGTTCCCTCCTTCAGGATCATCATAATTTAGAAGGTGTTCTAGTTGAACAGGATGATGCAGCCTATTCAACTCAACACCACCTCCAACAACTCAAGCAGAAAGATGAGATTGATTGATAGGATGGTAAGGAGAGTTGAAGATTTGTTAGCAGCAGTTCTAGCACTTCAGAATCAAGCTCTAGCAGTACAACCTACCATTGTGGAGACTAGTCAGCCTGAGTTATTGCATGTCTTGGATCAACCCAAGAGTTCACTTCTAGTAGAGTAGGGTAGTACTAGCTTACATAGGAAGGTAGTGGACAGTACCTTTACATAAGAAAAAGATATCAAACTCATGTGGAACAACAAGTGAAGGAAGCATTGGCGCAAGCCCGAGTGGTTCATCAGTTCCAAAGGGTAGACCATACCCAGAGGAATTTGATGTTGTCCAATATCCTAAGGGTGTTGTCCCTCTTTCTTTCAAAAGTTTTGATGGTAGTGGGAACTCTCGCTAACACATATCACACTTTAGGACCAACTATTATAACACTGGTGGTAGCGATGCATTATTGTTTTGTCTCTTTGTCAGCAGTCTAATGGGCATAGCTTCTGATTGGTATGCTGAAATTCCTAATGATTCAGTGAAGACTTTTGCTGGGTTAGAGAAACTTTTTATTAAGAGGTTTGTTGGAGCTCAGCAAAGGGTAACTATGGGCGATCTCGTTGTAGCTCAATGACACTCCAGTGAGTCCCTTGTTGATTACATTCTTAGATGACACAATTTAAGCATGAAATGCAAACCACAATTATCTGAACAACATGCTATTAAATTCTATTAAAGAATATTCATGGTTTGGTTGCCTTCATGCTTAAAGGTTTCACTGTTAAGACATTTGAGAAATTAATGAACAAGGAGAATAGTCTACAAGGCAAGGCCAGATAGTTGCCTTTTCAAGATTAGTCATTAAATCCAAAGCCACAGAAAGCCTATAAGAGTGATTGGATAAGGGGAAAGAACGGCCAGAGAGACCTCGAGCTCAACAGCCACACCTCCTTTACCACCGCCTCACCCCACTTACTTTACTAAATTTCTACCATTTACCTCATTTTAAATCTAAATTAAGAAAGAAAGATAGTTTGAATTACATTTGTACCACTTCTGATGGGTTATCTGATTCTACTCATTTAGAAAACTCTTTAAGTCTTAATAATTATAACAACTCTGATCATCCTCTTTATGATTCAGAGATGAACTTTCCTTTTCTGAATAATACAGGTTCACCTCTTGAGATAGACTTGGATTCATCTAATTTTTATGGTCCTATAAGAGAAGCTGTAGGTATGTCCGATGAGCAGGTAGAATATTCCACTAGCCCGCCAAAAAAGATCACCAAAGTTAACCTCCTTATTGCCAAGGTTCTACCTCCTAGGGTAGCACCTCAAGATAAAGGAAAGCAAGTCATTGGTACTAGCGAGCAAACAGTCCCTCCATAGGATTCTCCACCCATGAATATGCTTATGGAGGATCATCCCAAAGTTGATTATAATTTCCTCACTCACCTAAGAAAGTTGCCATCTAAGTTAAGTATATATGATGCTCTTATCCTTTCCAAAGAGATGAGGGAATCATTAATCAAGCCCCTTCTTGATCCAAAAATATATAGCTTTTTTGTTATTTAAGAGAAGCCCAAGGAGTCACATTCACTGATGAAGACCTTCTTCTAGGGGATATAGAGGACAACCGTCCCATCTACATCATAGTGGATATGGGCAGATTCAGACTTTCTAGGGTGTTGGTTGATCTAGGTGCATCAGTGCACATTATGAGCCTAAAAACCTTTGCTTATTTGAGGTTTGACATCTCTAAACTCTTAGGAGATGAATGATGTTGAGAGGATTCGATGAACAGGGCGAGAGGGCTTTAGGCTCCATAGTGTTACCTTTAGAAATAGGCGACTGGAAGAATGAAGCCAAGTTCTATAGTTTGAATACATCATTGTTGCTTTTTTGCTGGTAGGCCTTGAATACACTAGAACAAGATGGTTCCATCCTCTCTTCATCGGCATCAAGTTTCAAAAGATGGAATCGAATAATATGTCAAAGGAGATGAAAATCCATTCTCAGTTAGAGACGTCGAGATATATGAGGGCATGACTACTATCTTCCTCAAAATCAAAACATCTATTCTTGCGTAAACTTGGCCAAAATTTGAGGAAAATTAAAAAGAAAAGAAAAAAGAAAAAAAAGAAATAGAAAGTGAGAAAGGGACACCGAGGAAGAGGTAGAGCCACATGTTACATTCCACACAGTTCCACCATAGACATATAGGGTGGGATCTCGACCTCCACCGGGTAGAGGTAGATCTGAGAGGCAAGAGGCGGAAGACCCCCCAATTGCGACCATCCAATAGGGGCTATGTTCAGGATCATGTACTCACATTATACTTAGAATCCAACTTGGAGGATGAGTCTCACACAACCCTCAATAGGTCTCATTGGGGTGGAGTCAGCAAGATAGTGAAGAGAAGCAAGCAAAGCATAAATGTATTCAAATGGATTATGTAAAACCATTGAGAACCTTAGCTCTAACCCCACTTTCTTCTCAAAAAGTTGAGGGTTTGGTAGTTAAGGAAGCCCCTAGATCTTCCATGGATGTCAAGCTAAAGAGATTCCTATTGGGATCATCATCCTCAAGTCAAGAAGCAGATGTAGAACTTTAGGATGATTTATATAAAGATTTAATGGAATTACCTTTTGATTGGTACTCACCTTGTGTTCATAATCTTGTAAAGAAAGGTTTGATTCCTTACACATGGTATAGGTACAAGTCAAAGTATTTTGAGAAGCTATGGGATAATAAAGGCAAGGATGCACAATCAAGACCATGACTAGGATTTAGTACATTGGGTCTAGTCGATGAAGATGATTATTGTTTAGTTATCACCAATCATCTGGAGTCTGATATAATCTTCTCAAACCACACTAACTCTTATGAGGAGGTGTGTTTAGAAACTTCAGATGATCCTAATTATCTTCAAATCAAAGATGCACCTCTAGAATTTAAACAAGAAATCAATTCAACCATTGACAAGCTCAAAGAAATCAATCTCGGGATAGAAGAAGATTCACACACCACATATATAAGTTCTTTGTTGAATGAAGAAGAAACCAATGACTTAGTTAAGCTATTGAATGAGTTTAATGACTGCTTTGCATGGAGCTATGAAGAGATGCCCAGATTATCTCTTAATGTAGTAGTCCACAAACTAGTAATAAACCCTAATGCTAGCCCTATCAAGTAAGCTCCTAGATGCATGCGATTAGAAATTGATCAATAGGTCATTTATGAAGTCAAGAAATTGATCAATGCTAGCTTTATCAAGGAAGAAAAATACCCTACCTGGTTAGCCATTATCATCCCAGTTAAGAAGAAGAATGGCCAAATTTACATATACGTCAATTTAGGGACTTAAATAAGGCATGTCCTAAGGATGAATTTCCACTTCCTATACTAGAGTTGATAGTGGACATTGCCTCATCTCATGCAATATTCTCCTTCATGGATGGGTCATTCAGCTACAACTAAATTAAGATGACCTCCAAGGATGAGAGGAATACTGCTTTTTGAACCCAAATCAAAATCTATTATTATAATGTCATGCCCTTCAGTCTAAAAAATGCTGGTGCTACTTACCAATGGGCCATGACTCAGATTTTTGATGAACTCTTTCATCATTAAGTAGAATGCTATGTCGACATTCTAGTTATCAAAAGTAAAGAAAAGGGAGACCATCTCTTTGACTTGAGAGTAGTTTTCAATCAGTTAATATAATTTAATCTCAAAATGGGCCCCCTTAAGTGTGCATTCAGAGTAGCTTCAGGGATGTTCCTTGGGCTTATTGTTTGACACCAGGGAATATAGATATACCCATAAAAGATCAAAGCTATCTTAGAAATGATACCCCCTAAAAGTCTAACTCAACTTAGATTGTTCCAAGGGTAGTTGGCATATCTAAGGAGCTTTATCTCCAATCTATCAGGGAGATGCAAGCCATTTTCAACACTTGTCAAAAAGGATGCTAAGATCAAGTGGGATGACAAGTGCTAGCATGCTTTTGAAGATATCAAATAGTACTTGGTGAAGTGGCAGTTCTAGCTTCCCCTATCTCGGGCAAGCCGCTTATCCTCTGCACTGCTGCATTAGACGACTCCCTTGTCGCTTTGTTGGCCCAAACCAATGATGAAGGGAAGGAGAACACTCTCTACTACCTCAGGTGTCGTCTAATCCCTGCAGAAGCAAAATACCCACCTATTGAGAAATATTGCCTAGCTCTCATCTTCGCATCCCCAAAGCTATGGCATTACATGCTCTCTCATAAGGGAAACTTGATTTCAAGAACCAATCCATTACAATATCCCCTGACATGATCGACATTATTTGGACGGTTGGAATATTGGTCCATGATTCTCTCACAATTTAATATTACATTCATACCCCTCTGAGCAGTGAAAGCACAAGCACTAGCAGATTTTCTAGCATCACACCCACTTCCTGCTTACTCTCCACTTAGTGATGATCTCCTTGATGAATAAATCTTGAACTTAGGGGAGGTTTACAATCACCATTGGAAAATATATTTTGATGGCACAGCTTCCTCTCAAAGAGGAGAAGAATCATGATCTACTATTCCAGGAAAGGCAGGGGTAGGAATCATCCTTTTAACTCTAGACCGTGATGTGATGAGATTCTCATACTATCTCTCCAATCTATGCACCAATAACGAAGCCGAGTATGAGGCTTTGATTGCCGATCTAGAGTTATCTATTACAGTGTGTGTCAAAAGTTTCAACATTTATGGGGATTCTCAGCTGGTCATCAATCAGATTAATGGGTCCTATAAGGTTCTAAAACCTAAGTCTCAACACTACCATGAGTACACCATGAGGCGGTTGGCCCAAATATCTGAGGTCACCATCTACAAGATTCCTCGAGGAGAGAACACAGTAGCAGATGCTTTGGCCAAACTCACCAAGGAGTTGGCATGTCCGGAGGATGAGTCCATTCTAATAAAGTCCAAAATAGAAAAGTTGTATCTCTTATTGATGCTGAACTCATCGAGAGACTCTCTCTTGAAGGGGAGGTTGCCATTGCCAATAAAGATGAGGAGTTGGATTGGAGGCAACAATTCATAGATTACTTGACTAGAGGCAAACTACCTCAACAGAAATCACAAGCCCATCAGATAAAACATAGACCTCTCTACTATGCTTTCATGGATGGCACCTTGTATCGGTGGTCTTTCGATCATATGTTGTTACACTATTTAGACAAACATGAAGATCGTAAGATCATTATCGAGGTATATTCCGGTCTATGCAGAGCGCATCAAACCAGTCAGAAGATGAAGACAAAGATCAAGAGACTAGGATACTATTGACCTTTAATGATTACGGACAACATGGATGTAGCTAGGAGATGCCATCAATGTTAGATACATGGTGTAGTCTTGCACCAACCACCCAACATTTTGCACCCTACATTGGACTCATGGTCATTCGAGTGTTGGGGGTACTAACATAGTGGGTCTGATTAATCCTCCTTCTTCTAAGGGGCATCAATTTATCTTAAATGTCACCAATTTCTTTTCCTGGTGGGCGGAGGCAATGCCACTCAGAGAGGTCATAGCTCAGCAGGTGCTCCAATTTTTCTAGAACCATATCGTATATAGGTTCGGGGTGCCTCAATAAATTATATCCAATAATGATATTGCATTCAAAAGCACCATGATGTATAGCTTCACCATAAGACATAGTATAAATTAGAGATACTCTGCTATTTACTATCCTAGGGCAAATGGCCTAGCATAAGCATTCAACAAAACTATCACCCATATACTAAAGAAGACACTCGATGACAACAAGCGACAGTAGCATGAGCAACTAGTTAAAGCCATGTGGGCATACCGCACCACAAACAGAACTCCAACCTAATATATCTTGTTCTTCTTATTGTATGGGTCTGAAGCCATTCTACCATTAGAAGTTTAGCTCCCAACAATAAGGATAGTAATGGGCAGTAAAATCACTATAGAGTAGAATGCCAGGTTGTGGTTAGAAGAGCTCAAATATTTAGAGGAGAGATGCTTACGAATGCTAGAATCTCAAGTTGTACAAATCCATGATGATTCAAGCTCACAACAAGCTGGTCCGCCTTAAAGCTTTTCAAGTAGGAGAGCTTATTTTAGTTCTAATAAGACTGATTGTTGCACATTGAAAGATGGGAGGCAAGTTTGAACCCACTTGGGAAGAGCTTTTTGTCATAGAGAAGGTCTACCAAGGAGGATCTTATCAACTTATTAATTATAAATGGGAACACTCGATGCTTCCAATCAATGAGCTCTATTTGAAGAAACACTATCTATAAAATTATGTTTGAAAATAAATATCTTCAAAAATTCCATTCCAATTCATCAAAATATTCTCTTCATTCAAAGCATTGTTTGCTTATTTGTAAATCTGCCACGACATGTTTAGGGTAGGTGTAAGAGAACCCAAGAGGCATCCTATCTTTCTTTCACAACACGAACACAAATTAAACATGATTCCCCAACACTACTAGAGTAGGTGTAAGAGAACCTAAGAGGCATCCTATTTTGACTAGCATAAGTTAGGTGTAAGAGAACCCGAGTAACATCCTTTCTTGGTGGAGTCACAATTGCCCCTACGACACCATTTCATCCATTCTTCAACATGTTTAGGATAGGTGTAGGAGAATCCAAGAGGAATCCTATCCATCTTTCACAACATGAACACAAATTAAACACGATTCCCTAGTGCTACTAGAGTAGGTGTAAGAGAACCAAGAGGCATCCTATTTCGACTAACATGACTAAGTTAGGTGTAAGAGAACCAGAGCGGCATCCTTTCTTGGTGGAGTCACAATTGCCCCTATGATGCCATTTCATCTATTCTTCTACATTTTTAGGGAAGGTGTAAGAGAACCCAAGAGGCATCCTATCCTTCTTTCACAAAATAAACACAAATTAAATATGATTCCCCAGTGCTACTAGAGTAGGTGTAAGAGAATCCAAGAGGTATCTTATTTTGACTAATGACTAAGTTAGGAGGAAGAGAACCCAAGCGACATCCTTTTTTGATGGGATCACAACTACCATTCATGGCACCATTTCATCAACTCTTAAGCATGTTTTAGGATAGGTGTAAGAGAACCTAGGTGGTATCATGTCCTCCTTTAATAAAAACACAAACAAAAATACATATCTTTTGTCTCGAGCTATTTTGATGTGGGAGAAAGCCCCCAGTGGCACTTACTCATTAGCTGCTCAAGGTTGGGCTGACATGCTACCTTGCTAGTCTATCACCCTAGTGGTCACTTGTATGGCAGATTTGAGTCCCCACACTTTCTTCCTGACTTGACCATTGCAAATCAATGAGCACCTTGTTAGTTTGGTAGACCTCACTACGTAGCTAGTAAGCTACCTCATGTTGACTTTATTTAAGAGGATGTAAGCCTACATGCTTTCTTCTTGAACTAGCCATTATGCACTGACTAGGTCAAGTATATATGAGGTTTAGGATTAGTCCCCCAGTGACTCTGTGGTAAAAATATTCTTACATTAATCTATCCCTCTTTGGAAAATGGAATAAATAAAAATAAAAATATACACCTTTGTTGGGACACCACATAGATCCGCAGATGTTCTTATTAGGGTGATCAGGCACGACATTGAGGAGAGGTGTACTATCTCGAAAGATAGAATCCACCACCCTATAATGTACTTAATCACCTCAATAATGACTCCTAAGGACTATGGGTCTTTGTATGTACCATAGATTCTTCCCCTACTTTCCATAGAAAAGTAAAACATGTTTTATTTTAAACCAGGTTCATTAAGTTCCCTATGGAGGCAATCTCCCATAGTTAATTACATCATAAGGAATGAGATTCCTTAGGAAT
This sequence comes from Cymbidium sinense, assembly GCA_021442155.1. Lineage (NCBI taxonomy): Eukaryota > Viridiplantae > Streptophyta > Magnoliopsida > Asparagales > Orchidaceae > Cymbidium > Cymbidium sinense. The sequence continues at coordinate 104,490,872 of CM038215.1, forward strand.
ACTCTTGATTAAGGTAAATGATTGTTGTCTTCAAAGATTTCAAAGATAGGACTATCAATCAATTGGTTTATTTTTAGGAGATCAAGTGGGATTGATAAAAAAGAAGGGAGTTCTTTTCAGAGCCAAAGGAAGATAAATAGGGGATGCTTTTGATACTAAGAAGACTACTAAGCTTCCCAAACTATCCTATTGGTGGGTTTTATATTTTTGAAGTTTGAAGGGAATTATTTATTTTGAGTTAAATTTTTATTAAAAATCTAGGGCTTATAATTCCATGACACAAGATCATGAAAATACTTAAGAGGTGAAGATTTATGCTTGTGGCCCATAAAGAGGAGAAGCAACTCAGATCCTAAATCTAGGGAGCTTTTGTGAGGGCCAAAGCATGACCTAAATCTAAGAAAAAAATTGGCATTTGGTTTACCCCCACAAGAGAGGATAAATCGCCCGACAGTTTGGACTTACAATCATCTGGGAGTGGCTGCCAACTAACTCCTCCTACGATTTTAAATACATGTATGCAAGTCATATACATTTGCAAGATAATAAGGTTGTTATTTATTTAGAAAGAAACTAAGTCCTTAAACACACTCCCTAAGAGACTAGATCATATAGGGCATGATTAATGACTTAAATCTAATGCAAATTTTTCATATATTTTATTTTAATTTTGGGCAACTCATTTGACTCAGGCTATAGGATTCATATGCCTAATGCATGAGAAATTAGATTATGGACCAATATCAATGAGAAAGGAGGTGTGTTTCCACCATGGCTCTCAAAGGTCAAGCCAAATTCCTTGGCATGGGTGGAAGCCCTCCAAATCAAGAGTGAAGGAATATGCTTTTTATGCATAATGTGTGAAAGAAAGTACAACATTTAACTAAGGGGTTGCTAATTTTTTTATCTTGATGTTATAACTTAGGCTTTAAGTGAGGTTATGTGTTGTTAATCTTTAGTTTTGAGCTGATTAATTTGGTAAAAAATTTATTTTTCCTAAGAGCCTAATCATCATCCATGCCATACATCAAAGCAAGGAAGAAACTAAGAAAACATGACATCTTAATGCACAAGCTAAACAAACATCAAACATTTTATATAGCTAGCGCAAAAGAATAAGAGGCCTTTCATGGTTGGGCATCACCGTACAAGCCCAAAAATAAATGTGGGTAGCTGAGCTCTACCCTTATACAACCCGAATTATAAATGAATTAACTACAATCAAGTAAGAAAATTCATGTTATGTAGGTCTTCATTCTTTTTTCTTCATTCTCCTTTTCTTTCTGCTTTCTTCTTTCTCTTTCCTTCTTTTGGATGGCTGGAATGTGGATGCTTCAAAGGCTTCACATGATACATAAGATGTAATCTTATGACCAATCTTCATCCTAATCCCCCATAACAATCATTCTAAAATCCTAATTATAAAATTACATGAAAAGGGAAAAGTAAATCTGACTTGCACTTGCAAAATAAAGATTAGCTAAACAAATCATACATCCCAAGAATGTATTGGACTTAGCACCCCACACATGGTTAACCACGTCCACCTGGCCTATTTTGGATTATGCTTAGGGGTATAAGCAACTTGCACAGTAAAAGCATTTATATTTTTATTACAGTGCCCCATAAGCACAATCCCCTATAGAAGATAATGATTAGACTAAGATCATCCTACCATTCAGTCTATGCACATATACCCTAACATCCAGACTAAAACATCACATTATAAAATAAAAGCAAACATCAAACCATGCACCGCCCTAACCTAAGACTAGAAATGGTGACTTAGCCTAATGTGTGTGCCATTTAAGGTTGACGTGGTAGGTCTTAAATAAGTTTCAAGATTAAAATTTTCTAAGTATGAAAGGTTCAACTTAGAGGGTGGTTTCATTTAAGTAGTTTAGTTGATTTGGTTAAGTTTTATTTGATGATTTGATTTGGTTTTGAATGAACTTATAATTAGTTACTAATTGTTAAAGAGAGGAAAAAGACGAGAGAACTTATGGCTACTTAAAGCCTCGCAACCCCATGGTTTTGCATGATTTTGTTAAGTAGAAGGGAGTGATTCTTTTATCCATTTTCCATATGCACATTTACAAGTATAAAAGACATAAGTGAGTATGACGCCATTATCAACATCAGGGGTGTAAGGTACAAGACCTACTTATGGCTACTTAAAGCCTCGCAACCCCATGGTTGTCCAGACAAATATACCACTTTTCTTAAATACATGTGCATGCACAAAAGAAATGCATGGAAAGAGAATCATGCAAAAAGTTTATGTTTGTTTTGATTGTTTAGTTTATATGTGTGATGTGGAATTCCTACTTAAGTCATGAGATAGGAGAGTATAGGAATGGATTTAAGCAAGTTTTATTTCCTTTTCAAATGGACTATATACTTTGCAAATCCTATACAATCCTATGTTATGAAAGAAAGGGAAAATCACATAACCCATTTTATACTATTCACATGAAGCTTGTAAGTAATTGTAAATAGCATACCCTTCATTTGTAATGTTTGATTTATAAGTTTTGAAAATAGTTTTGTATTTAATAGTAATAATAGCCATTCATATTCTTACTTTAGCCAAAACATGCAATTTGACATGAAGAAAACTTTTCATTTTAATTTGATTTTTTTAAAAGACATGAATGTATGATTTTCATATGATATACATATTTAGCATGCTAGGAAAGAAGTAAAGTGATGCAAGCATGTAATTTAATTCACTTTAATTAATTCCTAAAGACAATCTTATGGAATAAGATTATTTAAAGTGAATCAAAATTGGTTTAAGGGAATTTTGTTTTGTTTTGAGTTTGATTTTAGATTTAGGAAATGAAAGTAGGTTTATTGGTCCTAACCTATATCCCACATGTGTATATTATTTTAGTTTAATTATTAGAATCATTAAGTGAATTTTATGTTTTGATTATGTTAAGGTGTTCATTAAGTTCATTAATTATCCCTTACTTACACCTCTTTAACATATTTAACCAAATAATTATGAGCCAATGTATGACATAAAACCATAAGGAATTTAAATAAGCAATGCACCTAAGAAAGAAAGGGGCCTAATTCATTTGGCTCACAATTAATGATTAATTAAGCTAAAGAGTTTAATTTAAGTACTTTCATAACCCTTCCCACATATATGGGTCAGGTATGATTTTCTTAAGCTACTTAGGTTATTGAATACCTAAGCAATTTACCCAAGAAAGAATGATTAAGTTTTGGATTGATTTGATTTTAAAATTTTAATTATTTAAGCCATTTAACAAAGTAATTAAATCATTTAAATAATTTAGACCTTAATTAGATTCTATCCAAATGAAAAAAACTTAGGGAAAAAGATATGGGAAAGAACTCCTAATCTCATTCCCTAAGTACATTCACTACTCTAAGGTGATTAGCAAACTTAATTAATGAATTTATCACTATTTAAAAGGTTAATTAATCATTTAATTGTTTAAGAGGGTAATTAGGAATGAATTCAACAATTCTTCTAATTAAACTATTAATAAATTCCAAGAAAATTAGGGGAGGAAGAAGTCATCCCACTAAATGCACATGAGAAGATTGGAATTAATCAGTGGGATAATTAAAGAGTAATTAACATAATTAAAATTCCAATAAAACCTAAATTTAGAAAATATCACTGATCAAAATCAATTGAATTTAATTTTAGATTATTCCCTTTGAATTATCTTCATAATGCATTTTATTTTGTATTTTTTTGATTTTCTACATTTAGTTATGACTATTTGAAGATTCCATGATTAAAACCTAATTAAATAACCTAATTATATAGTTAATCTCGTTTGCATCATGTGGACAGTTGATGTGGCACGTGCTTTCTACGTGGCATGATGTGATTCGTTATTCAAGTAGTCACATTCAATCTCGGTGACCTCGCGCTTTCTCCTTGGATCAGATCAAAGATCGGGAGATTAAAAGCGCTTCTAATAGGATAAATCAAAGGATCCTACGAGGCTTGATCAGGACCATCCATCCAAAATGCATAGATGGATGGTCCATGATCCATCACTGAGCTTGCCTACGGGAGAGGGCATCCGTCCACTCGTTAGGGCATGATCCGAGCTTGATTAAGCTCGGATTCAGCTAAAACTTAACCCACAACATCTTCATGCAAGGGGCAAGACATCTAATGGTGAAAGTTTCTTTCATAAAGGACCAAACACTTCCTATTCTAGGCTCAGTTTGAAGGCATACCTTGTCGGAGGCTGTCACCAGTGCTCCCAACTATTGAGGTAGCTTCATCTAGTAGAGATGAAGCCCTGTTGAAGGTTTGAGGGGTTGATGTTGAGTAGATCTCCCTATTGACCAAAGTGATAATCCTAGGCTTATAGCTTTCATCTAGACACCTCTTCCCATTGCTTGAACACTTGGATGAAGGTTTGAGTGAGCTCGATTGAGTTCCCTCAAGGTGCTTGAGGGGGGAATTGAGCTAAATTTGAGTATTGGTTGAGTTGGAAAATCTTGCTACCTCCCCTATTTTCAATTTTGAAGAAATTGAGAATGGAGAAATCCAATTGGGAAGACTTGGGAATTATTTATGTGGCTTCCTTTCACTCAATTGAATGCAAGAGAGTGAGAATGAAGTGAAATTAGGGGGAGTATATCTCCCCCTAGAAAAATCAGATGGTCGAGCTTCTCCCTTTCATTTTGGATCAATTGATCAGATGCAATGGGTTTGTTAGGTCGATTTAGCTTGCACATGGTTCAATTTTGGTAGAGGAAGGTAGTAGAGGAGTTTCCATTTGCTGATTTGGAGTGTGCGAGTGATCCCATGTGCTTGAAATGAGAGGAGTGGTCAGTTTGGCCATTGGGTTGGGTTTGGCTGATCCAAGCCCATTGGATCATGTGCACCATGCTCACTAGTGTCCACTTGGTCTGCTAAGAGGGTGCGAAGTGGCCATGAAGAGAATTTGACAAAATTCTAAGTGAATTTGGCCAAGAATTATCCTTTGACCTAGGGTAAAATGGTCATTTGACTTTGATTTAATTCCCAAGTCGAATGCAAGAGAGTGAGAATGAAGTGAAATTAGGGGGAGTATATCTCCCCCTAGAAAAATTAGATGGTCGAGCTTCTCCCTTTCATTTTGGATCAATTGATTAGATGCAATGGGTTTGTTAGGTCGATTTAGCTTGCACATGGTTCAATTTTGGCAGAGGAAGGTAGTAGAGGAGTTTCCATTTGCTGATTTGGAGTGTGCGAGTGATCCCATGTGCTTGAAATGAGAGGAGTGGTCAGTTTGGACATTGGGTTGGGTTTAGCTGATCCAAACCCATTGGATCATGTACACCATGCTCACTAGTGTCCACATCTTAAGAGGGTGCAGTGGCCATGAAGAGGATTTGACAAAATTCTAAGTGAATTTGGCCAAGAATTACCCTTTGACCTAGGGTAAAATGGTCATTTCTTTGATTTGAGTTTGAATATGTTTGGTATGATTGAAGAATGGGTTGGGCCAAGTTTCAATGAATTTGTAATTGATTTGATATGATTTGGCTCATGTTTACCCATTTAGGTCAAAATGGGTCAACTTGGGTCAAGTTGACCAATTGGTCAAATTGGGTCAAACCAAGTGTTGGGTCAAGTTCATACGTCCAATTAAAATGTTTTGGCATTATTGGTTCGGTTCAATTTGATTCATATTTGGATTTGCTTCATTTGATTTTATTTAGGTCAAATGGGTCAAGTTGACGATTTATTTGACCCAATTGAGCTAGGTCATGGGTTGGTCATTTGAAATGATTTGGTATCTTTGTTTCCAATCAATTTTGGTTTGATTTGATTTGGCTCAATTTGTAGGTCAAGTTGGGTTCATGGTCAATTGGGCTAGTTGGGTCTAGTTGGCTGGGGTTTTGGTCAAGTTCAATAAGTGATTTAGAATTTGACCCATTGGTTCAATTAATTTAGCTTAGATCAAGATTTGACACATTTTGACTTTTTTAGGTTGGGTCAAGGTCCAATTTGTTAGGCTCAAATGATGACTTGAAAGTTCAAACATTGATCATGAATTAGTTTTGATCAATGGTTTCAATCAATTTGGCCTATGGTATATTTTGGCTAGTTTAGGTTTTATTTTGGCTAAGTGTTGACTTGGTTTGACCTAATTTGGGTGATGATCATCTCATGATGATTGTTGCTCACAATGTGAGGCTTAGGTGGGCTTAGTTCAATCCAATTTGGTTAATAATAGAATTTGGCTCATAAGGGGTACTTTAAGTCACTTTGGGTCAAGTGAGCCTAAGTGGGTCAAATGGTTTGGTCAAAGCTTGATTTGAGTTTGATTGAACTCAGATATGGACTTATAATAGAAATATAAATCCATTTGCAAGTGGTTTTGAAGTCAAATGGGTTTTGATTCATTTGACAATTTCAAGTTCAAAGGGTGAACATGAGTTTGACTTGGGTTTGATTTTTGAATTTAGTTTTGGTTTGAGGATTAAAGTTTGTGTTTATATTTGGTTTCATGATTGAAGGATTGATTGAATCATGAAGAAAAATCAAGGGGTTGGTTTAATTTGAGTTTGATTTGGCTAAGTTCAAGAATTTGATTTGAAAGGCTTAGGTTGAATTTTGGTTGAATTTGGATTTGAGTTTTGAATTTAGTTTTGGTTTGATGATTAAAGTTTGTGTTTATATTTGGTTTCATGATTGAAGGATTGATTGAATTATGAAGAAAAATCAGGGTTTGGCTTGATTTGAGTTGGATTTATCTAAGTTTAAGAATTTGACTTGAAAGGCTTAGGTTAAATTTTGGTTGGATTTGGATTTGAGTTTTGAATTTAGTTTTGGTTCGATGATTGAAGTTTGTGTTTATTTTTAGTTTCATGATTGAAGGATTGATTGAATCATGAAGAAAAATCAAGGCTTTGGCTTGATTTGAGTTGGATTTGGCTAAGTTCCAAGAATTTGACTTGGAAGGCTTAGGTTGAATTTAGGTTAGATTTGAGTTTGAGTTTTGAATTTGGTGTTGGGTATTTGAATTTATATTTCATTTATATTTATGAATATAAATGGGTTATGAGAAAATTTCTCAAGTTTGAATTGATTTGGATTTGCTTTGAGCTAAGTCCATAAGATGAGAATCAAAGAAACTTATGAAATATTTTTGATTTGGATTTGAATTTCAATCATTTGGAATTGATTCATGATTTGAGAAGATCCATTAGAATTAATTCAAGGTTTGATTTGGAGTTGAAGTTGATTTGAGTTTAGAGTTTGACTTGTAAGAAAGGAGTGAGGATTTGGTCCAAGCTATAGGGTAGGAAAATTTTCTAAAACCCCTAAGGCATAACTTATTCCTATGGCTAACCCTTCTAAGTCTCTAGGGTTAGGTTAAGTGTTCACCTAATCACTAGAAGTGCCTTAAGGCTAAGGAACTCTTAGTGTCTAAGAGGAGTCCTATGTTTAAGATGGAGGGGTTGAGAGCTCATTCTAAAAATGAAGTCAACAAAGGGCGCCCAATAGGTGTGGTGTGACTGACAAGGTACACCGCACATATTAGTGTTGAATGAAATGATCAGCAACACCGAACAATCATAAGCACTAACATAAATGATCTACTCCTAACCCAAGGTTTAGAAGGAATCAAGAACTTAGTGCAATGTGACTCTACTCATGTCAAAGACATGAGAGAGTGAAGGAGGGATCCACTAGGGATTGAGTATGTGTCATCCACTGAGGGATGAAAGATTTGAATTTGATTTGAGTCTTGCTGGGGAGAAAATTGATTTGATTGTTTGATTTAGTTTTGTTCATTTTGACTCCACTGGAGATAGAAAAAGTGAACTCTCCACTGGGGATAGAAAAAGTGAACTCTCCACTAGGGAAGCAAGTTCAAGTCATCCACTAGGGAGGTGAGGTTGTGAAATCTACTAAGGGATTAGAATTCTAGATATGCTGGGGGAACAAAAAGATTTGCATCTCACTGAGGAGAAGCATATTGATTTAATTTGTTTGATTAGTTTGATTGGATTTGTAAGAGATTTGACTCAACTGGGAAGGTTAGAAGGAATTTGGCTTCAGATTTTTAAATTTTGATTTTTAAGATGAACCATTATCGGTTTGCGATGGACCGCACTGAGTAGGGGCCATGGCGGCCTCGATTTACAACAGATTTACCAATCCTAAGGGGTAGTCTACCAACCACATAGTAGGACTATCCAACCAAGGGTTTGTATTTTAGTTTGCAATGGTTGATTTAGGGCAGAAAGCACAGGGACTCACATCTTTCCTTAATAAGAGACCGTTGGAGTGACATATTAGTAGGGTGACATGTCAACTCGACTTAGGGATGACTATTGAGTGAATGCCACTGGGGGACTTAAATCAGCTCAAAGATAGTCAAGATTAGTTTTATTTTTGGTTGTTTTTATGGATCCCATTGGTTTGCATTGGGCTACACTGAGTAGGGGCCGTGGTGGCCTTGATCTAACACATATTTACCAATTCGAAGGGAGTAGTCAATTAGCCACATAGTAGGACTATCCAACCAAGGGTGTGCCTTTCAGTTTGTGACGGTTGATTTAGGGAAGAAAGCATGGGGACTCGCATCTTTCCAGAATAAAAGACCGCTGGAGTGACACATTAGTAAGGTAACATGTCAGCTCGACCTAGGGCTGACTATTGAGTGAATGCTATTGGGGGATTTAAATTAGCTCAAAGATAGTCAAGATTAGTTTCATTTTTTTAATTATTATTTTTGATGGATCCCATTGGTTTGCGATGGACTGCATTGAGTAGGGGCCGTGGTGGCCTTAATTTAACATAGATTTACCAATCCAAAGGGAGTAACTTCCCGGTTGAGGGGAGAACTATCCAACCTAAGGGATGTCTTTTGGTTTACAGTAGCTAATCTAGGGAAGAAAGCCCAAGGACTCACATCTTCCACTACAAAAGACCACTGGAGTGACACGTTAGCGAGGTAACATATCAACTCGACCTAGGGTTGCCCGTCGATTTGAGATAGTCATGCTAGAAAGAATGCGTTATGACTTACATCTTCCAAAGAGAAATGACTGTCGGGGTAACATGTTTGAACATAGATTGAACCCGACGGGTGACTGAGGTAGGTCAAAAAAAGCTCGTTGTTCACGAATAGCTCGTGTTCGCTCATTATGTAGGGTGTTCGCTCGTTAACTAAACGAGAACATTAAATTTCAAGCTAAATGAGTAACATGAACAATCATTTGCATTCGATTCGATTTATTTGAAATAAAAAAATTATATTATTATTATATTATATTATTATTATTATTATTATTATTATACTATTATTATTATTATTATTATTATTACTATTATTTTATTTTATTACTATTATTATTATTTTATTATTATTTTTATTATTATTATTATTATATTATTATTATTATTATTTATTACTATTATTATTATATTATTATTATTATTATTATTATTATTATTATTATTATTATTATTATTATATATATGAACACATTTACATATCACAAATGCAAGCATGACTTAGTGGTTAAAACTTTTATTATGCAAAAGATTGACCTAGGTTCGAATCCTCCCTCTGTCAAAAAAGCTTGTTGTTCGCGAATAGCTCATGTTTGGCTCGTTAGCTCGTTTAGTTAAACTAGCCGAACACGAAAAAATATTTCAAGCTTCGATATATAAATGAGTCGAAAATGAAAAAAATAAATTTCAAACGAGCCGAACATGAACAAGAGTTATGTTTGGCTTTTACACCTAATGGAGAGTTACCTCTCTACTCACTCTTATAGGGAGTTCTTGACATTGCTCTAATGGGGAAAAGGGGCCTTTTGGGGCTTGAATTCCTAATCCACATGTGAATTAATTTATTTATTTTGATTTATTTATTTATCATGGACCCTATTAGTTTGCGAGGGATCATACTAAGAAGGAGCTTAAATTAGCCTAGACCTATCTCAATTTTATAGAACCAAGGAAGAATTTACGCATCTACAAATTCTCCAACCATAGGGGTGGCTACTAAGAAAGGGGGACTGTCCAATCCAAAGTAACTTGGGTAGTGTCTAAATAGGGTCGTAAAGGACGTGATCCAAGTAGAATGCTCGCAGGGGATGGGGCCACTAAAGGATTTATCCAAAACCCTAGAGAAGATGACATGACTAGTCATATATCAAATAGGTATTCAGTGCCCAACTCAAGGAGAAAGCTTGGGGACTCATATCTACCAAGAGTGGTGTACCCACCAAGGTGAGTCGCTGTCAGCATAGCGAACATCAACTAATCTAAGGTGCCCGTCAATTTGTGATAATCAACCTAGGAAGAAATCTTGGGGACTCACATCCTCTATACCAAACTCAGCGTGATAGTCGTCTTCGCCGACAAGTTCCATCGACCAAGGCGACTACTAAAATGAATATCATTATATCAACTCAAAGTAGTCAAGAGGAAAGGTGCCTTATCTTAAACCTTAAATATACTCAACCTAGTTAGTACATGATGGCTAGTTCAAGAAGAAAGCTCAGGGACTCACATCTTCTTAAATAATGTCAACATGAGGTAGCTTACTAGCTGCAAAGTGAAGCCTACCAAACTAATAAATCACTCATTGGTTTGCAATGGTCAAGTCTGGAAGAAAGCTCAGAGACTCACATCTTCTAAACAAATGACCACTGGGGTGATAGACTAGCAAGGTAGCATGTCAATCCGACCTAGAGCAGCTAATGAGTGAGTGCCACGGGGACTTGCTCCCACATCAAAATAGCTTGAGATAAAGACATGTGTTTTTTATGTGCTTGTGTTAAAGGAAATAGGTGCCGCTTGGGTTCTCTTAAACCTACCCTAAACACACGTGGGAAATTTTGATGAAATGGTGACACGGATGGCAATTGGGATTCCCACCAAGAAAGGATGCTTCTTGGGTTCTCTTACACCTTAGTTATGCTAATTGAAATATGATGCCTCTTGGGTTCTCTTACACCTATTCTAGTAGTGTCGGAGAATTTTGTTTGATTATGTTTGTGTTGTGAAAGATGATAGGATGCCTCTTGGGTTCTCTTATACCTATCCAAAATACGTCGTGGCGGATTCACAAGACAAGCACATAACACTTCGAATGAAAAGAAGATTTCTGAAGAATCAGAATGAAATTTTGTTCTTTTGATGATAATTATTTTCAAACATGTTTTTATGGATAATATTTCTTCAAATAGAGCCCATTAATTGGAAGCATCGGGTGTTCCCCTTTACAATCAATAAGATGATAAGATCCTCCTTGGTAGGCTTTCTTTATGACATATGGGCCTTCCCAAGTGGGCTCAAACTTACCTCCCATCTTTCAATCGGTCTCCTTAGAACTAAAACAAGCTCTCCTACTTGAAAAGCTCTAGGGCAGACTAGCTTGTTGTGAGCTTGAATCATCTTGGCTTTGTACAACTCGAGATTCTTGCATGCCCGTAGGAATCTCTCCTCCAAACCTTCAAGCTCTTCTAAGTACAACCTAGTGTTCTACTGTGTAGTGATTTTACTACCCATTGCTATCCTTAGTGATGGGACCTGAACTTCTAATGCATCCCATACAAGGAGAATGGGGTAGATTAGGTTGGAGTTCTGTATGTGGTGCCATATGCCCACATGGCTTCAACTAGTTGCTCATGCTACTATCACTTGTTGTCATCGAGTGTCTTCTTTAGTATATGGATGAGAGTTTTGTTGAATATTTATGCTAGGCCATTTTCCCTAAGATAATAAATAGTGGAGTATCTCCAATATATACCATGTCTTATGGAAAAGCTGTTGATCTTGGTGCTTTTAAATGCGTACCATTATCAGATATAATTCATTGAGGCATCCTGAACCAATATACGATATAGTTCCTGAAAAATTGAAGCACATGCTGAGCTATGACCTCTCTGAGTGGGATTTCTTCTACCCACATGGAAAAGTAGTCGGTGGAAGCTAAGTGGAACTGGTTACCCTTGGAAGAAGGAGGATCTATTGGACCCACAATGTCAGTACCCCAATATTTGAATGGCCAGGAGGCTAATGTAGGATGTAATGTTGGGGTTGATGACCACACCATGACACTAATGGCATCTCCTAGCCACGTTCATGGAGTCTGTGATCATCGAGGGCCAGTAGTATCATAGTCTCTTGATCTTTGCTTTCATCTTTGGACTGGATTGATGCACTTTGTATATACCTGAATGTACCTCAGTTACAATGCCACAGACTGTTTATATAAACAACGTAACCATATTTCGTCAAAAGACCATCAATATAAGGTGTCATCCACGAGAGCATAGGAGAGAGCTCTATGCTTCACCTGATGGGCTTATGACTTCTCTTCAGATAGTTTATTGGTGTTCAAGTAATCTATGAACGGTTGCCTCCAATCCAGCTCCTAATCCTTTTTGGCAATGACAACCTCCCTTTCAGGAGAAAGTTTCTCAATTAGTTCAGCATCAATAAGGGATATGACTTGTCTATTTTGGACCTTTATTGGAATGGACTCATCTTCCAAACATGCTAACTCTTTGGCAAGTTTGGCCAAAGCATCTGCTACTGTGTTCTCTCCACGGGGGACCTTGTAGATGGTGACCTAAGGGTGTACTCGTGGTAATGATGAAGCTTGGGTTTGAGAACCTTGTAGGACCCAACAATCTGGTTGATGACCAGCTAAGAATCCCCATAGATGTTGATGCTCTTGACACACACTGTGATAGCTAACTCCAGCAATCAAAGCCTCATACTAAGCTTCATTGTTGGTGTAGGGATTGAAAAGATAGTATGAGAATCTCATCACATCATGGTCTAGAGTTAAGAGAACTATTCCTACCCCTGCCTTTTCTAGAAGAATAGATCGAGGTACTTCTCCTTTATGAAAGGGAGCTGCACCATCAAAATACATCTCCCAACGATGATTGTCAACCTCTCCTAAGTTCATCATTTGTTTGTCAGGGAGATCATCACTAAGCAGAGAATCAGCAGGAAGTGAGTGTGCTGCTAAGAAATTAGCTAGCTTGTCCTTTCACCGCACGGAGGGGTACAAATAAGATATCAAACTATGAGAGAATCATGGACCAACGTGCTAAACATCCATTTAGTATTGGCTGTGTCATGAGATACTGTAGTGGATTGATTCTTGAAATCAATTTCACCTTATAAGATAGCATATAGTGCTGTAGCTTTTGAGATGCAAAGATTAAAGCTAGGCATTGCTTCTTAATAGTGGGTAGTTAGCTTCAATAGGGATTAGATGATGGCTGAGGTAATAGAGAGCGTTCTCCTTCCCTTCATCGTTGACTTGGGCCAACAAAGCGCTAAGGGAGTCATCCAATGCATCTGTGTAGAGGATCAATGGCTTGCCCGGGATAGGGGATACTAGAACTGGCGGCTTCACCAAATACTACTTGATACTTTGAAGGCATGCTGACACTTATCATCCCACTTAAACTTGGCATCCTTTTTTATAAGTGCTGAAAATGATTTGCATCTCCCCGATAGGTTGGAGATAAAGCATCTTAGATATGCCAACTGAACTTGGAACAATCTGAGTTGTGTTAGACTTTTAGGAAGTGTCATTTCTAAGTTAGCTTTAATCTTTTTTGAATCTATTTCTATTCCCCGGTGTCGGATAATAAACCCAAGGAATTTCTCTGAAGCTACTCTGAATGCACACTTCAGGGGAATCATTTTAAGGTTGTATTATCTTAACCATTTGAAAACTACTCTAAAGTCAAAGAGATGATCTTCTTTTTCTCTACTCTTGACTACTAGATCATGAACATAGCACTCAACCTGATCATGGATGAGTTCATTGAAGATCTAAGTCATGGCCCATTGGTATGTAGCACCACCATTTTTAAGGTCAAAAGGCATGACCTTATAACAATAGATTCTGATCGGGGTTCAAAAAGTTGTGTTTCTTTCATCCTCAGGGGCCATCTTGATTTGGTTATAGCTAGATGTCCCATCCATAAAGGAGAATACTGCATAAGATGAGGCAATGTCCACCATTAATTTTGGAATAGGAAGAGGAATCTCATCCTTAGGACATGCCTTGTTTAAGTCCCTGAAATTGGCGTATATGCGAATTTGGCCATTCTTCTTCTTAACTGGGACGACATTGGCTAACCAGGTAGGGTATTTTTCTTCCCCGATGAAACTAGCATCGATCAATTTCTTGACTTCAGAAATGACTTGTTGTTCTATTTCTAATCGCACGCGTCTAGGAGTTTGCTTGATAGGGATGGCATTAGAATCTATAACTAGTTTTTGGACTGTTATGTTAGGAGATAATCCAGACATTTCTTCATAACTCCATGCAAAATAGTCCTTAAACATAGGCAATAGCCTAACTAAGTCATTAGTTTCTTCTTCATTCAGCAATGAACCGATGTATATGTCGGGCGTGAATTTTCATCTGTCCCGAGGTTATTTTCTTTAAGCTTGTCCATTGTTGAATGGATCTCCTCTTCAAATTTTGCTGGTGCTTCTTTGATTTGGAGATCATTTGGATCATTTGAAGTTTCTAAACATACCTCCTCATAAGAGTTGGTGTGTTGAGAAGAACCTATCAGACTCCAGTTAATTGGTGACAACCAAGCAGTGATCATCATCATCGATTGAACCCACTGAACCAAATCCTAGTCCTGATCTTGATTGTGCTTCCCTGCCTCTATTGTTCCATAACTTTTTGAAGTATTCTAACCTGTGCTTAGACCATGTATAAGGAATCAAACCTTTCTTTGCAAGATTAAGAACACAAGGCGAATACTAATTATAAGGCAATTCCATTAATTCTTTATATGAATTTTCCTCAAGTTCTGCATCAACTTCAGAACTTGAGGATGATGATCCCAAAAGAATCTCATTTGATCTGATAATTGAGGGGCTTCCTTAACTACTAAACTTTCAACTTTTTGAGATGAAAGTGAGGTTAGAGCTAAGGATCCCAACTACTGCCTGATAGTTTTACATAAATTTGATTCAAATATTTTGATTTGTAGTCTTTATCACGCCTGAGTGCTCTAAGGAAACCCACTGAGAGGGGTTGGTTGGTATGCTAATCACATTAGACTCATCCTCCGTGCTGGATTCCAAGTCTATGTGAATAGTAGGGGTACTCCTATGAACTGAAACATAACCCCTGTTGGCTGGTGGCCAACCAGGGGGTCTTCCACCTCAGGGACCATCTCTACTTCTACCTCTACCTCTACTTGGTGGAGGTCAAGTCATCCTTCCCACATGTCCATATGATGGAATGGAATGTGATATGTGGCTCTACTTCTTCTTCAATGCCCATTTCTCGTTCACTTGAACTTTCATTTTTCTTTTCTTTTTTTTTTTGTCTATTTCTTTTTCTTCTTTTTCTTTTGCATTTGAATTTTAATCAAGTTCATGAGGAAAGGTATTTTGAGGAAGATAGTATATTGCATCTTCACATATCTCAACCTCTCTGACTGGAAATGGCTTTTCATCACCTTTGACACATTACCTAATTCCATTCTTTCTGAACTTGATGCACTAACGGAGGGAGGATGGAATCATCTTATTCTGATGTATCTAGGGCCTACCGAGCAAAGAGGTGAACAAAGTATTTAAATCAATGATATAAAACTTTGCTTCAGTCTTCCAGTCACCTATCTCCAAAGGTAACACTATGGAACTCAAAGCCCTCTTGCCTTGCTTATTCAATCCTCTCAACATCATCCAATCTCCTCGGAGTGTGGAGATGTTGATCCTCAAGAGGCAGACTAATAATATTCACCATGCACGATCAATGAGAACTCGCAAGTCTAAATCGTCCATGTCCATTATAATGTAGAGGGGACGGTTGTACTCCATGTCCCCCAGAAGAACGTCTTCATCTGTGAAAGTGATCCCCTAATCTTCTCTAGAATAATGTGCCTCCTCTCCAACATCGGTCAGCAGAGCTAAGCATATTTTAGGATCAAGAAGAGCCTTGATTAGTGATTTTCTCATCTCTTTGGATAAGACAAGGGCATCATATATGCTTAACTTAGATGGCAACTTTCTTAGGTGATAGAGGACATTGTAGTGCACCTTGGACTGATGCTTCACAAGCATATCTAAGGGTGGAGCATCCTGTGGAGGGGCTTCCTAATCATCTAAACCAATGACTTATTTTTCTCTATCTTGAGGTGCTATCCTAGGAGGTATAACCTTGCCACTACAGAGGTTGACTTCAGTGATCTCTTATGGCAAGTTAGTGCAAGGTTTTACCTGCTCGTCAGGCTCACCTATAGCTTCTCCTATGGGACTCTCAGAATCAAATGATTCCAATACTATCTCAAGAGGTGAGCTAATAGTATTTAGGGAAGGAAAGTCCAACTCTAAATCAGAAAGTGGAAGATTAGAGTTATTATAATTTTTGTTTAGACTTATAGAGTTTTCAGTAAGAATAGAGTTAGGAAACCCATAAGAAGTGACATATATAATTCAAACTAGCTTTATTCCTTGATTTCTTGGATTTTGAAGAAGGAACATAGTAGAAGTCAAGTAAAGTAAGTGGGGTGAGTGATTTGATGCCCTCATCCATCGATACAAGATGTATAATAAAGGAAGAGCTAGCTGAAGTAGAGTTTGATGAAGTAGTAGTAGCCGCAACTATGGACTGGAGGTTGGACTCAGTCGGTGGTTGCACTATGTGGCTATCCCAGACTGGCCTAGGCTACTCCTTATGTTGAGCTCCTACCTTCCCTAAGTTGTCCTGGACAACTTGCAAACCTTCCTTGATGTTGGATGTTCGAGCTAGCTCAGGCACCTGCAGGGAAAGTTTCTTGATTTTCGATACAATTTTCTTAGAGGGATAAGGAGATATCCCAACCTTCTTCAATTTTGGAAGGATCACAGGTATCCCCAAGGATTACCCTAATGGAGCTAGATGGTTGTTCCACAAGGTATTTTTTTGGGATAACTATAATATTGGTCTTAAATCTATGTTCAAGCCAATCCTTGAATGTAAAGCAATCCTCTAAAATGTGAGCTAACATGCGGTGGTAGGGGAAAAAGTTAGAATCATTTTTCTTGCTCACTTCCTCAGGCCTTCTAGGTTCGGGTAGCTGAAAATCAGGCTATTTTAATAGATTCTTAAAGCTCTTCCTGATTACCTCCCTCTGAAATGAATAAAGCTTGTTAAGTTTATCCAAAAGAGTAGTACACCCCGGTATGTGTACTTGTGTGGATATGGCTGGAGGAGGCGCAGCCATGGAGCTGTGGTGGCTGGATGGCCTGGGTGGTAGAGGAGGTGGAAGTGAGGGCTATGGAGCATGAGGTCTCTCATACGGCTCTCTAGCCAGCTATTTTCCCTTGTCTACTACTATCACTACCCCAGGTTTCTTCTCATACACCTTTTGTGGCATCGACTTTACTGGTTGATCTAGAAAAGGAAACTGTTTGGCCTCTCCTTGTAAGCTAGCCACCTTGTTGATTAGCTTCTCAAAAGTTTTGATGCTGAAAACTTTGAGCATGAAGGTGACCAGGCCATAGATATTCTTAAGCAGAATCTCAATGGCATACTACTGTGGTTCGCATTTCATACTCAAATTACACCATCTCAGAATGTAATCAAAGAGGGACTCACCATGGTGTTGTTGAGACACAATGAGATTGCCTACAATCACCCTTTGCTGAGCTCCAACAAACCTCTTAATGTAGAGTTATGCCAACTCAGCAAAATCCTTCACTAAACTATTGGGAAGTTCAGTGTACCAATCAAAGGCTATACCTGCTAAGCTACTGACAAAGAGATGGAAGAGTAAAGCATCACTGCCACTAGCGTTGCTACAGTTGGCTCTAAAAAAAGGGGTTGCCACCAAGCTTTTGAAAGAAGGTGACACGAAACCCTTAGGATATTAGATGACATCAAATTCCTCTAGGTAGGGTCTATCCTTTGGAACCGATGATCATCCTCAGGCTAGAGCCAACACTTCTCTCACCTGCTGCTCAACCATGGTCTTGATGTCATTTTCTTATTTGGAGGTACTATCCACTAGCTTCCTATACTAACTGGTGCTGCCCTGCTCTACTAGCAGTGTAGTCTTGGCTTGATCCAAGACATGCAACAACTCAGGTGGACTGGTTTCTACTATAGTAGGATGAACTGCCGGGGTTTGGTTCTGGAGTTAAAAAAAATAGCTGCTAATAAGTCTCCACACCTCTTCCCCATTTTATCTATTTGATCATCCTTTTGCTTTATTTATTGTAGGAGGTGTTAGGTCTAGTAGGCTATGTCTTCCTGCTCGGCCACATCACCTTCCAATGTCACAAGAAAAGGGAAACCATGTCTACCATGTGTAATAATCCTCTAACATATCATCTTTGTTTAGATCAAAACTGACCTTCTCATCCTCCAAATCAGACGAGACATATCTTAAGATTTCCTTCTTCTCCTCTAGATACTGAGCCATAATGTCATCTAGGGATCGATATAACTAAATATGTACAAAATATTTAGGCTGACTAGTAGTAGAATCACTATCACGGATAAAAATGCATATGATCTCTACTGCTACTGGAGAGCTAACCCTATGAGGGCTATGCTCGTTAGAAGAAAGATGATTCTGGCTATCACTGGATCAGGATGGAGTAGTACTCCTAGGAGGATCTATGGCCATAGGGGTGATTAAACCTGCCTCCTCCCCTCTATTGCTGTAATCTCCATAGCCTGCTGAAGTGGTGGTGGTGATGGGACAACTATGATACTTTGAGGTCACCATTCCTTTCACGCCATAATTGGGGAAGGTGTAGGAGAGAGGTCGGCCGCAAGATGATGGAACGGGATCTCTTAGCCATAGCCGGATCACTAGTGGGGTCTTCTTCTCCATGGATGTGACCTTCATTGCCTTTGGTGGAATAGTAGATCCTGAAATATGTACAGGAGATGATGGACGTGAGGTAGAGCGGTGGTGGAGGCACCACTAACTCTCTCTGCATAGGAGCTCCTCTCCTGTGATGGGTAGTCCCGTGAGCAAGATACTATCAGTATGATCGATGTAAAAGAAAGTCCATAAGTGTAGAGGCCTCACTGTTGTACCTCACACACCGCTAGTAACATGAACGATGTAGCTCAGCCCTCTCCGCCTAATCACCACCCATGCTATGGGGGATAACTGATCTAAGATCAAATTGAGCCCCAGACTCTAATGGTTTGTAAGTTCAGCCAACTCGATGAAGAACTATCCTCAAGACCTCCTCCTCTCCCTGATGGGAGCTTGGAAATAAACTGCTAGTGGAGGTGAAGCAGAAATCCTCCTAACATCCTCTCTAATAGAACCAGAGAGGGGGTGAAACCTATTCTCTGTAATGAGAGGAGACACTACCCTAGGTGACTCTTCCACGATAGCTTAAGACACTGCCTCTAACTCTCTCACTATCCAGTGTGATACCGCTTGGTTTTGTGGATATTGTTTCTACACTGAGTCCTGGTAGGTCGAGCAATATAGGAACTAGACCCAACCTCAAAAGTAGAGGAGACAATCTCTAGGATCAGGGGATCCTTCCCCTTGTAAGGTGCCAAGGAGTGGGTGCTAGACCTAATTAAGGTAGCAAGGGGAACTATGGGGCGCACTGGCACTGGCACTGCTACTGCTGCTGTGGTAATTGCCACAGCCTTCCTCTTCAGTGAGGGAATCTCTAAATCTAATGGAAACTCAACCTGGATGATTAGCTTCTGCCCGGTCACCACACTTTTACTAATTATTGAGAGGGTGGTCCCCTCACATGTAATTTGAGCCCCCTCAAAGCCTTAGCCAAAGTGGATGAGGTGGGAATAGTCAGAGCATGGGAGGTTGGCCTGATCCAAGGCCATGTCCATCCCATGAGAAAAAGTGAACAAATACTTTGGTGTTGCCATTGATAACTGAGCTAACTGAACAAAACTTGAATATTTGACCAAAAGTCAGAATGTTGAAAAAAAACTTGAATCAGATTTTTGTTTTGTTAATTTTTGAAATTTTGATTTAGAATTTGACACCACAACTTGAAAGTGTTAAGTGGGGTTCAAATGAATTTGGAAGAGAGATTTTGGAATTGACTAGAAAGGAGATTTTAGAATATGGAATCCATTTCTAACAAATTTGTGAATGTTGAAAAGGGGTTCAAAGATCTTTGATGTTTGATGCTTCCATAGGTTCATATTTGAATTTGATTGATTTGTAATTTTTAGAATTTACTCACTTAGCAAATTTAAGTATGCTAGGTGAGGTGTTTGAAAACAATTTCTTCTTTTATTTTCTTATTTTTGAATCATGTGTGAATTTGAGAATGGAATCCTTACTTAGAAAATTTGAGTATGTGTGGTGAATAAATTCCTATTAGGGAGTCGCCTTCCAGATCTGTGGAGAAAAAAAAGAAGAGACCTTATAGAAATTCATCTTAGTAAGATGTCATGTAGATCCGCAGAAGTACTTATTCAGGTGATCAAATACATCATTAAGGTATAGTGTACTATCTCAAAAGATAGAAATTACTACTCTTTAATAGAACCAATCACCTCAATAAGGACTCCTAAAGATGATGGGTTTGCATATGTACCAGAGATTCTTCCCCTACTTTACATGGAAAAGTAAAGAAGGGTTTATTTTAAACTGGGTTTTGTTCCCTCAAGCCATAGTTATACATCTAAGGGACGGGATCCCTTAGGAAAACTCTCGATTAAGGTAAATAATCATTGTCTTTAAAGATTTCAATAGGAAAGGACTGTTAATCAATTGATTTATTTTTGAAAGATCAAATGGGATTGATCAAAAGAGGGAGTTATTAGTGATGCCAAAATGGAAGGTAAGTAGGAGATGCCCATATTTCTAGGAAACCTAGCGAGCATCTCAAACTATCCTATAAAACTTAAGATTTAGTTTGATTTAATTTGTTTGAGTTGCATTTTTCATTAGAAATTTAGGACTTAAGATTCCTTAACATAGATTAAGGAAATGCCTAAGAAGTGAGGAATTATGCTTATGGCCCACAAAGGGGAGAAGCAACCTCAGAACCTAAATCTAGGGAGCTACGATGAGGGCCGAAATCAAAACCTAAATCTAAGGTAAAAATGGGTAATTGGTTTGCCTCCACAAGAAAGGAGAAACCACCTGACAGCTTGGACTTATAACTTCCTAGGGGTGGCCGCCAACTAACTCCTTCTACGATTTTAAATACATGCAGGAAAGTTTTATTACTAATGCAAGATAGCTAGGTTATTATTATTTAGAAAGAGACTAAATCCTTAAATTCACTCCCTAAAGAGACTAGATCATGTAAAGGGACATGCTTCAAATGACCTAAATCTAATGCAATTCAAATTTCATTTTATTTTCATTTTTAGATAATCATTTTTGACTCAAGCTAATAGATTTTTTTTATGACTAATGCATGAGAACACAGATTATTGGCCAAAATCAGCGAGAAGGGAGGAGGTGAGTTTCCACCATGGCCCTAAAAGATCAAATCGGGTTCTTTGGCAAAGGTGGAAGCCCTCCAATCAAGAGTGAAATAAGATGCATTTACGCATGATATTATAAAGAAATGCTCATCCAGCTAAGGGATTGTTAATTCTTTTATCTTGATTTTTAATCCTAAGCTTTAGGTGAGGTTATGAGTTGTTTAATTTTATTTCAAGTTATTAAGTTGGGTAAAAGATTTATTTTTCCCTAAGGAGCCAAATCCACATTCAGGTCATACATCAACTAAGGAAGAAATTAGGAAAAGCATGCCACTTAATACAAAAACTAAACAATTCATCAATCAATTTATAAAGCTAATCACGAAAAGAATAAATGGTTGTTTGTGGTCAGGCACCACCGCACAAACCCAAAAATATCAAATATGGGTAGCCGAGCTCTATCCTTATACAACCCGTGTTACAAATGAATTAAATTATAATTTAAGAAAAGGAATTCATTGTTATGGGGTCTTCAAGCTTTATTCTTCTTTCTTCTTTCTTCTTTCTTCTTTCTTCTTTTCTTCTTTTGGTTCCTTCCTTTGGATGGTTGGATGGTAGATGCTCCAAGGCTTCACATGGTGCATAAGATAGGATCTTATGACCAATGCTCATCCTAATCCCCATAACAAATCATTCCAAAATCCTATTACAAATTTTTACATGAAATGAAAAAGTAGAAATCTAACTAACACTTGCAAAATAAAGGTTAGTTAAATCACACCACACAAATCCCAACCATGTATATCGGACTATCACCCCACACATTGGTGACTAAGTCCACCTAGCCTATGGATTATGCTTAAGGGTATAAAGCACCTGCAAGCAAGATGCATTTTTATATATTTATTTATGATAGCTCTTAAGCATAATCCTTGTAGAAAAGAATAGTTAGACTAAGCACCCCTACCATTCATTCTACAGTATACACCCCTAACATAAAAATATATATTATAAAATAAAACATAATAACACTAAACCATGCATGACTAACCTAAGGCTAGAAGTGGTACTTAATTAGCTTTGAAGGTTAGTGTGATATGCTTAGTTTAAGACTTTAGGTTAAAATTTTCTAAGTGTGAAGAACATGTTCAACTTAGAGGAGGGTTTCATTTAAGTTGTTTAAGAATTTTGGGATATTTTTATTTCATGTTTTAATTTGATTTAAGTGAAACCTACAATTAATTACTAAGTTATGAAGAGAGGGAAAGAGAAGAGAACTTCTCTTTCCTTCCCTAACCTTAAGTAATTTTATAAAGTAGGTTCATGCTTTAGTTTCATTTAGGTGAATGTTTTGATTACATCTTTTAATCAATCCTAAGTTTAGATAAACTGTAAACATACCTATTCAAAATGAAAGGCATTTTAAGATTAAATAAAGTGAATCAAAATTCACATCACACGCATTACTTGATTTCTTTCCCAACATATATAACATACATATAGATGGACCCTAAGCATATCTATACATGCAAATGAAAGTAGTTAACACACTTTGTGATGCATGCTAATTAATTCATTTAAGAAAATTTAGAAGTTGAATATGCATGATTTTTTTTAAGTAAAAAAGGTTTTCCTTAGCCAAAATTTTACATATATACATGAAAGTAAGAAAGGCATAAGTGAGTACAACGCCATTGTTAATGAGAGGTGTAAGGTACAAGACCTACTAGGGCTACTTAAAGCCTCAAGAACCTCAGACTAATATACCACTTTCCTTAAGCACTAACATGCATATTAAAGAAATGAAATAGAAAAGGAAGATGTAAAAGTTGTTTAATAGAATTGTTTTGTTTATGCAATTTATGTTTATAAGTGTAAGTAATCCTTCTTGGATGGTAGCATAGGGATAAATAGGATATGAAATTAGGTGAGCATTAGGTCCCTTTCAAATGAACCTTATGTCTCACCAAAATTCCTATTCAAAACTATACCAATATAGGAAAAAAAAAGGAAACTTATACTAAGCATACCTTTATAATATTTCAATTCAAAGCTTATAATTAAAGTATAAGTATCATATTTTCATATTTCATATTTCATTTATAAGTTTTGAAAATAATTTGGATTTAGTAGTGATAATAGCCACTCATATTTTACTTTAGCCAACACATGCACATTTGACATAAAGTAAACAATTTTTATTTTAAAATTTAAAAACATGAAATTATGAATGGATGAATCACATGGAATACATCTTAACATGTTGGAAAAGATCCAAAGCAATGAAAACATGTAAAAAAACTCACTTTACTTAAATCCTAAATACATTCTTAAGGAATAAGAAAATTTAGAATAAATTAAAGTGAATTTCAAAATGATTTTTATTAGTTTGAAGTTTGATTTAATTTTAAAAAGGTGAGATGAGTTTGCTGTTCCTAACCCATTCTCACATGTGTTTTATATTTTTTGTTTAATTTTTAGATAATTAAATCCATTTTAAAGCATTGATTAGGTTAAGGTATAAATTAAGTGACTTAATTAACCCTTACCTACACCACCTTAGAAAAATTAACTAAGTAATTATGAGCCAATGAGATGGCATAAAACCCACAAGGTATTTAAATTTGCAATGCACCTACTAATGAAAGGCCTAATGCAATTTGGCTCACAATTAAAAGTTAATTAAGCAAAGGGGTTTAGCATAAGTAGTTATAAAACACCCTTTCGCACATGTGAATTGGGTTTTAATTTTCATAATTAAACTTAGGCTATCAAACACCTAAGCATCAACCCATGGTAGATTAATGAAGTTCTAGAAATTTTTAAAATTTTTAAAAATTGATTAAAGGGGTGATTAATGAGTTAACCCTTAATGAAGAGGAGATTAAGGAGAGAAAAAGGGGGTTTAGGGAATAGCTTAGGGGAAATGCCCCAAAATTATTCCATAAACCCCTACTCACTTAATCTGACCTTAAGCAAACCTAATCATAGGATAAATCCACTAATCACACCTTCATTATCCTTAATTACATGAAAGGGGTAATTAGGGAATGAATAGTAATTTCCTAATTGAGCCCTCAATAAATCTCAAGAAAATTAGGAGAGGTATCATCCCCAAAATGAACCCTGAGATCAATTGATGACCTAATTAAAGGATAATTAGCTAATTAAGATTCCCAATGAAACTTAAATTCAAAGAAAGGAGTAATTCAAAATCTATTGAAACCATTTTTAAAATATTCTAGATGAAATTATCTTTACATAGCATTTTTCCTTTTATTTTTCTGGCTTTCTGTGAAAAGTTATGAATTTTAGAAGTTCTATGAATTAATTAAGAATTAATTAATGGCTTAACTAATCCCTACTTAATCCTCAGCTCACGACGCGACGCGTGGAGGCAGCGGTCAGCGTGCTTTACATGCGTCACACCGTGAGGGTGTGACTTAAACATCACATCCCAAATGGTGGCGGTGGCGCACGCGCTAATATCTTCGGCAGTTTGATCAAAGATCAGACGTCTAAGGATTTACCCATAGTTTTAAAACAATAATTAGATTTACTAAACATGCTAAATAATCTCAGCCGTCCATCTAAAATGTGTGGATGAACGACTAAGATGAGCCAAGTTCTTCCTGAGGATCAATGGAGGCCGTCCATGATCTAAGGGGAGATCTGAGCTCGATCTAGCATGGAATCATACAAAAATCAACCCACACCATCTAGGCACAATTTCAAACCCATCCAACGATGGATTTCTCATGCCACAAATATTTCTTTCAAAAAGGACCAACACCACCTAAGCTAAGTGGTCAAAAAATTCCATACCCTCGGAGGTGACCAAAGACCGAGATCAATGAGGTAGCTTCGTCTAGTGGAGACAAAGCCTATTGAAATTCCTAGGCCTTGGGGTTGAGTGGATCAATGGGTAGACCAACACCACTTCACTTGAGCTTTGACTTTGATTGAATTGATCCTCTCCTTGCTATGGGAACTTCAATGTGAGCTTGAGTGAGCTCGGATTAGTCATTAGATGAAGAGTGTAGAAGGAATTTGGAAGAAATGAAGTGTAGTGGTAGTTAGCAAATAGATTGAGCTCCCTTGTTTTGCACTATGCAAAATTGAGAATTAGGGAATTCAAATCCTATCTAAGAAGCTTGGGAATGCTCTCTGATGACTGCTAAGGGTTCTTAGGCTTCAATCGATAATGAATGAATTGAAATTTCATTGAATTATGGGGAGTAGATCTCCCCCTATGGTAATCGGATGACCAAACCATTCCTTGCTGGTTTGAGGTATTGAGTGGATTGACAACTTCCCATGTGCTAAATTTGAGCTTAGGAGGGAATTTGAAAACTCAATTTCAAGCTATGTGGCTATGTTTGGTCTATGGGCCAAATGGGCTAACCCAAACTCATTAGGTTGGGTGCACCACCCATCACTAAGTCTCCTTGAGTTTTTAAGAAAGCCTCAAGTGATTGTGAAGAGGGTATGACCAAAATACTCATGGGTTAGGCCAAAATTTGTTCTATGGCCTAGGAGTAAAATGGTCATTTTGCTATTTTTTTTCACTTTGGATATATTTGGTATGTAGAGAAACTAGGTTTGGCCAAGTTTCATTGGATTTGAAATCCATTTGATAGGGTTCGGCTCATGTTGACCCATTTAGGTCAAAATGGGTTAACTTAGTTGGTCAAGACCAATAGTCAAATTAGGTCAAAGGTTGGGACAAGTTCATATGACCATTTGAAATGTTTTGGTGGCTTTGATTTGATTTGGTATATATTTGGTTTTGGCTCATATGACTTCATTTAGGTCAATTCAAGTTGGCTATTTGACCCATTTGACCTATTTGGGTTAGGTCAAGGGTAGGTTTAGGAAGGTTAGTCATATGGAGTGGATTAGTATCTTTATTTCCAATCAATTTGGGTTAAGTTTAATTTTTGGTTCAAGATGACCCCAAGTCATGTTGGGTCTAAGGACAATTGGGCTAGTTGGGCCAAATTGAGGCTTTGGTTAAGTTCCATAAATGATTTGGGATGGACTTGACCCATTGATTTCAATCAATTTGGCTTAGATTGTTTTGACACATTTTTTTTAGGACAAAATGGGTCAACTTGTTTGAATTAGGGTCAAATGTTGTTTCAAGTTCAAACTCATAGGTCAGTGAACTTGGATCAATAGTTTTAATCAATTTGGCCTATGGTGGATTTGGGAAATGTTAGGTTTCATTTTAGGTTAAGTTTTGACTTGGTCAACCCTTAGGTTTGACTTGGTTTGACCCAATTTGATTGATTGATCATCCCATGATGATTTGATCATGAGAGGGATATATGAGTTTGGTTCAATTGGTTAGGATCAAGTTGTCATAAGGGTACTAGGCCACTTTGGGTGAGTTGTCAAATGGTTCAATGCTTGATTTGAAGTTGATTGATCTTGTATATGGACTTATGATTGAAATATAAATCCATTTACAAGTGGTTTAAAGTCAAATGGGTTTTGAATATGAAGGGGTCTTGGGTTTGATTTTTGAATTGGATTTTAATTGAATGATTGAAGTTTGGCTTTATATATAAGCTCATGATTGTAGGATTGATTGAACCATGAGAGAAAATCAAGAGTTTGATTTGAAAGTGATTGGCTAAGTTGAAGGTTTTTTGATTGATTTGATGAATGGATTTGAGTTTGATTTTAGAATAGGTTTTGATTGTTTGAATTTATATATCATTTATATATGTGAATAAAAGGAATATAAATTGATCATGAGAAAATTTCAAGGATTTGAAGTTTAATCATGATTGTTAAATCCATTAAAGGAATTTAAAGGATTTAAGAGAATTTTTAATTTGAAATTTAATTTTGAATTGATTTGATTGATTTATATTTATATTTCATTTATAAATGAGAATATAAAATAAGTTTTGAGAAAATCCCATGAGTTTGAAGTGATTTGATCAAAGTTTTGGTTAAATCCATTAATGAAAAAAAATTAAGATTTTAAGGAATTTTAAGGAAAAGGAATTTAGTTTGATGGTTTGATTTGAATGATTTATATTTATATTTCATTTATATATGGGAATATAAAAAAAAATAAATAAGTTTGAGAACATCCAAGGGTTTGAGTAGTTTGATCAAGGTTTAGGATTTTGGCTAAGTCCTTTAATGGAAAATTAAAAAGACTTAAGGAAATTTTCATGAACTGATTTGGAATTTTGAGTTTGATTTGATGGGTTTGAATTTATATTTCATTTATTTATGAGAATATATATGAGAATATAAATGTATCATGAGAAAATCTCAAAGATTTGAGTAGGTTTAGATCATGATTTTGGTTAAGTCCTTAAGGGAAGGATTATGGACTTAGGCAAAATTTGGACTTAGGAATTTTTGATGGATTTTGATCATGGGTTTCAATCATATCTTTCAATCATGGATTTCAATCATGTAATTGAATCATGGAATTTATATGAGTTTGGAGAAAATCAAATAGAATTGATTTGGAGTTTGACTTGAAGGAAGGAAAGTGAGGAATGGTTTAAGCTGAGAAGTTTTCCTAACAAAGGCAAGACCTATTCCTATGGCTAACTCTTCTAAGTCTCTAGGTCTAGGTTGAGTGTCCACCTAATCACTAAATGTGTCTTAAGACTATGGAACTCTTAAAGTCTAAGAGAGATCCTATGCCTAAGATGGAGGTGTTGAGAGCTCATTTTAAGAATGAGGTCAACAGTATGCTAAATGAAGAATCCAAGTGTTTTGTTGTTTTTGGAAAGAGGATCTCTACTTAGCAAAAAAGTAAGGGATCCAAGTGTGTGTTTTGATGAATTTGAAAAGAGATTCTTAGCAAATTTAAGTATGCTAAGGGAAATCCAAATGATTCATGTTTTGATTTTGTTTGAAAAGAAGATTCTTAGCAAATTTAGGTATGAATAAAATGTGTTTCATGTTTTGATTTTTTGTTTGAAAAGAAGATTCTTAGCAAATTTAGGTATGCAAAGGAATCCAAATGTGTTTCATATTTTGTGATTTTGAAAAGAGATTCTTATCAAATTTAAGTATGCTAAGAAAATGTAATGTGATTGATTGTTCTTTGATTTTGAAAAGAGAATTTCTATTTTGAAAATTTAGGTATGCTAAATAGGAAATCCAAGTGTGTTTTATGTTTTGATGATTTTGAAAAGTGGATCTTCACTTAGCAAATTTGAGTATGCTAAATGAAATATCCAAATGTTGTTTTAATTTTTTGTGATTTTGATAAGTATCTTCATAAATTTAAGTATGCTGGAAAATGTGTTTCATGTTTTTTGTGATTTTGAAAAGGACTCAGAAAATTTAGGTATGCTAAGAAAATCCAAATGTTATTGATTTTGTTTTGATTTTAAAAAAAGTGGGTTTCACAGTGTATGCTAAATAGGAAATCCAAGTGTGTTTTATTTTTGATGATTTTTGTGGATTCATAGAAATTTAAGTATGCTAAATGAAAGATCCAAATGTTGTTTGAATTTTGATTTGATTTTTGAAAAGTGAATCTTCACTTGGAAAATTAAAGATTCTAAATGTAAGATCCAAATGTTGTTTTATTTTTGAAAATATGATTATTAATTTTATTTTGGAAATGAAATCTTTCATCAAAGTGAATTGAGTGAAGATGTTCACTTGTATTTTGGAAAATATGATTGTTGGTTTTATTTTTGAAAATGAAATCTTCATCAAAATGAATTGAGTGAAGATGTTATGTTTTTGGAAAATATGATTGTTGATTTTTATTTTTGAAAAGTGAAATTCTCATTCATTAAATTGAATGAGAAAGTTCACTTGTGCTTTTTGAAAAGGATGATTATGGATTTTATTTTTGAAAATGAAATCTTCATCAAAGTGAATTGAGTGAAGATGTTCACTTGTATTTTTGTAAAATATGATTGTTGGATTTTATTTTTGAAATGATCCAAGATATAACAATCATGAAGATTGTTAGATGAGGGTGATTTAACAAAAAAATTTCTGCAAACATTTTATTATGTGCATTTTGAAAAAGTTTTTTTAAATTGATTTTTTATAAAAGATTTAGTTTTCTTTATTTCTGGAATGAACCTTACCTTACCATAGAAATGGTAAGAAGGAAGTCTTTGGTTATTTCTTTTTCATTAAATTTTTATTTTCACCTATTCGGAAAACCTAATAGGGGTTTTAAGACCTACATGGAATGAGGTCCTAAAACCTAAAGGATGTTGGCTAGCTTAGCTTAAGGATGAAATAAACTAAGTGCCAATGGAAAGGAAAGATAGTCTCAAACTTATACAAAGTACAAATCCACTATCGATACTTGGAGATAATGATCATTTACCAAAGATGGAGAGAGGAACCATCCCCAGCGGAGTCACCAGAATAATCTGTGGTGAACATATTCTTGCCTTCATCTATCCCTCTTTTGGAAAAAAGAGATAAATGAAAACAAAATATACCTTTGTTGGGACACCACTTAGATCCATAGATATTCTTATTAGGGTGATCGGGCACGACATTGAGGAGAGGTGCACCACCCTACAATGGACCTAATCACCTTAATAAGGAATCCTAAGGACTAAGAGTCTTCATATGTACCAGAGATTCTTCTCCCGCTTTACATGGAAAAGTAAAGCAGGGTTTATTTAAAACCAAGTTTGTTAAGTTCCCTATGGAGGCTAGCCCCCATAGTTAATTGCATCCTAAGAAATGAGATTCCTTATGAATACTCTTGATTAAGGTAAATGATTGTTGTCTTTAAAGATTTCAAAGATAGGAGTATCAATCAATTGGTTTATTTTTAAGAGATCAAGTGGGATTGATCAAAAAGGAGGGAGTTCTTTTCAAAGCCAAAGGAAGATAAGTAGGGGATACTTTTGATACTAAGAAGCTTAGTAAGCATCCCAAACTATCTTATGATTGGACTCTATATTTTTTAAGTTTGAAGGAAATTATTTGTTTTGAGTTGAATTTTTATTAGAAATCTAGGGCTTACAATTCCATGACACAAGATCATGGAAATGCCTAAGAGGTGAGGATTTATGCTTATGGCCCGCAAAGGGGAGAAGCAACCTCAGATCCTAAATCTAGGGAGCTTTGGCGATGGCCAAAGAACGACCTAAATCTAAGGCAAAAATGGGCATTTGATTTACCTCTACAAGAGAGGATAAATCACCCGACAATTTGGACTTACAATCGTCTGGGGGTGGCTGCCAACTAACTCCTCCTATGGTTTTAAATACATGTAGGCAAGTCATATGCTTTTGCAAGATAGAAAGGTTGTTATTTATTTAGAAAGAAACTAAGTTCTTAAACACACTCCTTAATAGACTAGATCATATAGGCATGATTAATGACTTAAATCTAATGCAAATTTTCATATGTTTTATTTTTATTTTGGATAATTCATTTGACTCAAGCTATAGGATTCATATGCCTAATGCATGAGAAATTAGATTATGGGCCAAAATCAGTGAGAAAGGAGGTGCGTTTCCACCATGGCTCTCAAAGGTCAAGCCAAATTCTCTGGCACTGGTGGAAGCTCTCCAAATCAAGAGTGAAGTAATATGCTTTTTATGCATGATGTGAGAAAGAAAGTACAATATCCAGTTAAGGGGTTGCTAATTCTTTTATCTTGATTTTATAACATAGGCTTTAAGTGAGGTTATGAGTTATTAATCTTTAGTTTTGAGTTGATTAATTTAGTAGAAAATTTATTTTTTCCTAAGAACCTAATCATCATCCAGGCCATACATCAAAGCAAGGAAGAAACTAAGAAAAAAATGCCATCTTAATGCACAAGCTAAACAAACATCAAACATTTTATAAAGCTAGCGCAAAAGAATAAGAGGCCTATCATGGTTGAGCACCACCGCACAAGCCCAAAAATAAATGTGGGTAGCCGAGCTCTACCCTTATACAACCCGATTACAAATGCATTAATTACAATCAAGTAAGGAAATTCATGTTATGGGGGTCTTCATTCTTCTTTCTTCATTCTCCTTTTCTTTCTTCTTTCTTCTTTCTTCTTTCTTCTTCCTTCTTTTGGATGGTTGGAATGTGGATGCTCCAAAGGCTTCAAATAGTACATAAGATGTAATCTTATGACCAATGTTCATTCTAATCCCATATCATTCCAAAATCTTAATTATAAAATTACATGAAAAGGGAAAAGTAAATCTACTAACACTTGCAAAACAAAAATTAGCCAAACAAACCATACATCCCAAGCATGTATTGGACTTAGCACCCCACACATGGGTAACCAAGTCTACCTAACCTATTTTGGATTATGCTTAGGGGTATAAGAAACCTACACAACAAAAGTATTTATATTTTTATTACAGTGCCCCTTAAGCACAATCCCTTGCAGAAGACAATGATTAGACTAAGATCATCCTACCATTCATTCTACGCACATACACCCTAACATCCAAACTAAAATATCACATCACAAAATAAAAGCAAACATCAAACCATGCACCACCCTAACCTAGGACTAGAAATGGTGACTTAGCCTAATGTGTGTGCCATTTAATTGGTGTGGTAGGTCTTAACTAAGCTTTAAGGTTAAAATTTTCTAAGTATGAAAGGTTCAACTGAGAGGTTGGTTTCATTTAAGTGGTTTAGTTGATTTGGTTAAGTTTTATTTGATGATTTGATTTGGTTTTAAATGAACCTATAATTAGTTACTAAGTGTTAAAGAGAGGGAAAATAGAAGAAAACTTCTCTTTCCTTCCCTACCTTAAGTAATTTCTAAGGTAGATTCATTAATGATTTTCATTTAGTGAATGTTTTCTTATGTGTTTTAATTAATCCTAAGTTTAGATTTTTCCTAAACAAACCTATTCAAAAAGAAAGATATTTTAAGATTAGGTAAAGTGAATTACTATCACAAAACACAACATTTTATTTCTTTCTGTGTATCATGCACATGAATGAATCATAAGCATATCATGATATAATGCATATATATAACACACACCTTAATCATGAATGCAAAGAGATGTTGCTTAAGGAAATTTGAAATGTTTCATGTATGCATGATTTTGTTAAGTAGAAGAGAGTGATTCTTTTATCCATTTTCTATATGCACATTTACAAGTATAAAAAATATAAGTGAGTACAGCACTATTGTTAGCACCAAGGGTGTAGGGTACAAGACCTACTTAGGGCTACTTAAAGACTCGCAACCCCGGGGTTGTCCATACTAGTATACCACTTTTCTCAAATACGTGTGCATATATAAAAGAAATGCATTGAAAGAGAATCATGCAAAAAGTTTAAGTTTGTTTTGATTGTTTAGTTTATATGTGTGATGTGGAATTCCTTCTTAAGTCATGACATAGGAGTGTATAGGAATGGATTTAAGCAAGTGTTATGTCTTTTTCAAATGGACTATATACTTTGCAAATCCTATACAATCCTTTGTAAGAAAGAATGAGAAAATCACATAACACATTTTATACTATTCACATGCAAGCTCATAAGTAATTGTAAATAACATACCTTTCATTTGTAATATTTCATTTATAAGTTTTGAAAATAGTTTTGGATTTAATAGTGATAATAGCCATTCATATTTTTTACTTTAGCCAAAACATGCAATTTAACATAAAGGAAATATTTCATTTTAATTTGATTTTTTAAAAGACATGAATGTATGATTTTCATATGACATACATATTTAGCATACTAGGAAAGAAGTAAAGTGTTGCAAGCATGTAATTTCATTCACTTTAATTAATTCCTAAAGACAATCTTATAGAATAAGATTATTTAAAGTGAATCAAAATTGGTTTAAGGAAATTTTGTTTTGTTTTGAGTTTGATTTTAGATTTAGGAAATGTAAGAAGGTTTACTAGTCCTAACCCATCTCCCACATGTGTATGTTATTTTAGTTTAATTTTTAGAATCATTAAGTGAATTTTATGTTTTGATTAGTTTAAGGTGTTCAAGAAGTTCATTAATTACCCCTTACCTACACCTCTTTGACATATTTAACCAAATAATTATGAACCAATGTATGACATAAAACCACAAGAAATTTAAATCAGCAATGCACCTAAGAAAGAAAGGGGCCTAATACATTTGGCTCATAATTATGATTAATTAAGCTAAAGAGTTTAATTTAAGTACTTTCATAACTCTTCCCACACATATGGGTTAGGTATGATTTCCTTAAGCTAGTTAGGTTATTGAACACCTAAGCAATTTACCCAAGAAAGAATGATTAAGTTCTAGATTTGAGTTGATACTAAAATTTTGATTAATTAAGCCATTTAACAAAGTAATTAAATCATTTAAATAATTTAGACCTTAATTAGATTCTTATCCAAATGAAATAAACTTAGGGAAAAAGATATGGAAAAGAACTCCTAATCTCATTCCCTAAGTACATTCACTGCTCTAAGGTGATTAGAAAATTTAATTAATGAATTTACCACTATTTAAAAGGTTAATTAATCATTTAATTGATTAAGAGGGTAATTAGGAATGAATCCAACAATTCTCTAATTAAACCATTAAATTCCAAGAAAATTAGGGAGGAAGAAGTCATCCCACTAAATGTACATGAGAAGTTTGGAATTAATTAGTGGGATAATTAAAGAGTAATTAACATAATTACAATCCTAATAAAACCCAAATTCAAAAAATATCACTATTCAAAATCAATTGAATTTAATTTTAGATTATTCCCCTTTGAATTATCTTCATAATGCATTTTATTTTGTATTTTTCTAATTTTCTACATTTAATTATGAATATTTGAAGATTCCATGATTAAAACCTTATTAAATAGCCTAATTATATAGTTAATCCCATCGGCGCCACGTGGACCACTGACGCGGCACATGCTTTCCACGTGTGATGGGATTCGCTATTTAATTAGTCACATCCAATGCCACGTCAGTGGTGGCGCTACACGCTTTCTCCTCATCGGATTAAAGATCGGGCGATTAGGATTAAATGCGATTCTAATATGATAAATCTGAGGATCCTACACGGCTTGATCAAGATTTTCCATCCAAATTGCACGAATGGTTGGTCCATGATCCGTCACTGAGCTCACCTGCGGGAGAGGGCATCCGTCTAGTCCTTAGGGCATGATCCGAGCTTGATTGAGCTTGGATTGAGCTCAAACTTAACCCACACCATCATCATGCAAGGGGCAAGACATCTAATTATCAAAATGCAATGGGGTGAAAGTTTCTTTCACAAAGGACCAAACACTTCCTATTTTAGGCACGGTTTGATGGCATACCTCACCGGAGGCTATCATTGGCACTCCCAACCATCTAGGTAGCTTTGTCTAGTAGAGACAAAGTCCTGTTGAAGGTTTGAGGGGTTGAGCTTGAGTAGATCTCCCTATTAACCAAAGTGCTCCTCCTAGGCTTGTGGCTTTTGGCTAGTTTAGGTTTCATTTTGGCTAAATGTTGACTTGGTCAACCCTTAGGTTTGACTTAGTTTGACCTAATTTGAGTGATTGATCATCTCATGATGATTGTTTCTCACAATGTGAGGCTTAGGTGGGTTTAGTTCAATCCAATTTCGTCAAGATTAAAATTTGGCTCATAAGGGGTACTTTAAGTCACTTTGGGTCAAGTGATTTCAAAATGGTCAAATGGTTGGTCAAGGCTTGATTTAGTTTTTATTGAACTCACATATGGACATGATTGAAATATAAAATTGCAAGTGGTTTAAAAGTCAAATGAGTTTTGATTCATTGACAATTTCAAGTTCAAAGGTGAACATGAGTTGAATTTATTTGATTTTGAATTTAGTTTTGGTTTGATCATTGAAGTTTGTGTCTATATTTGGTTTTATAATTGAAGGATTGATTGAATCATGAAGAAAAATTAAGGGTTTAGCTTGATTTGAGTTGGATTTGGCTAAGTTTAAGAATTTGACTTGAAATGTTTCGGTTAAATTTTGGTTGAATTTGTATTTGAGTTTTGAATTTAGTTTTGGTTTGATGATTGAAGTTTGTGTTTATATTTGGTTTCATGATTGAAGAATTGATTGAATCATGAAGACAATTAAGGGTTTGGCTTGATTTGAGTTGGATTTGGCTAAGTTTCAAGAATTTGACTTGAAAGGCTTAGGTTGAATTTAGGGTAGATTTGAGTTTGAGTTTTGAATTAGTTTTGGGTATTTGAATTTATATTTCATTTATATTTGTGAATATAAATGAGAATATAAATGGGTTATGAGAAAATTTCTTATGTTTGAATTGATTTGGATTTGATTTTAGCTAAGTCCATAAGATGAGAATCAAGAGAGATAGGAAATATTTTTGATTTGGATTTGAATTTCAATCATTTGGAATTGATTCATGATTTGAGAAGATTCATTAGAATTAATTCAAGGTTTGATATGGAGTTGAAGTTGATTTGAGTTTGGAGTTTGACTTGAAAGAAGGGAGTGAGGATTTGGTCCAAGCTATAGGGTAGGAAAATTTTCTAACACCCTTAAGGCATAGCCTATTCCTATGGCTAACCCTTCTAAATCTCTATGGTTACGTTTAGTGTTCACCTAATCACTAGAAGTGTCTTAAGACTAAGGAACTCTTAGTGTCTAAGAGTAGTCCTATGTCTAAGATGGATGGGTTGAGAGCTCATTCTAAAAATGAGGTCAACAGGCTTCTTTCCTCTCGACTACTTTTGAGTTGATATAAGTCCCCTGGTGGCATTCACTCAATAGTCTTCCTAGGTCGGATAGCGCCTGTCGAGCCTAAGATAGATTATCGATAATTAATTCTACTGTAGGAGAATGTCATTCCCCGATGCTTTCTTCCTAGGCTGATTATCACAAATTGATGGGCACCGTAGGTTGGTTGATGTTCGTTATGCTGACAGTAACTCACCCAGTGGATACACCACTCTTGGAAGATATGAGTCACTGCACTTTCTCCTTGAGTTGGCTACCGAATACATATAGGCCTTCTTTTACA
Source organism: Cymbidium sinense (assembly GCA_021442155.1). NCBI lineage: Eukaryota > Viridiplantae > Streptophyta > Magnoliopsida > Asparagales > Orchidaceae > Cymbidium > Cymbidium sinense. Next base: position 104,527,217 of record CM038215.1, read on the forward strand.
GGGTTTTGGATAACTCCCCTAGCACCTCCCTATGGGCACTCTATTTGGATCACGTCCTTTGCAACCCCATTTAGACACTACCTGGGCTACTCTTGGATTGGACAGTCCCTCTTTCCTAGTAGCCACCCCTGTGGTTGGAGAATTTGTTCAGCGGATGCATGATTCTCCCTTGGACTAATAAATTTGAGATAAGTCTAGGCTGATATAACCTATTTCTTAGTGTGATCCCTTGCAAACCAACAGGGTCCATGATAAATAAACAAACAAACAAATTTATTTGCTTGTGGATTAGGAATTCAAGCCCTCAGCAGCCCCTTTCCCAAGCAGGCAACCTATCTTTAGGGCATTGTCAGCAAAACTCCTTATAGGAATTTCCTGACTACACTTGAGTTGAGATAAGTTTATGGCACTCTCTCAGTAGTCACCCTTAGGTCAGGTTCAATCTATTTTGCCACAAACAGGTTGCCCCGATGGTCATTTCACTCTGGAAGATGTAAGTATTCTATGCATTCTTTCTAGCATGACTATTGCAAGTCGACGAGCAGCCCTAGGTCGGGTTGACATGTTACCTTGCTAATGTGTCACCCTAGTGGTCTTTTATTTTGGAATATGTAGTCCCCATGTTTTGTTCCCTGAATTGGCTGCTACAAACTGAAAGGCACCCCTTTGGTTGGATAGTTCTCCTCTTCGAACAAGAAACTACCCCTTTGGATCGATAAATCTAAGGTAGGCCAAGGTCGACATGACCCCTACTCAATACAGTCTATCATAAACCGATGGGATCCATCAAATGCAATTAAAATAAAATTAATTTTGACTATCTGTAAGCTGATTTAAGTTCCCAGAATTCACTCAGTAGTTCCTAAGGTTGGGTTCGATTCATTGTGTCACCAATAGATCACCCCACTGATCCCTACTTTGGAGGATGTAAGTCTGCTATGCTTTCTTCATAGTACATAATATTGCATATCGAAAGGTAACCCCTTTGGTTGGATAGTCTTACTATATGGTTGGTACATTACCCCTTTGGATTGGTAAATCTGAAGTAGGCCAAGGTCGACATTGCCCCTACTCAGTCATCGCAAACCAATAGGGTCCATCTCAAAATTCAAAATTTAAAATTTAAAACAAAACCAACCAACCTCCCCAGTGAAGTTAAATTAAACAATCAAATCGATCAGCTTCTCCTCAGTGAGATGCAAACCAACAAACCTCCATTGTGGAGTCAAATTAAATAATCAAATCGATTAGCTTCTACTCAGTGAGATGCAAATCAACCAACCTTCCTAGTGAAGTCAAATTAAATAATCAAATTGATCAGCTTCTCCTCAATGAGATGCAAACCAACCAACCTCCTTAGTGGAGTCAAATTAAATAATCAAATCGATCAGCTTCTCCTCAGTAAGATGCAAATCTTTCTAATTTTCTAGTGGAGTCAATTTAAACCAACCTGCTACCCCTAGTGGAAGGTTCACACTTTTATCCCCATTAGATTCCAAATTCTAATCTCCATCGGATTTCACAACCTCTTATCCCTAGTGGATATCTTGAACCTTTTCCCCTAGTGGAAGGCTCACATACTCAATCCCTAGTGGATTCCTCCTTCGCTCTCTTATATCTTTGACATAAGTAGAGTTGCATTGCACTAAGCTCTTGATTCCTTCTACACTTAGGGTTTAGAGGTCATTTATGTGCTCAAGATCATTCAAACATTTGATCGTCAACACCAATATGCCTTGTCACACCACACCTATTGGGCGCTCTTTGTTGACCTCACTTTTGGAGTGAGCTCTCAACTTCTCCATCTTAGACATAGGACTCCTCTAGACACTAAGAGTTCCTTAGTCTTGAGACACTTCTAGTGATTAGGTGAACACTTAACCTAACCCTACAGACTTTAGAAGGGTTTATCATAGGATTAGGCTATGCATTAGGGATTTAAGCAACCACTTACCTTATAGCTCAAATCTAGCCCATGTACACTCCTTCAAACCAATCCAAATCAAATCTCAAATCAATTCCAACACAATTGATTTTCTCAAATCTCAAATCAATCAACTCAATTTTTTTTCAAATCAAATCAATCATTGAGACCAAAATCAAATCCAAAATCCAATCCCAAATGATTCAAATCCCAAATCAATTCCAAATCTAACTTCAATTCCAGATGATTGAAACCCATGATCAATTCCAATTCCAAGACCTTCCTAAGCCTTATGAATCACATCCATAAGCTTAGCCAAACCGACCCCCCTAATCACCCTTGGACACTTTGCTCGCCAAATTCACTCACCAATCACATGGGCAGCCACTCTCCCTCACTCCTCCACCCAAAATGACCCAGGTGGGATGTTTTCCAGCTCAAATAGATCAGTCAATTCATGCCATTGAGCCAAAATGGAAAAATAGCCATCCACCGTTCGATCCAAGGAGGGGGAGATATATCCCCCCCCCTCATTCTCACTCAAACAAAAAGAGATTCATTCCTTAAAGCTCTAGAAGTCGAATCAAAGCTCCCCAAGCTTTTCTTAGCCATTCCCAAGCTTCCTTGCTTCCTGTTTCTCAGTTTTACTCAAAATCAGAACAGAGGAGATCAATCCTGAGCTCAACTCACCCAATCCTCAACCAAAGTGCAATTAACCTTACAACACCATCCTTGGACCAAGGAGAGTAGAAATGTAATGAATCTTGAGCTTCTTGATGATTGAAGCTAGGAGTTTGATCGAAGCCAATCACCTACGCACCATGGATTGATATTCGAGCAAACTACATCAAATCAAAGCTCGGGCTCAACATGGCTTTGTTTCATCCAAATGAAGCTTCCTCAATCATTGGAACTTCCGGTCATAAGCTCCGGTGAGGTATGCCATTGAAACCAACCTTAGAGTAAAATTTGCATGGTCCTTTGTGAAAGAAATCATTATGTCACGTGATCTCCACCATTTGATGTGTTGTTTGTGCTTCCTCGAAGGTGTGGGATGAATTTAAGCTCCATTTGAGTGATGATCGATGGACGACATCCGTCTCTCGCCACTCGGGAGGAGATAGATCACGTCTGTTCCGTATGATCAGATCGAACAGTCCTGATAAAATCGTGCTTTAGATCTCTCTGATTTCCTCTTTAACCGTGGATTAAATCATGATCATTCGATCTTAGATCGGACGGTCCATAAAAAAGCCCATCCGTTGCCAACTGAGTCAGCTGACGGATGTGATAACTTAAATAATCAATCCCATCGTGCCACGTGAAAATTGCAGTTAGCCGCCACATGGCCTGACAGGATTAGAGTTTAATTAGGCTTAATTAATCTTATTTTAATGGTAAAACTTCTAAAATTCATAACTAATTATAAAAAATCCAAAAAAATACAAATAAATACTCATTTTAAAGGTAATTTAGAGTGGAATAATAGAAAATTAAAATTAATTAATTTTAAATAGTGATTTTGACTCAATTTAAGTGTTATTGGAAATGTAATTAAGCTAATTACTCTTTAATTATTCTAGCAATTAATTCCAAACTTTGAGATTGACTAGTGGAATGACCTCTTCTTCCCATAATTTTCTTGGAATTTATTGCTGGATTAATTTGGGAAATTTCTTATTTCATTCTTAATCCCTCTCTTAATTAATTAAATGATTAATTAGCATGTTAAATAGTAACGAGTCCATTAATTAAGTTGACTAATCATTATGAAACTAGTGAATGGACATAGGGAATGATATTAGACCTCTTTTCCAATCTTTTCCCCTAAGTTTATTTCATTTGGATAACACTTTATCAATTTGTAACTAATTAACAGTTTAATCACTTCATTAAATAGTTTAATTAATCAAATTAAAAATTAAATCATTCAGGAACTCAATCATTCAATTCTTGGGTAGATTCTTAGGTGTTTAATAATCTAAGAGAATTCCAAAGAAAATTATAATCAAACTATAAAAGTACTTAATCAAATCCTTTAGCTTAATTAACTAATAATGAGCCAATTGCATTTCATTTCTGTGCATTGCTAATTTAATTTCCATTGCATATCATATGTTGGCTCATAATTTCTTGGATAATTATGTTAAAGTGGTATAAATAAGGAATAATTAATGGATTTAATTCATACCTTAACCTAATCAAAATATAAAATCAACCTAATTCTTCTCAATTAAACCAAACCAATTCACATGGGATGTTAGACAGAAAACCCTTCTCATATTTCCTAAGTTAAATAAAATTTAAAGATAAAAATCTCCTTAAAGAATTTTGATTCATTTTAAAAGATCTTATTTTTTATATGATTGTCCTTATGAATTAATTAGGGTGAATGAAGTCACGTACTTACATTCATTTATTTCTTTCCAATCATGCCTAATATTGTTTTCCATATGAAATCATGCATTCATTTCTTTTAAAAATTATTTAAATAAAATATTTTCTTTTATGTCAAATTGCATGTGTCGACTAAAATTAAGAATATGAGTTGCTATTATCACTATCAAGCCAAAAAATTATTTTTTTAAACTTATAAATCAAATATTATAAATGAAGTGATGCTAGTTATAAATATTTATAAGCTTCCATGTAATGATAGCATAAGATGTGTATTATGAAGTCCTCTTTCCTTTTCTTAACATGGATTCACATAGGATTTGCAAGTGTATAGTTCATTTGAAAAGAACACAACACTTGCCTAAATCTATTCTTATGCATCTCTATATTAAGACTTAGGAAGGACCTTCATATTACACATGTAAATCATACAACCAAATCAAACATAATATTTTACAGGATTCTTAATCCATTTGGTTCTTTTTGTACATCTAGATGTATCTAAGAAAAGTGGTATATTAGTATGGACATCTTGGGGCTGCGAGGCTTTAAGTCCCTTCCTTACACTAGTGTAAGAAATAATGGTGTCATACTCACTTATAAATTTTATACATGAGTATGTGCATTTAGCTAATGGATGAAAAATCCCTCTTTTCTACATAACAAAGACATGTATTAATTATCCAATTGACAAATGGAATATCTAAATTTTCAAATCACATCTCTTTGCATTCATCATCAAAGTGTGCTAAGATTTGCATTACATGTATATGTATGCTTAGGATTATTCATTTGCATGGTATACATGGTGGAAAGAAATGAATGGGTGTCTTATGTGATAGTAATCCACCCTAACTAATCCTAAGATGCCTTTCTTATTTAATAGGCCTATTTAGAGTGAATCTAAACTTAGGGTTAATTAAAACACATAATAAACCATTCATTAAAAGAAATTTATTAATCAATTTACCTTAAAAATCACCTAAGGTAGGGATAAAAGAGATACTCTCCCTCTCTTTCTTCTCTTTATAACACGTTGTTGCTAAGTGTAGGTTACATGAAAAAAGAGAAAACATTAAGTAAAATTCCCTGAATCAACTAAACTACTTAAAGAGAAATCAACCCTTTATAAATTAAACCTCTCACACTTAGCAAATCATAACTCTAAAGCCTAGCTAGGATAAGCCACACAAGCCTTAAATGGCACACACATTAGGCTAATTCACCACTTCTAGCTCTATATTAGGGTGGTGCATGGTTTGATGCATGATTTTATTTTATGGTGTGATGTTTTAAAATGGATGTTAGGGTGTATGTGTGAATACTGGATGATAGGGTGATCTTAGCCTAATCATATCTTTTGTAGGGGATTGTGCTTAAGGGGCTACTATAATAAAAATAAAAAGAATATAAATGCTTGTTGTTGTAGCTCTTAAGCATAGTCCAAATTAGAGTGTAGACTACCCATGTGCAAGGTGCTAAGTCCAAATTATTAATATAACTACTTGGGTTGTGTGGTATGTTTAGCTAACCTGGTTTAGTTAGATTTACCTTTCCCATTTTGATGTAAATTTTGTAGTTATGATTTGGAATGAATGTTATGGGGGATTAGGATGAACATTGGTTAAAGAGGTTAGGTCCTTTTGGTACCATGTCATTCTTTGTAGTGAACCAAATCAAAGAAGAAATGGAGGAAAGAAAGCTTGAAGAAATGAAGACCCCCCCCAACTTGAATTCCTTTTAATTGTAATTATTCATTTGTAATCCGGGTTATATAAGGGTAGAGCTCGGCTACCCATTTTCCTTTTTCGGGTTGTGCGGTGGGACCCGACCACATTAGCTTCTTATTCATTTGCGTTAATTTTATAAATTGATTGACGTTATGTTTATGATTGCATAATTAGGATGACATGATTTTCATAGTTTCTTAATTGTTTGATTGTTGAATGGCCCGGATGATTAGCTTAGAAAAATAAATTTTCTATCCAATTAATCAATTCAAAATTAAACTAAGTAATTCATAACCTCACCTAAAGCTTAAAACATAAATCAAGATAATAAAAGATTTAGCAACCCCTTAGCTAGATATTATATGTCTCATATCATGCATAACTCATATTGTCTCACTCTTGCCAATGGAGGGCTTCCACCTTTGCTAGAAAAAATGGCTTGAACTTTGAAAGCCATGGTGGAAGCACACCTCCTTTCTGATTTTGGCCCATAACTGATTTTCTCATGCATTAGGCATATAAAATCCCATATCCCATGTCAAATAAAAATGTCTAAAAATCAAAATAAAATTTGACAAAATTTGCATTAGATTAAGTCATGAATTCATACCACTCATGCTCTAGTCTCTTAGGACTGAGTTTAAGGACTTAGCCTCCTTTCTAAATAAACAATAACATAGCCATCTTGCAAAGCATATAACTTGCATATATGGATTTAAAATGTAGGAGGAGTTAGTGCCGCCACCTGATTATATGTCCAAAATAGTTTATTCTCTCTTGTGGTAAACCATATACCCATTTTTGCCTTAGATTTAGATTATGCTTTGGCCATCGCCAATGCTCCTAAGATTTAGGATCTGAGGTTGCTATTTTCTTTGGGGCTACAAGCATAAATCCTCACCTCTTAGGTATTTCTACAATCTTGTATTATGGGAATTGAGATTTTAATAAAATTCAACTCAAATATATAATTCTCCTCAATTTCAAAAATATAAAGCCCAACCATAGTATTGTTTGGGATGCTCACTAGGTTTCCTAGTATCATGAGCATCCCCTACTCATATCCCTTTAGTTTTGATAATAACTCTCTTCTTTAGATCAATCTCACTTGATTTTCTAAAAATAACCAATTGATTGATAGTCCTATCTTTGAATATCTTTAGAGACAATGATCATTTACCTTGATCAAGAGTATTCCTAAGGAACCTCATTCCTTCGGATGTAATTAACTATGGGGGCTTGCCTCCATAGAGAACTTAACGAACCCAGCTTAAAATAAACCCTACTTTACTTTTTCATGTAAAGTAGGGGAAAGATCTCTTGTACATTTGAAGATTGGCCTTAGGAGTCCTTACTAGGTGATTAGTCCATTGTAGGATGGTGACTTCTCTCTCGAGATAGTACATCATTCCTCAATATACCAATCACCTCAATAAGTACCCCTAAGATCTATGTGTGTCCCCTATACAAAAAAAAAATAAACAAGTGATATATGTTGATTTGAAATGAGGCTTCTTACTTAACAAATATGTTAAGTAGAGGCCAAATGTGTTTGATATTTATTTTAAAAATGAGGCCCTCACTTGACAAATTTGGTATGTTAGGTATGAGCCAAGTGTATTTGATTTGTGTTTGTTTGCTTTGAAAATGAGACCCCCACTTAACAAATTTGGTATGTTAAGTGGAAGCCAAATGTGATATGATTTGTTGTTTTGAAAGTGAGACTCTTACTTAACAAATTTGGTATGTTAAGTAAGAATCAAATGTGATATGATTTTAAAAAATGGGATTCTTACTTGACAAATTTGGTATGGGAGGAATAAATGTGATTATGATTTGTTTGAAAAATGAAAAATTTAACAAATTTGAGTATGTATGATTTGAAAATCTATTTAACAAATTTGGGTATGTCAAATGGAGTCCAAAATATATCTTGATTTCATGTGTGTAATTTCTTACTTTTGAAAGATGGAAACTCCAACTTTAGCATATGTGAGATATGTTAAATCGAGTTTCAATTTTATGCTATAATTTTATTTAAAAATAGAATCTTCATTCAACAAGTTTGAGTATGTTGAATGAAGGTGGTCATTTTTAAAAGTGTGCTTTTGAAAAAGAGAGAGACTCCAACTCTAACATATGTGAAATATGTTAAGAGGAGGTTCAATTTATGCTATGATTTCATTTGAAAATAGAATATTCATTCAACAAATTTGGGTATATTGAATGAAGGTGGTCATTTTCAGAAGTGTGCTTTTGAAAAAGAGAGAGACTCCAACTCTAACATATGTGAAATATGTTAAGTGGAGTTCCAAATTTATGCTACAATTTTATTTGAAAATAGAATCTTCATTCAACAAATTGGGGTATATTGAATGAAGGTGGTCATTTTCAAAAGTGTGCTTTTGAGAAAAAGAGAGACTCCAACTCTAACATATGTGAAATATGTTAAGTGGAGTTTCAATTTTATGCTATAATTTTATTTGAAAATAGGATCTTCATTCAACAAATTTGGGTATGTTGAATAAAGATAACTATTTTCAAAAAGATGCTTTTGAAAAATGATTTTAATTTTAATTTTCTTTTAAAAAGAACCACCATGTAACAATCATGGGGATTGTTAGATGAGGTTTGGTTATATGAGTTTTGTACTTTTTGAATGTTTCTTATGAATTTTGTGCAAGATCTTTTATTATGTGAATTTTGAAAAGTGCTTTTGGAAAGTTACATTTTACAAAAGAGTTTATTTTCTTAAACATTGAAATGAATCTTGCCTCACCAAGCTAGTGGTAGGAGGTTCTAAATTTTTATCATCTCCTTTTATTAGTTGATTTTAACCTACAAGGAGTGAGTCCCTAAAACCTAGAGAATGTTGGCTAGCTTTGCTTAAGAATGAAATAAGCTAAGTGACAACAGAAGGAAAGATAGTCTCAAACTCATATGAAATACAAGTCCACTATCGATGCTTGGAGACAATAATTGACTACTAGAGATGGAGAGAGGAACCATCCCTAGTGGAGTTGCTCAAAAATCTATGGTGTTTATTTTCGATATGTGTATGGGGGACACCACGCAGATATGAGGGTATACTTATTGAGGTGATCAAGCGTGATATTAAAGAATAGTGCACTATATCGAAAGACAGAAATCACTACCCTACAATGGGGGGACTTAATCACCTAATAAAGACTCCTAAGGCATTATGGGTCTTCCAATATACCAAAAATTTTTCCCCTACTTTACTTGGATGAATAAAGTAGGGTTTATTTAAATTGGGTTCTAAAGTTAATTACATCCCAAGGAAGGTGAGTTCCTTAGGAATACTCTCGATTAATGTAGGCAATTATTATCTCCAAAGATTTCAAAGATAGGACTATCAATAAATTGGCTATGTTTGGAAAATTAATCGGGATAGATAAAAAAGGAGAGACCCATTATTGAAGCCAAAGGAATGCTCATGATACTAAAAAACCTAGTGAGCATTCCAATATATCTTATGGTTGGGTTTTATATGTTTGAAATTGAGGATATTGATTTTATTAAAGTTGACATTTTTATTAGAAAGGACTTATAATCCCACAACACAAGATTGTGGGAATGCCTAAGAAGTGAAGATTTATGCTTGTAGCCCGAAGGAAATACCTACCCCGGATCCTAAATCTAGAGAGCTTTGGTACAAACCACAAACACGTCCTAAATCTAAGTAGAGATGGGTATATGGTTTACCTCCACAAGAGAGGATAAACCACCCGACTGCTGGACTTATAACTGCTTAGAGTGGTAGCCAGCTAACTCCTCCTACACTTTAAAATTATGAAGGCAAGTCATGTATTTTTGCAAGATAGTTAGGTTGTTATTAGTTAGAAGGAGACTAGATCCTTAAACCCACTCCCTAAAGAGATTAGAGCATGAGTGGTATGAGTAATGACTTAGTCTAATACAAATATTTTTAAATTTTATTTATTTTTTGACACTTCATTTTGATAAAGGTTTTGGGATTTTTGTATGCCTAAATGCATGATGAAGTAAGTTGGCTAAATCAGCAAGAATGGGTGTTTTCCACCACAAGGATGCTCAGTCAAGCATTCCCCTATCGTGCAAGGATAGAAATTCTCTATTTTCAAGAGAGAAAGAATATGCATGCATGATGTAAAATATACAGCATTCAGCTAAGGGGTTACTAAATCTTTTAATTATCTTGATTTAATGCTGAGGTTTTATGTGAGGTTATGAGTTATTTAGAAGTTTAATTATGAGTTGTAGTTGGGTAAAAGATTTACTTTTCCCTAAGAACCTAATTGCATCCAGGCCACACATTAAAGCATCAATGTAGATAAAAAAAACTATAAGAGGCATGCAATTTCTAGTATGAAATATAAAAAAATCATCAAACAATTTATAAAGCTAGCGTAAAAGAATAAAAGGCTGATGCGATCGGGTACTGCCATACAACCGAAAAAGAAAAATGGGTAGCCAAGCTGTACCCTTATACAACCTGGATTACAAAAGAATAATTACAATTAAGGATGAATACATGCTATGGGGGTCTTTATCTTCATTCTTCATTCTTCACTTCTTTCCTCCTTCGACTTGATTTGGATGTGCTTGCTTCAAAGGCATCACAGGGCCTCCCAAACAAAAAAGCCTTCTAGTCACTGCTCATCCTAATTCCCCATAAAACTAATCCTAATTCCTAATTATAAAATTACATTTAAATGGAAAGAGTAAATCTATATACCTACAAAATAGAGGTTAGCTAAATATACATTCCACCCAAGCAATTATATTTATAATTTGGACTTAGCATCCTGTATATGGGTAACCAAGCCCACCTATCCTAACTTGGATTATACTTAAGGGGTTTAAACAACTTGCAAAGATAACATTTATATTTACTTTTGAGTTGCCCCTGCAAAAGATATAATTAGGCTAATAACAACCTAACATCTAGTCTACGAAACATACACCATAACAACCAGTCTAAAATAATACACCACTAAACCAAACATACATCAAACCATGCACCACCCTAACATAAAACTAAAAGTGGTGACTTGAATATGTGTATATTAAGGCTTGTGTGGTATGTCCTAACTAGGCTTTAAGGTTATAGTTTCCTAAGTGTGAAGAAATTTGATTATGAAGGGTGATTTCACTTTAAGTGGTTTAATTGATTTGTAAGTTTTATTTAATGTTTTCTTTTGTTTCATTTGTTATAGAGAGAAGGAAAGAGAGGATTACTCTCTTTTATCCCTATCTTAAGTCATTTCTAAAGCCAATTAATTAAACAATTCTCTTTAGTAAATGACTTAATATATATATTTTAATTAGTCTTAGGTTTAGATTCATTTTAAATAAACTTAGTCAATAAGAAAGGCATCTCAAGATTAATCAAAATGAACTACCATCATATGACACATGTTTGTTTATTTATTTCAATCATATATAGCATGCATATGGTTAAGTCCTAAACATACCTATACATGCAATTTTTATTTTAGCATATTTGAATGATGAATGTAAGTAAAATGTATTTGGAATTGATGTTTCATTTGGTTGAATTATTTTGTCATATTATGTTAAAGTTCTATCTAAATTCTTATAGAAAAGCATAAGAAAAGAGCTTCAAATCATATGACTAATCAATCCAACCACTTGAACAAAATATGAATGCATGTCTTTTTTATTAAAAAGAGGGATTTTCATTCATCAGTTAAATACACATTCAAATGTATAAAAGTTTTAAGCAGGTATGTCGCCATTGTTCTGCACTAGGGGAATGAGGTAGAACTTCCTTGGGGCTACTTAAAGTCGTGCATCCCCAAAATGTCCAGACTAATATACCCGCTATTCTTAAATACATATGGATGTGTAAACTATGCAAAAGTAGAGTTTGATTTTATTAAATTATGATTTTCATCCACTAGTTGTATCACAAATACACATATAAAAATTTTAAGTAGGTATGATGCTATTGTTCTACACTAAAGGAGTGGAACCTCCTTAGGCTACTTAAAGTCATCCTTGGGATGTCAGACTAATATGCCCACTACTCTTATATATATATATGATTGTGCAAGCAACTATAAAAATGAAGACTATACAAAAGTTGGATTCAATTTGATTGATTTATTAGTATAAATGAATTAAAGCTCCATCTAAATTCTAATATCAAAAATGCATAAGAATGAAATCAAGCAAGTTCGTCGCCATTGTTCTACACTAAAGGAGTAAGATAGGAACCTCCTTAGGGCTACTTAAAACTGTGCATCCCTGGGATGTCCAGATTAATATACCCGCTAACATTCTTACTTATGCAAACCAACATATGAATATAAGAAAGAAACTTCACTTCATACGCTAAGTCTATATTCACATACACTTCCTATACATATATAACTAAAGTCATAACACATATTCTTATTCATTAAGAAGCTTTTGAAAATATATTTGAAATTTAAAAGTCATAATAGCCACACATATTCTTAATTAAGTCAACACATGCAAATTGGCATATAGGAAATCATTTCTTACTTAAATAATTTTTGAAAAGAATGAATGCATGACTATAAATGGCATACAACACTTTAATATGATTGAGAAGAAATAAAGAAACACAAGCATACAATCTCATTCAATCCAACTATTTCGGTAGGACAATCACATTAAATAAGCTTATTTAAAAAAAACCAAAGTTTGTTAAAGCTATTTTTGATTTCATATTTTATTTGATTTATAAAATGTGAAAGAGGTTTTATGGTCCTAATCCCATTCCCATATGTGTGAGTTAATTTGATTCAATAAAAAGCAATTTGGTTTATTTTATGGATTGATTAAGTTAAGCATGGATTAAATCAATTAATTAATCTTTACCTATGTCACCTTAAGGTAATCAATTGAACAATTATGAGCTAATATGATATGCAACCACATGGTAAGTAAATGGAAATGCTCCTATGAAATGAAAGGGGCCTAATGCAATTAGCTCATAATTATTAATTAATTAAGTTTAAGGACCTCACTTAATTACTCTTATAGTTTTCTCACACATGTGAACTAACTATAATTTCATTAGCTCTTTTTTAAATTATTGAACACCCAAAGAGCTGCCCAAGAGTTAGTCAAGGAAAATGAATTCAATCAAATTAATTAAGTTCATTAATTATCTAATTAAATGTTAATTACCCTTAATCAACAATACAAAATGGACTTAGGGAAAGAGACAAAGAAGAAACCCTAAGTCTCAATCCCTAAATCCTATTAAATAGTTAATTAAAGTTCAGATATGATTTAGATTTTGATTGATTTTGTTAATTAATTAATTAAGGAAGGAATGAAGATGATTTAAGGAAAGGATTAGAAGAGGAGTCCCAATCCATTTCCTTTAGTTTCTCCACTGTTAGTAGAGATTAGCTTAATTAATTAATTAGTCCACTATTAATTTGCCTAATTATCATTAAATAAGATAAGAGAGTAATTGTGGTGTATTTTATTTTTATTTTTAGTTTAAGATGTGTTAGGAGGGGACACCACATAGATTCGCAGATGTACTCATTAAGGTGATCGGGTACGACATCGAGGAATGATGTTCTATCTCGAGAGACAGAAGTGACCATCATGTAATGGACCTAATCACCTAATAAGAACTCCTAAGGCCAATGGGTCTTTGAATATACTAAAGATCTTACCCCTACTTTACATGGAATAGTAAAGTAGGGTTTATTTTCCAAGTTCGTTAAGTTCCCTATGGAGGCAAGCCCTATAGTTAATTACATCCTAAGAAATGAGATTCTTAGGAATACTCGATTAAGGTAAATGATTTCTCCAAAGATTTCAAAGATAAGACTATCAATCAATTTATTATTTTTAGAAAATCAAGTGGGATTGATCAAAAGGGGAGTTATCATAACCAAAGGGAGATGAGTAGGGATACTCATGATACTAGGAAACCTAATGAGCATCCCAAACTATCCTATGGTTGGACTTTATATTTTTGAAAAGGAGAATTATATGTTTGAGTTAAAATTTTATTAGAAATTTAGGGCTTAAAATTCCACAATACAAGATTGTAGAAATACATAAGAGGTGAGGACTTATACTTGTAGCCCACAAAGGGAAATAGCAATCTTAGATCCTAAATCTAGGGAGCTTTGGCGAGGGCCAAAATACGACCTAAATCTAAGGAAAAAATGGGTATATGGTTTACCTCCACAAGAGAGAATAAACCACCCAACTGTTGGACTTATAACTTCTTGGGGTTACCGCCAACTAACTCCTCCTACAATTTTAAATACATGTAGGCAAGTTATATGCTTTGTGAGATGGATAGGCTATTATTTATTTAGAAAGGAGACTAGATCCTTAAACTCACTCCCTAAGAGACTAGATTATGAAGGGCATGAATAATGACCTAAATCTAATGCAAATTTTATCAAGTTTTATTTTTTTAATTTTTTGGACATTTGTGTTTGACATAGGCTATGGATTTTATATGCTTAATGCATGAGAAAACTAGTTATGGGCCAAAATCAGAAAGAAGGAGGTGTATTTCCACCATGGCTCAAAGGTCAAGCTTTTTTTCTCTGCAAAAGTGAAGCCTTCCATTGGAAAGAGTGAGACAAATATGATTTATGCATGATATGAGACATACAATATTAAGGGTTGCTAAACCTTTTATTATCTTGATTTATGTTCTAAGCTTTAGTGGTTGATAGTTTTAATTTGAATTGATTAATTGGATAATAAATTTATTTTTCTAAGAGCTTAATCGCATCCGTGCCATTCAACAATCATCAAATAATCAAGAAACTAGAAAAATCATGCCATCCTAATTGCACAATCATAAACATAACATCAATCAATTTATAAAATTAGTGCAAAAGAATAAGAGGTTGATGTGGTCAGGTTCTACCGCACAACCCGAAAAAGGAAAATGGGTATCCTTGCTCTACCATTATACAACCCGGATTATAAATGAATAATTACAATTAAGAAATGACAAGTGTTATGGGGGTCTTCATTCTTCATCCTCCATTCTTCACTCCTTATTCTTCATTCCTTCATCTTTGATTAGCTCAATTTATTTCTTTCTTTCTTTTTTTTGACTTGGGATGGTTTTGCCCCAAGACATTTATGGTGTACAAGACATAGTCTTATAACCAATGTTCACCTTAATCCCTATAACACTTATCCTAATCCTAATGCAAAAATTACATTAAAAGGAAGGAAAGTAAATCTAGCTACACCTGTAAAACAAATATTAGCTAAACACACCATACAACCTAAGAAGTTATAGCAATAATTTGGACTCAGTACCCCACACATGGGTAACTAAGCCCACATGGCCTAGTTTGGATTATGCTTAGAGGTATAAACAACCTGCACAGCCAAACCATTTATATTTTTATTACAGCGCCCCCTAAGCACAATCCCCTGCAGAAGACATGATTTGGCTAAGATCGATCTATCATCCAGTCCAACATCCTGTCTAAAATATTACATCACAAAATAAAATCATTCATCAAACCATGCACCGCTAATATAGAGCTAGAAGTGGTGACTTAGCCTAATGTGTGTGTCATTTAAGGTTTGTATGGCATGTCTTAGCTAGGCTTTAGAGTTGAAATTTTCTAAGTGTAAAAGGTTCAATTTAGATGGTGGTTTCAGTTTAAGTGATTTAGTTGACTTGTCAATTTTAGTTAGTGATTTGATTTGGCTTGAATGAACCTACACTTTGTGCCTAAATGTTATGAAGAGAAGAGAAGAAAAGAGAGGAGAGCTCTCTTACATCCCTACCTTAAATCATTTCTAAGGTAGAATTATTAATGAATTTCCTTTAGTGAATGGTTTATTATGTGCTTTAATTAACCCTAAGTTTAGATTATTTTTAAATAGCCCTATTCAATAAGAAAGGCCTCTTAGGATTAGTTAGGGTGGATTACTATCACATAACACACACCCATTCATTTCTTTCCACCATGTATACCATGCAAATGAATAATCCTAAGCATACCTATACATGTAGTGCAAATTTTAGCACACTTTGATGATGAGTGCAAAGAGATGTGATTTGAAAATTTGGATATTCATTTATTAATTAGATCATTAATGCATGTCTTTGTTATGTAGCAAAGAGGGATTCTTTTATCCATTAGCTAAATGCACACCCACATGTATAAAAGTTATAAGTGAGTACACGCCATTGTTTTCTACCGTGAAGTACAAGACTTACTTGGGGCTACTTAAAGCCTCGCAACCTGGATGTCCGATATATCCACTTTTCTTAGATAGATGTAGATGTACAAAACAACTAAATTGATAAGGAATTATGCAAGAGATTATGTTTGATTTGGTTATAAGATTTACATGTGTAATATGAAGGTCCTTCCTAAGTCTTAATATAGAGATGCAAAGGAATAGATTTAGGCAAGTGTTGTATTCTTTTCAAATGAATTATACACTTGCAAATCCTATGTGAATCCATGTTAAGAGAAGGGAAGAGAACTTCATAATACACATCTTATGATATCATCACATGCAAGCTTATAAATATTTATAACTAGCATAACTTCATTTATAATCTTTGATTTATAAGTTTTGAAAAATAACTTTTGGTTTAATAGTGATAATAGCCACTCATATTCTTAATTTTAGCCAACACATGCAATTTGACATAAAAGGAAACATTTTCTTTAATTAATTTTTGAAAGAAATGAATGCATGATTTCATATGGCAAACAATATTTAGCATGATTGGAAAGAAATAAAGGAATGTAAGCATATGACTTCATTCACCTAATTATTTTCTAAGGACAATCCTATAAAATAAGATTATTTAAAATTAATCAAAATTCTTTAAAGATTTTATCTTTGAATTTGATTTGACTTAGGCATGAGAATGGTTTGCTAGTCCTAACCCTTTCTCCCCATGTGTGAATTGGTTTGGTTTAATTTAGTACAATCAAGGTGATTTTATATTTTGATTAGGTTAAGGTATGAATGAAATCCATTAATTATCCCTTTACTTACACCAATTTTAACATAATTATAAATAGCCAACATATGCAATCATGGAAATTAAATCAGCAATGTACCTAAGAAATGAAGTGGTCTAATGCAATTGGAATTATTGGTTAATTAAGCTAAAGGGTTTGATTAAGTACTTTTATAATCCTCCACATGTAGTTTGATTATAATTTCCTTTGAAATTCTTATAGATTATTGAACACCTAAGAATCTACCCAAGAATTGAATGATTGAATTCTAAAATGATTTGGTTTTGAGTTTGATTAATTAAACTATTTAATGAAGTTATTAAGCCAATAATTAATAGCAAATTGATTAAGTGTTATCCAAATGAAATAAACTTAGGGGGAAATATTAGAAAAGAGGTCCTAATCTCATTCCCTATGTCTATTCATTATTTCATAAAGATTAACAAGCTTAATTAATGAATTCATCACTGTTTAAAATGTTAATTAATCATTTAATTAATTAAGAGAGTGATTAAGAATGAAATAATAAATTCCCCTAATTAATCAACCAATAAATTCCAAGAAAATTATGGGAGGCAGAGGTCATCTCACTAATAAATCTCAGAAAGTTTGGAATTAATTACTAGAGTAATTAGCTTAATTATGGTTCTAATAAAACTTAAATTGAGTCAAAATCATTATTCAAAATTAATTAAATTTAATTTTTTATTATTCTCCTCTAAATTATCTTTAAAATGAGTATTTATTTGTATTTTTTGGATTTTTCTACAATTAGTTATGAATTTAAGAAGTTTAACCATTAAAATTAGATTAATTAAACCTAATTAAACCCCTATTCCCATCGAGCCACGTGGCGGATGACACGATGCGCTAACACAATGCACTTTCCACATGGCTTGATGGGATAGGTTATTTAAGTTGCCACATCCGTCGGTTGAGTTGCGCGGCATTTTCTCGCGTCAATCTAAGATCGGACGGCTGAGATCAATCCCACAGTTTAGGATGGAATCAGAGGGATCTAAGGCTTGATATGATCACAACTGTCCATTCCAATCATGCGGAACATATGGCGTATGATCTTTCTCCTTCATGAACGATGAGAGACAAACACCGTTCATCTTTCCTTGTTCAATTCGAGCTCACCTAAGCTCAGATTGGGATCAAAATGATCCCACAACTTTGAAAGGAGGGGGAATGCAGATCCAATGGTCAAGATTGTATGAGATGACAATTTCCTTCAAAAAGGACCAACTAAAATTTCTTATAGCTATGGATTCAAGCAATTTCCTTGCTGGAGGCTATCACCGATGCTTCCAATGGAGGAGGTATCTTCGTCTAGTAGAGACGAAGCCCTGCTGAGGAAATATTGTCTTGATTTGAAGTGGTTTGCTCAGTCGACCAAGCTCCTCTTCAATGGTGATCGACCTTAATCGAAGTGGCACTTCCTATTGCTTGGAACTTGGGAAATGATTCGATTGAGCTTGACGAGGTCTAAGGATGGTGTGTGCAAGGTTAATTGCAATTTGGTTGAGGATTCAATGAATTGGATCTAGAGTTCACCTCTCCTATTTTAGCTTTGAGTAAAACTGAGAAATGGGAAATGAGGGAGCTCGAGAATGGCTTGGAAAAGCTTGGGGAAGCTTCGATTCAACCTCTCGAGCTCTGAGGAAAGAATGGCTTATGGTTTGAGTGAGAATGAGAGGGGTATATCTCCCCCTCCTTGAATCATATGGTGGGTGGCTGATTTGCCATTTTGGCTCAATGGGTTGGATTGGCCAATCAGTTTTAGTTGGAAAACATCTCACATGGGTCATTTTGGGCAGACGAGTGAGGGAGAGTAGCTGCCCATGTGCTTGGTGAGTGGATTTGGTGATCCAAGTGTTCAAATGTGATTAGGGAGGTCAATTTGGCCTTGCCTTGGGTCATGGATGACCCAAGCTCATTTGGTCATGTTCACCACCTTCCTTGGTGCCCATGTGGACCAATAGAAGGATGTCAAGTGGCCTTGAGAAAGAAATAGCCAAATTCTAAGTGTATTTGGTCAAAGGATGCCCTTTGACCTAATGGCAAAGTGGTCATTTGGCCATGAGTTTGATTTGGCCAGATTTGAAATGATTTGAAAATGGGTTGGGCCAAATTTCAAGTGATTTGGAGTTCATTTGATTTGATTTGGCTCAATTTAACCCATTTAGGTCAAGTTGGGTCAAATTGGGTTAGGTTGACCAATTGGTCAAATTGGGTCAAACCTTGGGTTAGGTCAAGTTCAAATGATCATTTGGAGCCTATATGTGTCATTGGTTTGGTTCAATTTGGTTTATATTTGGTTTTGGTTCATTTAGGTTCATTTAGGTCAAATGGGTAAAGTTGACCAATTTGACCCATTTAACTCAATTGGGTTAGGTCATGGGTTGGTTTAGGCTAGGTTGATCATTTAAAATATATTGCAAACTTTGGTTTCAATCTATTTTGATATGGTTTGATTTCAAGTTGATTTGACCTTTTAGGCCAAGTTGGGTTCATGGTCAATTGGGCTAGGTTTGGTCTAATTGGTCAATTGAAGCTTTGGTCAAGTTCAACAATCAATTTGGAATGAATTTGATCCATTGGTTGCAATCAATTTGGCTTAGATTAAGATTTGACCCATTTTGGATTTTTAAGTCAATTTGGGCCAACTTTGGTCAAGTTTCCAATTAGGCTTGGTTTGGCTCAATTGATGGCTTGATCATGTTCAATCATTGATTATGGATTGGTTTAGATCAATAGTTTCAATCAATTTGGCTTATAATGAATTTTGGCTTGTTTAGCCTCATTTGGGCTAAGTGTTAAAGGCTAGGTTTGACTTTATTTGACCCAATTTGAGTGATTGATCAATCCAATTTAGGTGGGATTAGAACTTGGCTCAAAAGGTCCTTTAGGTCACTTTGGGTCAAGTGAGCCTAAATGGGTCAATTAACTTGATCAAGGCTTGATTCAAGTTTGGTTGAACTCACATATGGACTTATGATGGAAATATAAATCCAATTGCAAGTGGTTTGGAGTCAAATGGGTTTTGGTTCATTTGATAATTTC
Organism: Cymbidium sinense; assembly: GCA_021442155.1. NCBI lineage: Eukaryota > Viridiplantae > Streptophyta > Magnoliopsida > Asparagales > Orchidaceae > Cymbidium > Cymbidium sinense. Next base: position 104,547,331 of record CM038215.1, read on the forward strand.
AAGTCAAAAGGATGAACATGGGTTTGACTTGGGTTAGTTTGATTTTGGCTTGGTGATTGTAGTATATGTTTATATTTGGGCATGTGATTGAAGGAGTGATTGTTTGAAGAGAAAATCCAAGGGTTTGGATTGATTTGAGAAGGATTTGGCTAAATCCAAGAAACTGGCTTAAAGGATATAAATTGAATTTTAGTTTAATTTTGGGTTTAGTTTTGGTTATTTGAATTTATACTTCATTTATATTTTTGAATATAAATGAAGATATAAATGGGTTATGAGAAAATCATTTGAGTTTGAAGTGATTTGGATTTGGTTTGGGCTAAGTCCATAAGATGAAATCAAAGGGCTTAGGAAAGATTTTGGAATTTGAATTCAATTATGTGTTTGAATCATTTGATTTAGAATTAATTCATGATTTGGATTTTTGAATTTGGATTTGAATTTGAGGTTTGGTTTGAGAGAAGGAAGCAAAGATTGGGTTCAAGCTATAGGGTAGGCAAGTCCTCCTAAATCTCTAAGTCATAAACTATTCCTATGCCTAACTCTTCTAAGTCTCTAAGGTTAGGTTAAGTGTTCACCTAATCACTAGAATTGTCTTAAGACAAAGGAACTCTTAGTGTCTAGAGGAGTCCTATGTCTAAGATGGAGAAGTTGAGAGCTCACGCCAAAGTGAGGTCAACAAAGGGCACCCAATAGGTGTGGTGTGACTAAAAAGGCATACCATACATATTGGTGTTGACCGAGATGATCAACAATATTTGAACGATCGCAAACACTAACAGAAATGATCTACTCTTAAACCTGAGGTGTAGAAGGAATCAAGATCTTAGTGCAATGCAACTCTACTTGTGTCGAAGACATACGAGAGCGAAGGAGGAATCCATTAGGGATTGAGTATGTGAGCCTTCCATTAGGGGAAAAGGTTCAAGTTATCCATTGGGGATATGAGGTTGTGAAATTTGCTGGGGGATTAGAATTTGGAATCCACTTGGGATAAAACTGTGAACCTTCCACTAAAGGAGCAAGTTCGGGTTGGATTGAATTGATTCCACTAGGAAAATTGGAAATATTTGCATCTCACTGAGGAAAAGCTGATTGATTTGATTGTTTAATTTGACTCCACTCGGGAGGTTGGTTGGTTTTATTTTAGATTTTAAATTTTGAATTTTGAGATGGACCCTGACGGTTTGCGATGGACCACACTGAGTAGGGGCCACATCATCATTGGCCCACTTTAGGTTTACCAATCCAAAGGGTAGTCTACCAATCCACATAATAAGACTATCCAAACAAAAGGGTTACCTTTCTATGTGTAGCAGCTATATTAGGAAGAAAGTGTAGCAGACTTACATCTTCCAAGATAAGAGTTAGTCATTGGGGTGATCTGTTGGTGACAAAATGAATCGAACCCAACATTAACATGACTACTAATTGAATGTCACTGGGGGACTTAAATCAACTCAAAGATAAACAAAATTAATTTTATTTTAATTATAATTGATGGATCATGTCAGTTTATGATGGACCGCACTGAGTAGGGGCCATGTTGGCTTTGGCCTACTTCAAATTTACCAATTCAGAGGGAGTAGTTTCCGGACCAAAAGGAGAGAACTATCCAACCAAAGGGGTGACTTTAGGTTTGCAGTGGCCAGTTCAGGGAAGAAAGCACGGGGACTCACATCTTCTAGAACAAAGACCACTCAGGTGACACATAAGCAAGGTAACATGTTAACCCGACCTAAGGCTGCCCATCAGTTTGTGAGAGTCATGCTAAAAAGAATGCGTAGTAGACTTACATCTTCCAGAGTGAAATGACCATTAGGGCAACTAGTTTCTTGGAAGACAGATTGAACTCGACCTTTGGGCGACTACTGAGAGAGTGCCGACCTAGAGACTTATCTCAACTCATGTGTGCTCAGGCAATTCCTATAGAGAGTTTTGCTAGCAATGCCCTAAAGATAGGTTGCTTGCTTGGGAAAGGAGCCACTAGGGGCTTGAATTCCTAATCTACAAGCGAAAAAATTTGTTTGTTCGTTTGTTTGTTTATTGTGGACCCTATTGGTTTACAAGGGATCATACTGAGAAGGAGCTTATATCAGCCTAGACCTATCTCGATTTACTAGTCCAAGGGAGAATCTATGCATCCATTGAAAAAATGCTCCAACCACATGGGTGACTACTAGGAAAGGGGGATTGTCTATTCTAAGAGTAGCCCGAGTAGTGTCTAAATGGGTTCGCAAAGGATGTGATCCAAATAGAGTGCCCATAGGGGAGGGGTCACTAAGGGCCTTATCCAAAACCCTGAAGAAGATAATGTCTATAGGTATTCGGTGGCCAACTCAAGGAGAAAGTGTGGTGACTCATATCTGCCAAGAATGGTGTATTCACCGAGTGGGTCACTATCAGCATAGCAAACATCAACCAACCTAAGGTGCTCGTCAATTTATGATAATCAGCCTAGGAAGAAAGCATCAGGGACTCACATCCTCCTACAATGGAACTGATTATCAAGATAATCCATCTTCGGCTCGACAGGTGCTATCCGACCTAGGGTGACTATTGAGTGAATGCACTGGGGGACTTATCTTAAGCCTCAAATATACTCGACCTAATTAGTGCATGATGGCTAGTTCAAGAAGAAAGCATGTAAGCTTACATCCTCATAAACAAAGCCAACATGAGGTATCTTGCTGGCTATGCAGTGAGGTCTACCAAACTAACAAGGCACTCATCAGTTTTCAATGGTCAAGTCAAAAAGAAAATGCAAGGACTTACATCCGCCAGACAAATGACCACTGGGGTGATAGACTAGCAAAGTAGCATGTCAGCCCGACCTAGAGCAGCTAATGAGTGAGTGTCAGCGGGGGCTTACTCCCACATCAAAATAGCCTGAGAAAAAAGATATGCATTTAAAGATATGCATTTATTTTTATGTTTGTGTTAGAGGGAATAGGATTCCACTCGGGTTCTCTTACACCTACCCTAAGCATGTTTAAGAGTTGATGAAATGGTGCCACGAATGTTAGTTCTGATCCCACTAAGAAAGGATGTCGCTTGGGTTCTCTTACACCTAACTTAGTTATGCTAGTCAAAATAGGATGCTTCTTGGGTTCTCTTACACCTACTCTAGTAGTGTTGGGGAATTATGCTTAATTTGTATTTTTGTTGTGAAAGAAGGATAGGATGCCTCTTAGGTTCTCTTATACCTACCCTAAACATGTCATGGAAGATTTGCAAACAAGAAAATAATGCTTCGAATGAAGAGAATATTTTGATGAATTGGAATGGAATTTTTGAAGATAATTATTTTCAAACATGATTTTATGGATACTATTTTTTCAAATAGAGAACATTGATTGGAAGTATCGGGCATTTTCCTTTACAATTAATAAGTTAATAAGATCCTCCTTGGTAGGCCTTCTCTATGACAAAAGGGCCTTCCCAAGTGGGTTCAAACTAGCCTCCCATCTTTCGACGTGCAATCATTGGTCTCCTTAGAACTAAAATAAGCTCTCCTACTTGAAAAGCTCTAGGGTGGACCAGCTTGTTGTGAGCTTGAATCATATTGGCTTTGTACAACTCGAGGTTATGGCATGCCCGTAGGCATCTCTCCTCCAAACCTTCGAGCTCTTCTAACCGTAACCTAACATTCTGCCCTATAGTGATTTTACTACCCATTGCTATCCTTAGTGATGGGAGATGAACCTAATGGTAGAACGGCTTTGAACCAATACATTAAGAGAATGGGGTAGATTGGGTTGGAGTTCTGTATGTCATGTAGTATGCCCACAAGGCTTCAACTAGCTAGTCATGCCACTGTCGCTTGTTGTCATTGAGTGTCTTCTTTAGTATATGGATGAGAGTTTTGTTGAATGCTTCTGCTAGGCCATTCGCCCTAAGATAGTAGATAGTGAAGTATATCCAATGTATATCGTGTCTCCTGGCAAAGCTGTTGATCTTGGTGCTTTTGAATGCAGTATCATTACCAGATATAATTTGTTGAGGCACCCCGAACCTATATATGAAATGATTCCTGAAATATTGGAGCACTTGCTGAGATGTGACCTCTTTAAGTAGGATTGCCTCGCCACTTGGAAAAGTAGTCGGTGGCAGCTAGGATGAACCGATGACCCATAGAAGAAGGAGGATCAATCAAACCCACTATATCGGTACCCCCAACACTCAAATGGCTATGAGGCCAATGTAGGATGTAGAATGTTGGGTGGTTGATGCAGGACCACACTGTGTATCTGACAATGATGGTACCTCCTAGCTACATCCATGTAGTCTGTAATCATCGAAGGCTAGTAGTATCCTTTGCTTTCATCTTCGGACCAGATTGATGCATTCCGCATAGACTTGAATGTACCTCGATCACGATCATACGGGCTTCATGTTTGTCTAAACAGCGTAACCACATTTTATCAAAAGATCATCGATACTAGGTGCCATCGACGAGAGCATAAAAGAGAGCTCTCTGCTTCATCTGATGGGCTTATGATTTATGTTAAGGTAGTTTGCCTTTAGTCAAGTAATCTATGAATGGTTGCCTCCAATCTACCTCCTCATCCTTTTTGGCAATGGCAACCTCCCCTTCAAGAGAATAGCTCTCGATGAATTCGTCAACAAGGGATAAGACTTGTCTATTTTGGACTTTTATTGAAATGGACTCATTTTTTGGACATGCCAACTCCTTAGCGAGTTTGGCCAAAGCATCTACTACTGCATTCTCTCCTCGAGGAACCTTGTAGATGGTGACCTCAAGGATTTGGGCCAACAACTTCATGGTAGTGATGAAGCTTAGGTTTTAGAACCTTATAGGACCCAGTAGTCTGGTTAATGGCCAACTGAGAATCCTCATAGATGTTGATGCTTTTGACACACACTATAATAGCTCACTTTAAATCAAAAATCAAATCCTCATACTCAGCTTTATTATTGGTGCATGGATTGGAGAGATAGTATGAGATTCTCATCACATTATAGTCTGGAGTTAAAAGGATGATTCCTACCCATGCCTTTCCTGGAAGAGTATATCATGGTTCTTCTCCTTTTCGAAAAGAAGTGGGACCATCAAAATACATCTCCCAATGGTGATTTTCAATCTCCCCTAAGTTCAAGATTTGTTCGTCAGGGAGATTTTCACTAAGCGGAGAGTTAGCAGGAAATGGATGTGCTGCTAAGAAATAAGCTAGTTCCTGTCCTTTCACTGCTCAGAGGGATATGAATGTAATATCAAACTATGAGAGAATCATGGACCAACATTCCAACCGTCCGGATAATGCCCATCATGTCATGAGATACTGCAGTGGGTTGGTTCTTGAAATCAAGTTTACCTTATGAGAAAGCATGTAGTGTCGTAGCTTTTGGGATGCGAGGAAGAGAGCTAGGAAATGCTTCTCAATAGGTGGGTAGTTTGCTTCAGTAGGGATCAGATGATGGTTGAGGTAGTAGAGAGTGTTCTCCTTCCCTTCATTGTTGGTTTGGGCCAACAAAGTGCCAAGGGAGTCATCCAATGCAGATGTGAAAAGTGGCTTGCAGGGATAGAACTAGAACCTAACTTCACCAAATAATATTTGATGTCTTCAAAAGCATACTAGGACTTATCATCACAGTTGAACTTAGCATCCTTTTTGACAAGTGCTCAAAATAGCTTTCATCTCCCGATAGATTGGATATAAAGCACCTTAGATACGCTAACTGCCCTTAGAAATATCTTAGTTGAGTTAAACTTTTAGGGTGTGATATTTCAAAGATAGCTTTGATCTTTTATGGGTCTATCTCTATTTCCCGATGTCAGACAACAACCTAAGGAACTTCCTTGAAGCTACTCTGAATGCATACTTCAGGGGGTTCATTTTGTGGTTTAATTATCTTAACTATTCAAAAAATACTCTCAAGTCAAAGAGATGGTCTCCTTTTCTTTACTTTTGATAACTAGATCATCAACGTAGCATTCTACTTGATGATGAATGAGTTTGTCAAAAATTTGAGTCATGGCCCACTAATAAGTAGCACTAATAGTTTTAAGATTGAAGGGCATGACCTTATAATAATAGATTCTGATTGAGGTTTGAAAAGAAATATTCCTCTCATCCTAGGGGGCCATCTTAATTTGGTTGTAGCCAAATGATCCATCCATAAAAGAGAATATTGTATGAGACGAGGCAATGTCCACCATTAACTCTATTATTGAAAGTGAAAATTCATCCTTAGAACATGCCTTATCTAAGTCCTTGAAATTAATGCATATGCAAATTTGACCATTCTTCTTCTTGACTGGGATGACACTGGCTAACCAGGTAAGGTATTTTTCTTCCCTGATAAAGCCAGCATCCATCAATTTCTTTACTTCAGAAATGACCTATTATTTGATTTCTAATCGCATGCATCTAGGAGCTTGCTTGATAGGGCTAGCGTTAGGGTCTATTACTAGTTTGTGGACAACTACATCAGGAGATAATTCGAGCATCTCTTCATAGCTTCATGTAAAGTAGTCCTTAAACTCAATCAATAGCCTAACTAAGTCATTGGTTTCTTCTTCACTAAATAGAGAACTGATGTATGCAGGGCATGGATCTTCTTATGTCCCGAGGTTGATATCTTTGAGCTTGTCGATGGTTGAATTGATTTCTTCTTCAAATTATGAAGGTGCATCTTTGATTTGAAGATCATCAGGATCATCTAAAGTTTCTAAACATACCTCCTTATAAGAGTTAGTGTGGTTTGAGAAGATTCTATCAGACTCCAGATGATTGGTGATAACTAAGTAGTAATCATCATCATCTGGACCTAATCCTAGTCCTGGTCTTGATTGTGCATCCTTGCCTTAGTTGTCCCACTTCTCAAATACTCGACACGTGCACGGACCATGTGTAAGGAATCAAACATTTCTTTGCAAGATTATGAACACAAGGCGAGTACCAATCAAAAGGTAATTACATTCAATCTTTATATGCATCATTCTCAAGTTCTACATATGCTTCTTGACTTGAGGATGATAATCCCAATAGGAATCTCATTAGCTTGAAATCCATGGAAGACCTAAGGGCTTCCTTAACCACCAAACCCTCAACCTTTTGAGAAGAAAGTGGGGTTAGAGCTAAGGTTCCCAACTCCTGCCTAATGATTTTACATAATCCTGATTCAAATACATTTATTCTTTGCTTGGAGGCCTAGTCTTTGTCACTATCTAGCTTGAGTGTCACCTCCAATGAGACCCACTGAGAGGGGTTGACTGGAGTGCTAATCACATGAGACTCATCCTCCAAGTTGGATTCTAAGTCTATGTGAATACCAGAAGTACTCCTGTGAATTGGAACATAGCCCCTGTTGGCTGGCCACCAACCAGGGTGCTTCCTCCTCTATAACTGCCTCTGTATTTGCCTTTGCCTCTACTTGGTGGAGGTTGAGTCATCCTACCCATATGTCCATATGGTAGAAAAAATTGTGAGTGGAATATAACATGCGGCTCTACCTCATCCTCGGTGCCCCTTTCTCACTCACTTATAAATTTTTTTCTTTTATTCTTTTTTATTTTCTTTTATATTTGAATTTTGCCATGTTTGGGAGAATTGGTGTTTTGATTTTCAGGAAGATAGTAAGTTGCATCCTCATATATCTTGACCTCTCTAACTGAGAATGGCTTTTCATCTCCTTTGACACAGTATTCGATTCCATTTCTTCAAAACTTGAAGCACTGATGAAAATAGGATGGAACCATCTTGTTATTGTGTATCCAAGGCATACTGAGCAAAGTAGAGAACTATGTATTCGAATCAATTATATAGAACTTGGCTTCAGTCTTCTAGTTGCCTATTTTCAAAGGTAACACTATGGAGCCTAAAGCCCTCTCACCCTATTCATTGAATCCTATCAACATCTTCTGATCTCCTCGAAGTTTAGAGATGTCGATCTTCAAATAGGCAAGGGTTCTCAGGCTCATAATATTCACTGATGCACCTGGATCAACCAACACCCTAGAAAGTCTGAATCTACCCATATCCATGATGTAGAGGGGACGATTGTGCTCCATATCCCCCAGAAGAAGGTCTTCGTCGGTTAATGTGACTCCATGTGCTTCTCTTGAATAATGTGCCTCCTCTCCAACAACAGTCAGCTAAGTTAAGCATATTTCTGGATCAAGAAGGGCCTTGATTAATGATTCCCTCATCTCTTTGGGTAAGATAAGGGCATCATATATGATTAGTTTAGATGACAACTTTCTTATGTGAGCGAGGACATTATAGTCAACTCTGGGTTAGTCCTTCACAAGCATATCCGTGGGTGGAGCATCATGTGGAGGAGCTTCTTGCTCACTAGTATCTATGACTTACTTTCCTTTGTCTTGAGGTGCTGCCCTAGGAGGTAGAACCTTGTCACTGTGGAGGATAACTTCAGTGATCTCTTGTGGCGGATTAGTGGAAGATTCTACCTATTCATCATGCATACCTATAACATCTCCTATAAGACTCTCAGAATCAGATGATTCCAAGTCAATCTCAAGAGGTGAACCCATATTATTCAGAAAAGGAAAGTCCATTTTTGAATCAGAAAGAGAATGATCAGAGTTATTATAATTATTAAGACTTGAAGAGTTTTCTAAAGGAGTAGAACTAGATAACCCATCAGAAGTGGCATAGATGTAATTCAAACTAGCTTTCTTCCTTGATTTATATTTAAATGGAGGTACATGGTATAAATTTAGTAAAGTAAGTGGGGTGAGGAATTTGATGCCCTTGTTCGCTGATATAAGATGTCTACTAGAAGAAGAATTAGCTGAAGTAGGAATGTCGGCTGAAGTAGTAGCTATAAAGGTGGAATGCAGACTGGACTTGTCAGTGGTTGCGCTACTTGGCTATTCTAGGCAAGTATGGGTTGCTACTAAGCTCCTACTTTCCCCAAGTTATCTTTGGCAACTTGTGAACCTTCTTTGATATTGGAGGTTCGACCAGCCTCAGGCGCCTTTAAAGAAAGTTTCTTGATTTTAGAAATGATCTTTTTAGAGGTTCAAGATAAAGAAAAATCTCAACATTCTTTTATTTTGAGAGGATCACATGTATCCCCAAGGATTACCCTAACATAACTGGATAATTATTTTACTAAATATTTCTTAGGGATAACTACAGCACCCAACTTGTAGCTATGCTTAAGTTAGTCTTTAAATGTAAAGGAATCCTCCAAAATATGGCCTAGCATGCGGTGGTAGGGGCAAAAGTTAGGATCATTACTCCTACCCACTTCCTAGGCTCGGGTAGCTGAAAACTAGGTTTCTTTAAGAAGTTCTTAAAGATTTTCCTGACTACCTCCCTCTTAAATGAATAAGGTTTGTTTAATTTATCCAAAAGAGTAGGTGGATGATAGTTACCTGGGGGCGGTATGTATACCGCTGCTAAGAGTATGGCTGAGGAGGAGGCGATGAAGGCCATGGAGGCTGCTGCAGTAGCCAATAAGATGGCCGAGGCGGTGGTAAAGAAGGTGGAAGCAAAGCCTATTGAGCTTGAGGTCTCTTATACTGATCTCTAGCTGGTTTTTTCCCCTTATCCAATGCTGCTACTGCCCCTGGCTTCTTTTCATATGCTTTCTGCTACTTTAGCTTTAATGACTGATCTTGAAAAGGTAACTATTTGGCCTCCCCTTATAGACTAGCTGCCTTGTTAATTAACTTCTCAAATGTCTTAATGGTGAAACATTTAAGCATGAAGGTGATCGAGCCATGAATATTCTTTAATGGAATTTCAATAGCATGATGTTCAGACAATGTGGTTCGCATTTCATGCTTAAATTATGTCATCTAAGAATGTAATCAATGAGGGACTCACAAGGGTATTGTTGAGCTACAACAAGATCGCCCATAATTATCCTTTGTTGAGCTCCGACAAACCTCTTAACAAAGAGTTGCTCCAAAGAAAAGTCTTCACCGAATCATTAGAAAGTTCAGGTTAATCAAAAAAAGTAGTGCTGCTAGATCAAAAAAGACGGAATAATAATGCATCGCTGCCACCAGCATTGCAATAGTTGGCCCTGAAGTGTGCTATATGTTGGTGAGGTTTTCCTCTACCATCAAAACTTTTGAAAGAAGGAGGCAGAAACCATTAGGATATTGGATAACATCGAATTTCTCTGGGTAGGGTCTACCATTTGGAACTGATGAACCAGCTCAGGCTTGCAGCAATGCTTCCTTCACTTGTTGTTCAACCATGAGTTTGATATCTTCTTGTATGGAGGTACTGTCCACTACCTTCCTATACAAGCCAGTACTGCCCTGCTCTACTGGAGGAGAACTCTTGGGTTGATCCAGGACATGCAATAACTCAGGCTGACTAGTCTCCATAATGGTAGGTTGTACTATTGGAGCTTGATTCTGAAGTGCTAGCACTGCCGCTAACAAATCTTCAACTCTCTTTCCCATCCTATCAATTTGCACATCTTTCTACTTGAGTTGTTGAAGGAGTTGTTGGGTCGAATAGGCTGTATCGTCTTGTACAACCACAACACCTTCCAAATTATGATGATCCCGAAGGAGGGAGCCTCTAGTATCAACCATATGCACCTCTTCCAAGTCTTCTAACAAATCATCCTCATTGTCGAAGCTAACCTTCTCCTCTTCAAGGACAGACCAATCAAACTCTAGGATTCCTTTCTTTTAGTAAATATTGTGCCAAGATATCATTCAAAGAGCGGTCTAGCTATCCCGACACAAATACTCGCGGCTGGCCAGTGGTGGGATCATGCTTGTTAATGGAGATACACCTGACATTCCCTCGCATCGAGTGCTAACTCTGAGCCACGCTCACGGAGGACACATGCTCATAACTGTCAACTACTATGGGTGGAGTATTGCCTTTGGGGGAATCTACTGCCATGGGGATAATAGAACTATCCCTTTCTCATTCTACCGTTGCCTTATTCATGATCAGTTTAGGTGATGGTGGTGGTGGTACGACTATGATGCTACGAGTTCGCCACTCCTTCTTCATCGTAACTGAAGTAGAAGGTCGAGTAGGAGAGCTTGCCCTCACCTTAGTCGGTGGCATAGATGAAGTGGGATTCTTGCCATACCAATCACTTTTTCTTCTCGATGTCGCTCTCATGGATTTGGATGAAACTATAGAAGATGAAACCTGAATTGGCGATAGCAGACATGAAGTAGAGTGGTGTGATGGAGACAACACTTTTGCATGGCTCTCCTATGATGGGTCTAACACAATACATGGTGTGAGCACGCCGTGTGGAAATTTATGAGAGCGAGGCTACGACACGGAATATCACCCTTCTCGCTAGTGATGTGAAATGATACTCGAGCCTCTCTGGCCCTCTCTTGATGGATCTACTCGCCTACACTATGAAAAATAACTGATAGCAAATCAAACTGGACATTGGACTCTGACCATCCATAAGCCTTGCCAACCTGGCATAAAGCTATTTTGAGGCTAGCATATGACATTCTCCTATCTCTGACAGGTGTCTCATAATGAACTGGAGGTGGAGGTGATACTCTAATCCTCCTGACATCTTTCTCTCTTTCAGAATTGGAAAGGGGATGGAACTTATTCTGAGTAAGCAAAGGAGAAACCACCTTGTGTGACCCTTCTTCTGCAATGTGAGATAATGTCTCTATCTCCTTGGCAATGCGCACATGGTGCCACTTGATCTTGTGGCTCCTATTGCGATGTTGTATTTGACTAGGTTGAGCAGTACAAAAGCTAGTGCCTACCTCAAAGTTAGGGGAGACTATCCCTAAAGCCAGGGTAGCCTTCCCCTTATAGGAGGCCAATAAGTGGGTACTAGCCCGCACTAGGGCAGTGATGGGAACAACTAACTGTGTGGGCACTGAAAATGTAGCTGCTACGGGAACTTCTACCGCCTTCCTCTTCATCATGGGAAATTCAAAATCTGAGGGCATCTCAATATGGATGATTGGCTTCTGCCCAACCACCACATACTTATTGATAGTGGTGAGGGTTGCCATCTCACAAGAAATCCTAGCTCCCTCAAATCCTCAGCCAAATGTATTAAATGAGCAAAATCAGTTTAGGGGAGGCTGGCCCAATCCAAGGACAAATCCATCCCAAAGGAGAAGGTGGACACATACTTCTATGAATCCATCTATACTATACTATACTGAGAAAAACTGACTGGACTGAGTTGAAACTGAGCTGGAACTCTGCAATTTTTGAAAATAAACTCAAATCAGATTTTTAGCCTTGGTATTCTGCTAACTTTTAAAATTTGATTTAGAGTTTGAACCCGCACTCAACAATTGAATATGTTAAGTGCAACTCATTGAATTTAGGAGAATTTTAAGTTCATTTGAGTTTAGAACCCACATTCAACAAATTTGTGTATGTTGAATGGGTTCAAATATTTTGGAGAGATTTTTGATGCTTCCATTGGTTCATATTTGAATTTGATTTTATATTTGGGGGCCATTTATTTAACAAATTTGAGTATGTTAAATAGAGGGTCAATTGATTTTGTTTTAGATTTGATCTTGAGATTACTAATTTAGCAAAGTTAGGTATGCTAAGTGAGATGTTTGAAAACAATTTTCTTTTTGCTTGTTTGCCCATGATGTGTATCATATGTGAATTTAGAAATGGAATGTTTTGATTTTGAAAATGAGATCTTTACTTAACAAATTTGTGTATGCTAAATAAAGCCCAAATGTGTTTAATTTTTATTTTGATTTTGAAAATGAGATCTTTACTTAGCAAATTTGTGTATGCTAAATAAAGCCCAAATGTGTTTGATTTTTATTTTGGTTTTGAAAATGGGATCTTTACTTAGCAAATTTGTGTATGCTAAATAAAGCCCAAAGGTGTTAAATTTTTATTTTGGTTTTGAAAATAAAATCTTTACTTAGCAAATTTGTGATGCTAAATAAAGTCCAAATGTGTTATTTTTGTTTTAGTTTTGAAAATGGGATCATTACTTAGCAAATTTGTGTATGATAAATAAAGTCCAAATGTGTTTTGTTTTTGTTTTGATTTTGAAAATGGGATCTTTACTTAGCAAATTTGTGTATGCTAAATAAAGCACAAATGTGTTTGATTTTTATTTTGGTTTTGAAAATGGGATCTTTACTTAATAATTTTGTGTATGTTAAATAAACCCAAATGTATTTGATTTTTATTTTAGTTTTGAAAATTGGATCTTTACTTAGCAAATTTATGTATGCTAAATAAAGCTCAAATGTGTTTAATTTTTATTTTGATTTTGAAAATAAAATCTTTACTTAGCAAATTTGTGTATGCTAAATAAAGCCCAAATGTATTTGATTTTTAATTTGGTTTTGAAAATGGGATCTTTACTTAGCAAATTTGTGTATGCTAAATAAAGCCCAAATGTATTTGATTTTTTTTTTTTTGGTTTGTGTTAATTTTGAAAGGAGGGATTTCTGTTTAACAAATATGGTGTGTTAAATAGAATCCAATTTATTTTTAATTTTCTTTTTGAAAAATGAAACTCTCATTTGATAAATTTGGGTATGTCAAATGGAATTCCAATGTATTTTGACTTTCATGATTTTTGCAAAGAAGATTTCCATTAAACAAATCTGGGTATGTAAATTGGAAGTCAATCATGTTTTATTTTTTAAAGATGAATTTTTTTTTTGTGTGATCATTGCTTTTTCAAAAAAAGGAAATTCCCACTTAACACATGTGGAATGTGTTGAGTGGAGTTTCAAATGGTGCGATTTTATTTGACAATGAAACCTCCATTCAATAAATTTGGATATATTGAATGAAGATGCTTATTTTTTTAAATTGCACTTTTTGAAAAGAGGAAAGAAACTCCAATTATAATATATATGGAATATATTGGGTGGAGTTTCAATTTTATGATATGATTTTATTTGAAAATGAGATATTCATTCAATAAATTTGGGTATATTAGATGAGGATTCTGATTTTCAAATATGTGCTTTTTGAAAGATGATTTTTTATTTTGGTTTTGAAAAGAACCTACATGTAACAATCCTGAGGATTGTTAGATGGGGTTGAGTTATATATATTTTGTGAAAATTTTTATGCAAGTATTTTATTATGTGAACTTTGGGAAAGTGCTTTTGAAAAGTGATATTTTTATAAAGGATTTATTTTTCTCATTTGTGGAATGAACTTTACCTTACCATAGAGATGGTAAGAAGGTTCAAAAACATTTTTTTTAGTCATCTATTTTGGTTAAATTTTATTTTCACCTATTTAGGAGATCCAACAGGGGTCTTAAGACCTACATGGAGTGAGGTCCTAAAACCTAAAGGATCTTGGCTAGCTTAGCTTAAGAATGAAATGAGCTAAGTGCCAACAAAAAAGAAGGATAGTCTCAGACTCATATTAAATACAAATTCACTATCGATACTTGGAGACAATGATCATTTACCAAAGATGGAGAGAGGAACATTCTCCAGCGAAGTTGCCAGAAAGATTCTATGGTATATTTTATTTTTATTTTTAGTTTTAGATGTGTTAGGAGGGGACACCATAGATCCGTAGATGTACTCATTAGGGTGATCGAGTATGACATCGAGGAATGATGTACTATCTCGAGAGATAGAAGTCACCATCCTACAATGGGCCTAATCACCTAAAAAGAAATCCTAATGCAATGGGTCTTTGAATATACCAAAGATCTTTCCCCTACTTCACATGTAATATTTGTAATTATAGAAGGAGTTTATCATCTCAACGTTGAATGAAAATGCCACATAGAAATTTATAATATAAGCAATGCATCTAAGAGATTAGATTTTTTTTTATATGTGAAAACTCAAAAAGAAAATGAAAAAAAAACATAGGATCCCAATTTAAGTAGTTTAACTTGGGCTCAAATATTATAAAAGTGTCATTTCTTCTAATTAGATAAGCATTAATGTGATGTAGGACACATTAGCTCATATATCTAGTTCATGTCTATATATATAATAATAATACTTATCCAATTATGCATATATTATTTGCAATTGAGAGAATGGACGTTGACATTTGCAGTGACATACGTTGAATGATAATTATTGGTTAGTATGGGATGATAGTTAATGTGGGGCATCAAAAGTCTATTTAATGGACATTTGACATTAAAAATTGACAAACATGTGTTAATAGTAGGAATCATAGTTTGTTAATGAATAGTGTTGAGCAGCGATAATTATGGTTGTTAACATTAGCCAATGGTTTACGGTGAGTCGTACTAATGGCAGATGTTAAAGTTGGTTAAAGTTGTAATTAGTGGCCATGATGACGAGCAACGACATTATCAATGGATAGTTTTTGACTTTAGTAGCATTGACTATTGTTGGCATTGTTCTATGGCTAGTGTTTAGTAATTAGTAATGGTATACAAAGCTCAATAAATTTTTTAAGTTAGATTTTTGGGTGGGAGGCATTCCCATTATTTTTACCAAAAAATGCCCCTCTAAACATTTTTTTTTGGGTATCTCATTATCTTAGGGGCTATTTGGGATTAATTTTGTTTTCTATTTTTTGTTTTTATTTTTATATTATTTTTGAAAATATGTTTGTTTAGAGTATTTTTTATTTGATTTTATTTTTTATTTTCAAAAATAAAGAATGTTGTTTTTTAAAAATACTCAAAATATCTAAAAGATGTTTTGAGTGTTTTTAAAAACAACAAGTACAATCAAACAAATTTATTTTGAAGAAAAATATGAACAAAATAAAAATATATAAAATTAAAAACAAAAGTGATCCCAAATGGATCTTTAATAATTTTGAAATTGAGTGATATTATGCTTGTTGGATTGGTCACATCTAGGTGCATAATCTTATAAAATATCAGCCATATTTGAATTTCAAATAGCTTCAAGAATTCTTCTAATTATGAATATGAGTACTTTATTTTTTAATTAAAAGAATTTTTTTAATAATGATAATAAAACACAACAATTAGAACCTTAACTAAAGAAAAAAATTTTAAAAAGATATTATAAAATAAAAATTACCGATACAAAAAAAATAAAATAACTAACCTTAGTTTCATATTGCTTATGAAATTAACTAATGCTTTATTAAAATGTGGGGTCTTCTCATCTTATGTGTTCTTGCATCTGCCCATAAAGGTTTCTTGAAGTAGACTGAAGAGTCTAATAAGGGTAAATCTTCTACGTATGTAATATTTTGGCCTAAATGCATTGATGTTTTATGGTTTAAAAATTATGTCATAATTCATGTCAAATTAGATAAATATCGCTAGATGCTCTTTTGGATGATTGTTGACATTTTTTTGAAAATCATGGGCAACAATATTTTATTGAGATATATTATTATATGCCATAATTAGTCTATATGATTTATTATTATTATTATTATTATTATTATTATTATTATTATTATTATTATTATTATAAATAAATTATTTGTATAATAATGTTATGTTTGATCACTAATGCTATATATTTTATGATTGACCAATGATATATAAATTGCTTATAAATAAATTCTACATATTTTGTAGATGTCTATATGTGTATTCATGGCAACTTCGATGGCTTAGATCTAATCTAAATTGAGCATTCTCATCCTCTTATATTTCAATCGAGATACTTTGCTATGTGTTAGGGGGGGTCATATTGGGTCTGATTGTGAGGGAGTTGGTTATCATAAATATATTGTTGGAGAGATTGAGAGTCTGTTTAGGGGCAACTATAACTATTTGAGAAGCAATTGTGAAATTAGTAGTAGAAAGTTGTTGTTGCTAAACTTTGATTCTATTTTGAAAACTCAATTGAGAATCAATTATGCTTAATTGTTTATGTATAAAAGATTGAAATACTCTTATGTGCTAAATAATATGAAGCAAAATGAAAATAAAAAAAATTTTTGATTTTCATAGATAACTATAAGTCAACTAATTTACAATAGGATTTTATGCATTACATAATACCGAATAATGCTAATATTAAAATTATAAGTTCAACGACTAATGTGATCAAAATCTTGAGCTTGTTATCTAGTTGTTTAAGTCTTTTAAATTTTTTTCTCTAATACTAAAAACATGATCACTATCTGAAGCGTTCTTATCATATTTGTCAATCTATCTGAAAAAATTAAAATTATCTTAAGTTTGATTTCTAGGACACCTATAAATCTTTTTTCAGCGACGTGAAGTGAATACATAGTATTGTAAATCATAATTGCAATAGATAATTTTAGAGGCGGTTGAGATACTTGAACTTATATTTCTTGAGATAAATATATATTAGCAATAAAAATATTAATATGTGGAAAGTAACATTGCAAAATATTTGGACAACGAATCAAGACAAGAATATTAGTATGCTTGTGAAATAAGCAATATAATGAAGCTAACTAGTTTCAATCAGTCTTCAGATTCCAACATACAGAGTTAACAATATCAAATAAAAATATCAATAAATGTTAGTCAGGTATAAATATTAATAATTCCTACTCTAATCACTAACTAAAGCATTTCTAATTTGTTATCACAACTCTTTTATCTCTTCAACTCCTTCCTAATCTTGTATCTACTAATTGAGAGTTTCATGCTTAAAAGTATTCAGGGTTTCTTGTAAAGTATGTCAGCTGTAAAAATAGATGTAGGGTCATTTTAGGGAGTGCAAAATTGAAATAATGGGCCACAATTTCATTCCTCATAGTTTTATAGTCATTGCGCTTGAACTTTGATGTGAGTCGTGAGAGGAAAGTTACACAACAAATGCAATTGCATAGTGTTTTACATCGGGATGGGGATTGAACGTGTCCCCAAATGGGCTCCAACATGGAGACTCTGGTGATGGTGAAACAAAAAAAAAGATGGTGTTAGAGAATTAGTAAAAGATGGTGGACAAATATGTTATTGAATTGTGGCTTTCTTGATATTTAGCTTTGTTTTAAATTAATAGTTGTCATTTGGACTATTTTTTTATTATGCATTATTCATTTATTTATTTTCCTTCAACTTTTTTTGATGTGAAATTCCAGTGGTTTATTTTTTGAGAGATTTTTGTATGATTTTATTGCTATGATCACAATCATAACATATTATATTTGGTGATTTTTCAAAATTAAATGCAAAATTAAAAAATTTTAAAAACATACTTTTCTCTTTTTTTTTTCAAATCCAACCTTTAAAGATACCAGCACATGTTATTCTTAAATTTTAAAAATATCTACATTAATAGACTCATAAAAATTAGTGAAAATTGTTTTATGTGTAGATATCCCATAAAAATTAGTGAAAATTGGCTCGATGTTGACTTGTGAACTTGAGACTAACCTGATGTTTGACCCATAATATATGTACAAATGGGTTATTTGGGTTGTGTTTGAGTCAATTGAGTTGAATGTTAGTTGAGTTTGGGTTGAGAATTTAGATCTATTTAATAAATAGATCGAGTTCAGGTCACAATTATTTGGGTCCGATGTGGGCTCGAAAATTTGCCTCCGACCTCTCGATGAAGAGAGTGATTTAAAGTGTCGGTATAATTTTCAGAAGGCATGTGGAATAGTAGATAAGACACTACCCAGAGATTTTGCCCTCATTTTGTGAGGACTTTAGATTTGGTTCCAGGTTTTCTATAGGCGCAAGCACCTATAGTTAATTACCCCTCTCAATGCTGTGGGAGAATTTTCGATTAAGGCTAGTCGTTAAGTCGCTTAGTGCATAGCCTATAGTAGCAGCATGTGGAGTTTTGAAATTTAGATTTATGAAATTCATTATATTTAACTTAAAGCAGATGGTTGGGGGAATGATGAAGCGCCCGATCTAGATCCCATGGTTTCATCGTCATCGTGGTCCCTAGTCTACGTAGTCAGGAGGTAGTCGACGGCGAAGGATCCTCATCGAAAAATGGGTTACGTCGTCAGAAATTCTTGTAGACAGGTGCTTATCTAGGAGGCAGACTTAAGTCTACCTTACGAGAGACTTTTTCTTATCAAGTATACCCTAAGGTTCACAACTCAAAGGATAGAGCCATTGGAGAACATAGCATGTCATGAATGATATAGTGGGGTCATTTGACAACCACCCAAGACTCGTTCGTATCATGTGGAACCTCTTGGCTAAACCATCAGGAGACGGCCCGCGTCCTTCGGCATGAGATTTTTTGAGAATAAACATAGTTGTGTACTTAATTTGACTTTGGCTCCTTTGTGAGCTAAAATTTTCTTAATTTGTCACCTACGATAAACGGTTGCAGATTGGTGGATGAATTTTACTTTAAATTTAAATAATTAATTTCATTTAATTATATATCTTTTGTTTGAGTATCTGAACATTTACTAATGATTTGACATTAGAATTTGAATATATTATTATTATTATTATTATGAAAACCCTGGTTGAAATATTGATAACACGCTTATCGAGTAGTTAATTGATTAAATCAAATATATTTGAGAACTTTAGATCCTGCCAAATTTGTTTAGCTCCTAATAGAGGATCAGATCTACTATCACATGACAGAATTAGCTTCTCACATATTTCATTAAGGTGAAAATATTATAATATCATTTTTGGATTTTTAGGTTTTGTTAATCCGGAATTAGTCCTAAGACCAAACAGGGAATCAACGCTGCATCTCGGCTAAGTTTAAACATTGACATAGTGTGGGACCCATTCTTGAATTTTAAGAATGATTGCATAATTTTAAGGTATTGAATTTGAGTTTTAATCTTACTTCATAATATGTATTGTAAATAATAGAGCGCCTTTTGTTACTTAAATATATTATGAATCGGTGGCATAAAGTGTTTGCTCTTATTCAATTATTTAATATTCATTTGTATGCATTTAGTTCATAGCACATTGAGTTCTTTAAGTTTTAATGAAACTTAGCTCGTGATCCCTAAGAAACTCATAGGCTCATCACAAGTCTCATTCAAATTCTTTTTTGTTCTGAATGGTCATATTTGATCCTTGTTCTGATTGAAGGATAAGCATTCACATCCATTATAAGTTTTGTTTGTGCTCGTAGGCAACTATCAAGATAATCAAAAGCTTTACTTGAATTTTATTCTTGTTAGAAGACAAATTCTCAAGTTCGTTAAAAGTCTTATTTATGGTCGCCAACAAGTTGTTGTGATCATTCTTATTTAAAGACTTTTAGAATCTTATATGTAGGTTTATTCTTTAACTGATCATACTCAAATAAGTTCAATTTAAACTCATCAACACTTTAATTTGTTCTAGTTTAAGTCTCCCGTCAGTCCAAAATAACCTCCGATTGTCCCTGATCGGGGCTTTTCATTTTGAGCTCCGGTGATCTAGTGCATTTTGAGCCCGATTTATACTGCTACCTCAAGTCATCAATTTGACTTATGGGCTTGACCCGACTCATGACACATATGTGGAGGTCAACAAATGCCCCCCTCCCCCCAACAAATATGATTCACGCATGGAGTGAGTGATGTTTGTTGAAAACTAGTTAACCCTTTGGACTTGCCACAGGACTTGTATCATTTTAGCTTCGATTGCAATAGCTTACAGAGCTTTGATAGGATTTGTCATTAGTATGATGCCTTATTTAGGACATGCTAAATGACAGGATTGACTGATTTATCAGACTTGACTTGTCGAATAGATAAGAGTTTTTTTCCATCTACTCTCTACTTCGATGGGCTTACTGAAGACCTATTTCTCTTGTGTTGTTGTAAACTTGAATTTCCTCCGATCCTAGCTTCATGCATGATCGAGTTTGATGGATTACTTAGTTTGTTTGCTTTGAGATTTAAAATTCCTCCTACCATAGCTTTAAGCTTGACAGACTTGATGAAGGATTGACTTGATTTATCTATATTGACTTGTCGGAAGTGTATGCGCCTAAGTCTCTACTTCGCTTTGATGGACTCATGAAGGGTGCATATAGATGACTAGCCTTGGCTTATATTAAGTCTATACCATTGAGTTATCGATTAGCAATATGTGCTTTTAGTGAAGAATGACCATGAAATTCCTTTAGTTCCATTGGCTTTGTGTAATTATTTCCTTAGTTCTATGCTTTCTGCTTTGACAGACTTGATGAGGAAATTGGCTTTGGTATGTGCTTTGTGTTTGACAGACTGTTTGAAAATAGATTGTGATATCACCTTGGAGGCAATACAGAGATTGATTTGAGATAGCTCTGAATTAAGAGTTTCTTTAGATTATCTTGATCCATTGGTCAAGTAGGAAGATCTTTTGGATTCTAGTTGATTGTAGTCACTAAGATGGATCTGGTTTGAGATTGAACAGCTATCATCATTTGAATAGGGCTCTTTCACGCTCTTTCTTGCTTGTTGAGTGAGGCGTCGGACTCGGCCATTTGTGGGCTTGTTGAGTCTGACCTTTTGAACCTACTCGAGTCTTCCACTTAAGCTATGATAGATTGGTGATTTGGTCATCAGACTAACGAACGGGGACTCTTTCACTGTGGCCTTTTCTGGTGGCTTGTTGAGTGAGGAGAGTGTCAGTAACTTAGCCATTTGTGGGCTTGTTGAGTCTGACCTTTAGAACTGTCAATGTCCTAAACTTGAATATGTAGATTTTGATATTTTTCCAACTTAGTTGATTAAAGCTTCTGAAATTGAGAGTTCTTTTGACTTGATCTTCAAAATTTGATGAATATTGGGAGACAAACTTTTGATATTTAAAGCTATCTTTTCATGCACAGAAATAGATTGTTTTTTTGCTAAGAAAATTTTAAATAATATTTATAGATATATTCAAGGATCTCGGCATGAAGCTCAATGCCAACCTGAATATATACAAGAAAACCTCCTATTTCACTAGAGAGGTTGAACTACTTTGATGACCAAAATGATGCTCCCTGTCTAACAAGGGGATTGCAAACTAGTTCTAAGATATATTACACAGCTTGATTTCCTTTAATGCGGAATAAAAGTGATATATTTTCAATCATGATATGCATCTATCTAAGGATCTCATCTTAAAGCATGATATCGACTTAGATAAATATATAAAAATACCTCTTATCTAATAGGGGGATTGTAGACTTAGTTCAAAATATATCATAGGGCTTGATCTTCTTTAATATAAATAGACCGATCATAATGTATATATCTCAGGATCTCTACGGCTTGAAAGATGTGATAAACGAATAATATATAAAAATGTCCCTTGTCCCAACGAGGGGATTCATAATGCTTGAGAGAATTTGGAATATCATTGGTCCATGCTTTGTGCTTTTGGACTTGTTGAAGACTTCCTCTTGAGAGTTTAAAATTTATATTTTTATCTTGTCCTGGCTTTGTGCCTTGGGCGGACTTAATGGAGTTGATGACTTATTGGTGAGATGAGAATATCTTCGGTCCTATGCTTTGTGCTTTGACGGACTTTGTATTTTCCTCATATCCTGGCTTCGTACCTTGACGCATTTGATGGAGGAAAGTCCTGAATTGTCTTGGAGACTTGTCAGGTGATACAACATTACCTTCAGCCCGAGCTTCTCTTTCATGGGCTTATAGAAGGATGTCTTCCGGTGACCTAACCCTCATAACTTGTGTTGGGTCAATGGCGAAGAATCATCGATCTTGCTTAGACATGTTGATGACATCAATCCTTAGTTCAACCTTGGCTTTGTTTGAACATTGAACATTGGGTGACTTCATCGGTCCTTTGCTTTTGCTTGGGACTTGAAAGAGTTTTCTTCGGTCTTTGCTTTCTACTTCAACAGACTTATTGAAGGAGTTGACATTTCTCATTTGATATTGATACCAAACTTAGTTTAGTGCTTTCTCGAGTGAGGATCTTTTTGTTAGATTTTGAAAATTGACCTTACGACCATTAGAAATGATCTACCAATCTGGCCACTTAAACTCACCAAGTTGGAGGGATTTGGAGATTTGGATTCACTCGCCTTTGAACTAACGTAGTAGGAGGATCCATTACTGCAACCTTTGTGGCATGTTGAGTAAGTATATCTGTCAGCGACTCATCCATATTTAGGCATGTTGAGTCCAAACTTATGCACCCACTTGATTCTTGGGCTTGAGCAATTGATGGAGGGTTTTATCATCAAGCTAACAAGGTGGGGGATCTCTTACCTTTGTGGTTGAGTAGACTGTAACTTCGGCCATATTTGAGCTTGTTGAGTCCGACCTTATGCACCAACTAGAGCTTTAGATTGAATATATGAATGGAAGATGTGTTTCCAACTTGATTTATTGTAATTTGCAGACTTGAAAATATCTCTTTTTGGCCGGTAAGACTTTGAGACTTGTGAACTTTGAATACATAATTTGAATATGTATATGGGGATCTCAGCCTTAGGCCCGATGTTAACTCAAATATAATAGAAAGGCCCCTATCAGAGAGCGACATTTCTTTGTAAAATTTTAAAAATTCCCATGTTTGCTTTGTTTGAAATACATTCTTGTATTACAAGAGAATTTCTATGCAAAACTTACATATGTAATGATAGTGAGGAATAATTAGTCTTCTTACAGACTAATTCTCCTTCTTGTAAAGCTTCGAGGATATGATCGAATGCTTTAGACATCTCCTCGAGACTTCAAATTCTGGAGCTTGGAGCTTAACTTCATCAAGCATCAAGCTCTTCCATCCGTAGATGAACATTCTCATCTTTAGTGAGATTGTGTTGAATGGCTACTCGGAGTGAAGATAATTCAACTTCAAGTGGAAAGAATGCTTTAGCTCCAAATACTAGCATATAAGGAGCGGATTTTGTGAGAGTTTTATAGGTGGTGTGGTAAGTCCATAAAACTTCAACAAGCTTGATATGCCACTCCCTTTTATTTCTTGTAAGGATTTTTCTGAGTAGCTTGACTAGTGTTTTGTTGAAAGCCTTGGCCAAGCCATTTGCTTTCTGATTATAAATCGACGAGTATCACTAATCAATCTTATGTCGATCAGTAAATCTATAAATTTTAGTGCTTTTGAAGGCTAGCTCATTGTTTGGCATATTGTTGGCTTCTTCTATTCCTAAACACCGTAGCCACATCTGCTCAAAGGATCTATGATATAAGGTATTGCCAATATAAGCATATAGTCAAAGCCTTTTCTCAAATTATGCATCCATCGGCTTATTGCTCGATAGTTTTCTTTCCTTAAAGTAGTCAACAAAGTGTTGTCTCTAATCTTCATTCTCTTCTACTATAAGGATTTCACTTTGTGGTGTTGGAGTTTCTTCAGATTGAGGTCTTGCCTCCTGAATAGTCCGTGCCTTATCTTGTTGATTTCGAAGAGCAATTTGTAAGGGAGTGTGAGGAGCAACATGAGTTGCAACCTGCTGGCTTGCATTTGATGACCCCTCTTTCAACGGGGATTTTAGATTTATTGGCTCTAGGACCCATGAGTGCAAACACTAATTAGTATAAAATCATTGTCGTCCATACTTGCCATCTCTTTAGCTAACTTAGCCAGACAATCAGCTTTGCTATTCATGCATCGAGAAATTTAAGTTATAATGATAATTAAAATTTGCTTCATAAGCTTGAGAACTCATTTATGATAGTGAGCCAAGCTTGTTGATTTTATAAATACCCAACACTTGATTAATGATGAGCTGAGAATCACCATAAACTTGTAGATTCTGGACTCCCATAGAGATGGCTTCCTCCAGATCTTCCAGCAACGCTTCATATTCTACTTTAGTTCGTGGCTTAGTCAACATGTATGAGTGCCTTATTATACCAACCTCTAGTGTAATCAAGATGAGGCCAATGCCAGCTCGAGCCTTTGGGAGATTTGAAGGGTGAGTATATTTGATGGATGAAGCTCCATCAAAATATAGTTCCCATATTTGTTGCTTTTCCTTTTCATATATATGATCGCCATCGTGAAGATCATCATCGAGCAATGAATCTGGATGTGCGAAGGAAGTCTATTAGAATTTTCCCCTTCACCCCTTTCTGGGGAACATATGTAATGTCAAATTATAATAGAAGAACAACCCATTGTGCCAAGCGACCTATCAACGTTGGTCTTGCCATCAAGAACTTCAACCGATCGATCCTTGAAATGAAAGTAATTTTATGAGATAGCATATAATGGCATAGCTTTTGAATAGAAAAGATTAATGCCAAATAATGCTTCTCAATTGGAGAATAGTGCATTCCACTCTGATTAGTCTTCGACTAATATAGTATAGAGCATTCTCCTTTCCCTTTTCATTATTATTGTGCCAACAAAGCACCTAGAGATTCCTCCAGTGCTGCTGTATATAATATGAGAGGCTTCCCTGGAATCGGTGCTATAAGAATATGCAGATTCGATAGATACTTCTTGATACTGTCAAAATCCTCTTGACATTCTTTGTCCCATTTAAAAGGAGTATCCTTTTACATCAGCTTCTTCCTCTTGGATGCATTGATGCCTCCAATAAATTTCTAGCTTAGAGGACTACGATCAAACCTAATCTCCTCTCGAAGATATGGAGCTGGTTGGTGACAGGATCTCTTGGATGACTCTCCAAGGTGATGACCGTCAAAAATTTCATCACATATGACCTTTTTCTTAGGTATACATTCTTGATGAGTTTTATTTTGGGAGGATCTCTGGGAGTATAATATAGATGTTACACCACTATCTTTCTTTAAGGCAGATTCACTTCGAGGCTTTGGCCTCCAAATTTGCTTACATTTTTGTCGAGACCTTTCGACGGTGGATTCTTAGACCTGTGGTCTAAGTGTCATGCCTCGATGTTCACCATGCGAGACTTGAATTGGTTGACATTTTATCGGGGTTGTAGGTGGAGGTCTCCTTGGAGGAGTAACTCTAGCCTCCCTGATGAGAGGACTTTGATATTTTCTTTTCATCAGTCCTTTCTCCTTAGCAACTTTGAGTACCCGATGCACTATTGCATATACAGTTTCAAATTCCTCACTGGAGAAGTTGTAACCTCATGTTGTCAGGTCCAGAAGGATTGTTTGATTTGATCAGTAGAGCTATTTCACTTTATCCATCTTAGGCTATCAAACCTATTATGTGTTGGAACACTCACTTCTGGTTCCATAGTTGATTGTACAATTTTCTGCTTGAACAATAGCTATTGAGCACTCTGTTCAGCATTTGTCTTTCTCCACCATCTCTGGGTTAGCTTACTTCCAGATGAAGAAGCTTGTGTGTCGCCACTTCTTCTCGAGGCTTCAACCTCCATATTTGCTTTTTCTTCCTCCCAGGACCTTTCGGTAGAAGATTCCCGAACATGCGGTTCAGGTGTCACGCCCCAATGTTCACCGTGCAGGACTTATTCTCGAGGCTTCACCCTCTAGATTTATTTTTCTTTCTACCGGGCGATCTAGGTGTCACACTCTGATGCTCTCCGTGCAAAACTTATTTAGAATGATCTTGAGTTCTTACAGTTCTTACTACCAAAGGATTTTCTCAGAAGTTGAGCATTCTCTTCATAACCTTGATATCATTTATTCATAAGACATTTTATTTTACAACATTTAAGACTCTATGTACTCGAGCAACTAGAGTTTTAAGTTGTTTCTTCTGAAAGGTTGGAGCTGACTGCTGTTGAGTCCCAAAAAATGCTTAACATCATCAGTAGAGCTATTCCTTTTCACCTATTTCAAAATTTTCAAATTTATTGTGGGGTAAGAATACTCGCTTCTGGTTGAAAGGCCGGTTAGGTAATAGATGACCTAGGTGAGAGCTGTTGAGCTTGCAACTCAGCATTGCTTCTTTTTTCGCTGCCTCAGGATTAGCTTGCTTCAAGACAAAGAAGCTTCTACGTTGTGCCTTCTTAGGGTGAATTGCTCGACTAGTAGAGTAGTTGCACTCATAGACATGATTGAAACTTTTTTCCCAGTGATAATTCTTTTCATGACTGACACCTCAGAATACCCCAATCCTTCAAATATAGAGGTTCTCTTTCGAAGAACCTCAATAACAATAGTGGCCATTTCAATTGTCCTCCTCCCGTACACAGGTTAGTGTGTATAATATGCAGGTGCTTCAAGTAGATGATTATTTGCAACAATAATGGCTAGGAAGTCTACACTAGTAAATTGAATAGTAGCTAACATCCCAGCATTGAAAACAGTGTTATCCAGATGGATATTGGCTCTGCGACCTAGCTTCAAGACAAACAGTGTTCTGAAGATCCATCGATATATAGAACAAATAGATTAGTCACAAGAATATGATTGATTTAAATTTAATTTAATTGATAATTGATTTTAAATTTTAATTTTTATCATGCTCCACTGTTACTATAGCATAAATTCGACTAGCCAAAAATGGAAAGAGACACCTGTCCCCAGCGGAGTCGTCAGAAATCTATGGGCTCCAAAAATTTGCCTCTAACGTCTCGATGAAGAGAGTGATTTAAAGTATCTGTGTAATTTTTAGAAGGCAGATGAATAGTAGATAAGACACTACCTAGAGATTTCACTCTCATTTTATGAGGACATTAGATCTGGTTCCATGTTTCCTATAGGCGCAAGCACCTATAGTTAATTACCCCTCTCAATGCTGAGAGAGAACTTTCAATTAAGGTGAGTCATGTCGTGTAGTGTATAGTAGTAGCATGTGGAATTCTAGAATTTAGATTTATGCAATTCATTATATTTAACTTGAAGTGGATGGTTGGGGGAATGATGACGCACCCGATCTAGATCCCATGGTTCCGTCATCCTGGGCTGTCATGGTCCTCAGTCTACTTAGTCTAGGAGGTAGTCGACTCAACCTGACCGAAGGATGCTTATCAGCAACACATGGGTTACGTCATCCAAGAAATCCTTGTGGACCTGGGGTGGTGCTTGTCTAAGGAGATAGACTTAAGTCTACCTTAGCTGGTAGAGAGCTTTTTGTCCTATCAAGTATACCCTATGGTTCTCAACTCAAAGGATAGAGCCATTGGGGAAAATATGGGCTACAGTCGTAACTGTGATATAGTGTGGTCATTTGGCGACAACCACCTCGAGGACTCAGGTTGTAATCATGTGGAGCCTACTATAAGCCACACGCCGTGACATGCCACGCCTCACGGCATGAGATTATTTGAGAGTAAACATAGTTGTGTACTTGATTTTACTTTAGCTCTTTTGTGAGCTAAAATTTTCTTAATTTGTAACCTACGACAAACGGTTGCAGATGGGTGGATGAATTTTACTTTAAAATTAAATAATTAATTTCATTTAATTTATATATTTTTTGTTTGAGTATATGATCATTTAATAATGATTTGAGATTATAATTTGAATAGATTATTATTATTATTATTATAAAAATCCCTCCGATTGAAATATTCAGTCAACACGGCCATCATCGGGATAATTAATTGATTGAATCAAATATATTTGAGAACTTTAGATTCTATCAACTCTGTTTAGCTCTTAACAGAGGATCAGATCTACTATCACATGATACAATTAGCTCCTCAAATATTTCATTAAGTTGAAAATATTATAATATTATTTTTGGATTTTTAGGTTTTGTTAATCCGGACCCAGTCCTAAGACCAAATAGGGAATCAACCGCGCAGCATCCTCAGACACTAAGTTTAAGCATTCAGCATAATGTCGGAGCCCATGCTGGTATTTTTAAGAATGCTTGCATAATTTTAAGGTATTGAATTTGAGTTTTAATCCTACTTCATAATATGTGCAAGAGTTTAATTGAAGCCTTAATTAACTTCTGCTTTGCGATATATTAACTCGTAATGGATTTCAAATTTGTTTAATTATTTAGATTAATATTCATTTGTATGCATTTAGTTCATAACACATTGTGTTCTTTAAGTTTTAATGAAACTTAGCTCAAGAAACTCATAGCTCATCACAATCAAATTCTTTTTGCTCAACGGTTATATTTGATCCTTATTTTGATTGAAGGACAAGCTTTCACATCCATTATAAGTTTTTTTTTGTGCTCTTAGGCAACTATCAAGATAATCAGAAGCTTTACGAATTTTATTCTTGTTAGAGACAAATTATCAAGTTCGTTAAAGTCTTATTTATGATCATCAACAAGTTGTCAGATCATTCTTATTTAAAGACTTTTAGAATCTTATATGTTGGTTTATTCTTTAATTTATCATACTCAAATAAGTTCAATTTAAACTCATCAAAACTTTAATTTATTCTAGTTTAAGTCTCCGTTAGTCCAAAATTTAATCTCCCAGATCATTTACTGAGCATATAAATAAGTCTACACTAGACCGCGTGATCTTCTAACCCCACCTAAGAAAAATAGGGTCTTCAAACACCTGCATAAAAAGAGCATATATATAGGTGTATTTTTTAATTTATCATTTTCAAATAAGTTTAATTTAAGCTCGTAAATACTTTAATTTGTTTTAGTTTCAGCCTAGTCCAAAACACCAAGAAATTTCTGTCTTGCGACACTACGCCAGGTCTTCTACAAGCTTTACCGAGCATAACGAGATCTTCAAACACCTTGTTGAATACCAAAAATAATCAGTCGTATCCTTCATTGTATTAAGATGATCAACAAATCCTTGTCTCACAAAGTCAACTTTCCCTTCCGTCCCAGTTTTTTTTCCTTGTAAGTTTGCCATTGGAGACCTTTAGAATCCTTCTCCTGAACAGTCTTTACTAAACTTTAAGGTACCATATATACAATGGAAATTTGAGAACGAACCTTTGAAGTATTAAAAGCTATGGTTTTGCAGTCAGGAAGTATACTAGCTGACCAAGTTGGAAGGTGATAGGATCTATTCTGAAATATTATCCACTTGTCATCTTTGTCATACATATTAGTTGAAAATGCAAAGATAAGTTCGAGGAATTAGCAACATCTGCATGTCGCATGTATGCATTTGTAGTATTAGTAACAAATCCAATCACAAGGCCAGCCCAGAGCCCAATTGCAACACGAAAGAATAATTCCCAATTTTTTACTTCCTTCGGTACCAAACTAAAGATAGTGAATGAAGACGGAAGGGCCAACCAACTAACAATTGCAATCCCAACAATCATGAGAGCGGTGGAGGTTATTAATACCTCTTAAGAGTAGGTTCGATCTCCTTAATAGCTTTTATCTCGAATAAGTTAGTTGCGAAAAGAGTTGTGATCAATTAAACAATTATCCCCATAGAACTAATCAGTAGTTGGTAGCACATTCCAGTAAAGTCATGCTTAACTCCGAAGGAAGAAATAGAAGCAACAACAAGAGCAGCACAGGAAAACTCGACGTATGAACCAAAAAGGTCTGAACCCATTCTAGCAATGTCACCAACATTATCTCCCACATTGTCAGCAATCAGAGCTGGATTCCTAGGATCATCTTCTGGGATATTCCTCTCAACCTTGCCAATGAGATCAGCACCAACATCATCAGCTTTTGTGTAGATACCACCTCCCACTCTACCGAAGAGAGCCATTGAAGATCCACCAAGGCCATATCCAGTAATTGCCTCAAAAAGACCCTCCCAATCATCACCATAGTACAACTTGAATAGGTTAATTGAAATATAAAGCACTAAAAGTCTTACAAGTAAGAAGCCCATAATGGCTCCAGATTTGAATGCAGTGATGAAGGTTGCCCCTTCCTTGCTTCTAGAGTTGTCCTAGCATTTGCCAAGGTGGCAATTTTCATCCCTAGAAAGCCATAAACCACAGAGGCGACTGCACCCAACAAGAAGGCAACGGCTAAAAATGGCATTGAAAAGGGCCAGTTTGCAAGCTTTATCCTTGTCAGGTGCTTGTTCCTTTGTGCTAAATCCTTTCACGTGAGCCAAGGAAGAAAAATATCAAGATAGCAAAAGCCACCATAAAGATCCCAACATACTGATACTCAGTAAATAGATAGGAAGTAGCTCCTTCCGAAATAGCATTCTGTATTTCCTCGCACTTGATAGCGATGTTGTGCTCGTCCATACCCTCTTCATCCTCAATGAGGAGATAGTCATCGAAGCCATTCTTATTGTTTGATAAGGGAACACCCTATTGCTCGGGTGGAACCTTCACCTTGGAGACAAACGCCCACTGGAGGAAGGCAAAGGCAATCTCGATGACGGCTACCACTAGGATTAGGATCTTGCTGAGGATCTAAGGAGGCGCCACACGCAGGGTGGAAGAGAGACAAGCCCGATCGTAGTAGCTAAGGCAAGAGAAGAGCTGAATCATGGTGTCATTGGGAAGGTGCGTCCACTCCATCTCGTGACTGCTCGTAATTTCCCCATAAGGACGGCGGAGAGGACGGGAAGGAAGCTTCGGCTACTCTTCAGATGGACGAGGAAAATTGTCGCTCTCGAATGGGAGTTTTCTGTAGAGGATCGTAAGAGAGATGCTTGGTTTGGCTGTCCAACAGGAGGAGTAGCGACGGGAGGAGGGAGGAAGCTTGCGGGTCCGTTGCAAGGAACGAATGAACGAGAGCGGAGAGCAGCTCATTCAGCTTGCTACAGTGACCAAGAGGGATCACGAGCTTGTTCCTTCGGTTAGGAGAAAAAGATCTCCCCCAGTGAAAAGAAGATGAGCGGGAAATAAAGGTTCGGTTGTGCATGGGAGGGCCCTACGTGGCGTTTTTTTTTATCATGGCAACATGAGGGCCAAGTCCCAAGGCATTGACTAGGTGTAATAAGGAGATAATCATGTAGATTTACCTAAAAAATTTTAAGCGCAACAACCTTAGTCAAATTGATATCTATTATAGGTAATTTTGACGTTCCAGACTCAATGGCGCAGTTTGTTTCATGAATGGAGGTCTTTTGAGCGACTTTGGCGTCAAATTGGGTCACTTCAATTCAAAAAAGTGCATTATCGCTTCTTCTCGCCCGATATTTCTATAGACTCATCTTAATTGAGCACGGACAGTCTTATTTAGTAGGTTTCAATGTTTCAACACTAATGACATGATCAATTTCACGAATGAAGCTTATTTGGGCATCATCACGACTTCTCGACCTCGATATGCATATTGATGCTTCGACAGCTCGATCTCTTGATTGGTCGACCATTGGATTGTGCAATATTTATATTCTGACTATTTTCGATATTCTGAACTCAATGGCAAAGTCCATTTATCGATCGGAGGTCATTTGGGTTGATTTTGGCAATGTCCAGTGCATTTCAACCTTGGTTTGCGAGCTGTCACTTTCAATCATTCCACATTTGTACAGACTCATCCGAATTAGGTGTGGACAGTCTCATTTGATCATTTTTGATGTTTTGAAGCCAAAAGTGTGATTAATTTTATGAATGAAGGTCGTTCGGACATAGTCACAGCTTCCCGACTCTGATATGCACGTCAACACATTGATAGCTTGATCGCTTGACCGGTCGCTCTTTAGATTATGCAATATTTATATTTTGACCAATTTTGATATTTTGAACGCAACGGTGAAGTTTGTTTCTCGATTGGAGGTCATTTTGACCATTTTTGGTATTGTCTAGTGTATTTTGAGCCCTGATTTGCACACTGTCACCTCTGAAGTCCGTTGAATTTGACTTGTCAATCACTCAATAATATGGAGGTCAATAGGTGAAATCGTCAAACCCAAACTCAACCCATTGACCCAAAATGACATCCCTAATGGTGTAGTTGGATGACAATGGTCAAGATGATGTAGCTGAACATTATGATTATTGTTGGCCTACATGTATGCTCCATCGGTCAAGTTGAACTCACGAGCTGAATTCGACGAACTTCAGATGCAATAACACATAAATTGAAGTTGAAATACACTTGACATTTCCAAAACTAGTCAAAATGATCTTCAATCGATGAACAAACTTTCCCATCGTATTCAGAATGTCAAAATTGATCAGAATATACATATTGCATAATTCAATGGTCGACCGATCAAGAAGAAAATCTATCGATGTGCTTACACATATACCGAGGTCGGGGAAGCTAAGATGATGCCCAAACAACCTCCGTTCGCAAAATTTATCACACCGTTAGCATCAAAACTTATCAAATGAGACTGTCTGTGCCCAATTCGTACGAGTTCATGCAAATATCGAGCAATCGGAAGCGACGACGCGCAACTTTGAACCAAAATTAACTCGATTTAGCGCTAACTTTAATGAAATGATCTCTGATTGTGAAATGGATTATGCCGTTGAATCCGGAACATCGAATTTACCTAGAAATGATACCAGATTATGTGGGTTTAATTTCGACAAGATTCACAAAATTTTAAAGTGATGTTGTGGAAATTAAACATCCAAATTTAATTAAACAAAGTTCGATTTAATTTTACTTATTAAATGATTAAATCAGAATTTTTGCATGAATAGATTAATAATTAGATTATACTCTTTCCATAATACTCCTTAATTTCATTCAAAATTGTGCTCAAATTTTGAAAATCCCGCCTAAGCTCATAAGGAAAGTAACTAATATGCAATTAAGAGTACTAATCCCTTATTTTTTTCCCTCCCAAGTCAAAAAAGAGGCCAAGGATTTTCTCAAAAAAGGAGGCCTCTCGCTCAACTCAGCTCCTACCCTCTCCAGCACTCCTGCTCGCTTGCCGCTTTTCTCCCCATGCAGTAATTTATTCTCTCGCTTCCTCTATCCTCATTTTCACAAATCCATATCCCTTTGTTCATATGCTTCTTCACCAAGAAATCGCCCTTATAAACCCTTCTATAAAATAAAACCAATTTCAACTTTGCATAATTGCCGGTGAACCATGACAAATGATCCTTCTCCTCTTCCTTCGCTCCTGACTAAAACCAATTCTTTTCCTTAAGACTATGGATCGGCCATCGCTCATCCATTAGATTCATCAATTATGGAGGAATGGATCCGACGTCGATGGCTACCTCAATCCCTAATTGCCATCGACTACATCGCAATTAAGTCGCAAGCCAATCAAAATCAAAAGATTTCATGCTCTCTTTATTGTTCATCCTAATTTTTTGCCTTTTGGTGATCACTTTTTTAATCATTTTATATTCTTCTAACATCACTACATTGCTTCAATTTGATCCTTCGTGATTCTTCCTTTTGATCTCAAGCTAAGGGTAGATTCGCTAATCGGTTTTCTTTCACGAAAATCAAAATGCTAGAAATTTTGATGTAGCTCTACGCAATGACGCCGGAATACAACCGAAATGCTGCCAAAATTTTGATTAAATTTTGGACTTAAAAAAAGGGGAGAAGAATCAAGATTCATTCAAAAAAAGAAACCAAGCACATCAAAATAAATAATCTAAAATAAAATTTAAATGATTTGAAACCATATCCGCTTGTGCTTTATGTGATGATCACCCGCCAATGCCCATTAGGGCATAGTGGGTATGAAGAAATGGTTGTGGTGTCCCAAGACACTGCTCCCTACACTCATTAGGGCATACCGAGTAAGCCAAAATAGTTTCGATATGGCCCCCTATGTGGAGATGATATAGAAATACTGCCAAATTACTGCTAGATTTTCATCTAAAATTCAAGACTTAAACAAATTTAAATAAAAAATTATTTAAAACACCAAGACTTACATAAACAAGCTTCAATCAAAACTCAAAGGGAAATTGAAGTATAAGTGATAAACGAAAATATTAAATCTTACCTGAAATGCAATTGAACTTGCAGAATCTCTACAAAAAAATTAAGGCAAATGAAAATAATGAATTTAAAAGAAGGGAATACATTCTATTTATTTACATGAATGAAGGAGCTTTCTTCAATCCAAAAATTAGAAAATTCTTATTCTAATTACGAGTTTTAAAATCAATGATTTCATTAATTAGATAAAATTATCTAAGTTAAAAACATCTGTGATTTTCATATATAGAGATTTAATATTTGAAAAGGCTATGTAGGCTAAGTTGAGATTAAATAAATATAAAATTAATCTCATAATTGAAAAAAATAAAATAATCTGAATTATCAAATAACCGCATGGGCTTCGACACAGTGTTGAATATTTAGATTCAAGTGTCTGAGGATGCTGCACGGGCTTAAAAATAAAGGAGAAGAATGATAAAATCGATTCAATCTTTTATAACTATATGCATGAAAGCTAATGAATGTATTTATATGCTAATTCAAATCAATGAAAGAGATAAATATTCAACTCCATAAAATGTGATCACATTAGGTCTAATCCTCTATGCTTGAAATAGAGTTAACACGGTCTACTAAATAATCAACTTCTAAATGAATTTGAATTACATTATATCATAAGACATAATCCTCTATATTTGTAATGGAGTTGACAAGGTCTATCATGATATTAACTTCTTAAAGAATTTAAATTACACATAAATCATAGGCCCGATCCTCTACTAGCAAATAAGTAGAGTTGATAAGATCTACCTCAATGATGGCCGCGTTGATCGAAAATCTCAACCGGAGGGGATATTATCATCAAAAGATGCTTGAGCTCTAAATTAATTCATCATAACACTAAATTTCAACTAAGTAAATATTTGAACTAAATGAAATTCATTATTTAAATGTTTAAAGCAAACAACTCATCCACCCATCCACCATCATTTGTTGGGGATGACAGATTAAGAAAACTCTAGCTCACAAAGGAGCTAATGTCAAGTCAAATAAATCACTATATTCAAACTCAAATAATCTCATGCCAATAAGGACGTGACCCGTATCCACAATCCGCATTTGGCCAGTAGGCTCCACATATGATGTGGTTACAACCAGAGTCCTCTGATCGGATAGTTGCCACCAAATGACACCATTATATTACGATCACGACTGTAGCTCATATATTCCCCAATGAGTTAGCCCTTTGAGTTATGAATCATAGGATATATTTGATAGGTACAAAGCCCTTTTGTCAACTAAGGTGGACTTAAGATTGTCTCCTTAAATAAATACAATGTCAGGTCTACAAGGGTTTCTTGGACGTGTAACTCATGTGTTGCTGATAAGGATCCTTTGGTCAAGTTGAATCGACTACCTCCTTTGACTAAGTAGACTAGGGACCATGACAACCCGGGATGACGGAACCATGGGATCTAGATCAGGCACGTCATCATTCTCCCAACCATCCAGTTTAAGCTGAAATGATGAATTTCATAATCTTAAATTCTAAAACTCTATATGCTGTTACTATACGCTACGCATTAAGCGATTTAACAACTAGCCTTAATCGAAAGTTCTCTCTCACTTATTGGGAGGGGTAATTAACTATAGGGGCTTGCACCTATAGGAAACCTATAATTAGATCTAAAGTCCTCACCAAATGAGGGCAAAATCTCTAGGTAGTATCTTATCTACTATTCCATCTACCTTTTAAAAATTACACCGACATTTAAATCACACTCTCTTCAATTCAATATTGTCTAGAGGTCGGTGGTGAATTTTCGGTGCCCACAATTATTATCGATTGATGATAATAAAGAGGTGGTTGTCGATCAATAGTATTTAGAAGACCATAATTGAGCGATGATAGTTAGGTGATCGTAATATGGCCATTGAAGTTGCCCATTAGAGGTTGAGTGATTATAGTTGGTTGTTTGAAGTTGACCAACTGTTGTTGGGTGATGGAAGATAAGGGATTGTAGTCGATTGTCGGAGGTTGAGTGATCGTAATCAGGTAACGATGATTTGATGATTGTAATTAGATGATTGTGGTTAAGTGATGGAGGCCGGATGACTGTAGTTAAGTGACTATAGCTAGGCATTTGTTGTCGAGCATCAGAGATTGAGCAACCAGAGTCAATTATCAAAGGAAGAGCAATTGAAGGTAGGCGATGGAAGAAAGGTGATTATTGCTTGGTGTCAGAGGTCTAGCAATCATAGTCAGACTATATTAGTTGGGCAATTACAGTTGGGCGATTGAGGTCAGGTGATGGTGGTCAATTGATCATAGTCAAGTGATTGTAGTCGAGCGATGGAGGTTGAGCAACTGTGGTTGAGCATCTATGGTGGTCTAATGATAGTGGTAGGATGGCAGTGATGGTTAGACGAGGTGGTCGATGACAATGGTTTAACGAGTTAGTTGAGCCATAGTTTGGTGACAGTGGATGAGCAATTTTCCGATACGATAAGCAAGCAATAGCTTGAGAATGATAATCGATCAGTGGTCTGGTGATGATGATCAAACAATAGTTTGAAGATATCGATCGATTAACAATTATAACCTGGCGATGATGATAGTTCATAGTGGTGGTTTGACGTGGCAGTGAAGGGACTATGGTAAGAAGGCAATTCAATGATAGCGGTTGGACAGTGATGGTTTGATGACAATGGTCAGGTAGCGGTCTGACAACAACGGTTGAGTGGAGGTTCAACGGTGATGGTCTGGAGGCAGTTTGATGATGGTGGTTGGGTGACGATTCAACTATGGTGTTCAAGAGACAGACGATCTAATTGTGGTCGGATGGTGGTGCTTTGATAATGGCAGTCTAACAACGATATTAGGAGGAAATTTGACGATGTTGGTTTGACAATGACGATTAAATGATTATGGTCCAATAATGGATGTTGGTGACATCGCGATGATGGGTAAGGGTCCGATGATGTCAATCGCTGATGGTCTGATGGTGGTGTAGAGGTGGTTCAATAACTATTGTTGGGTGGAGGTATGAGATTACTTTTTTTTACTTAATGTGGATTCAAAAATAATAGTTTTAATTGATTTAGATAATATGTTCATAACCACCAGTTTTAGTGATTAACATTTTAACATATGTTATATATTAGTTGTTGACAACCATCAGATGATCAAAATTTGACAGCGAACATCAAAAGTTAAATAATGAAAGGTAGTTAACTATATTATTTTTCTCAACATACAAGAAGATAAAGTGTCGGACATTGGTAGGTGGTGGTTTTTAAACGCCAATCATTGTCTAATGTGAAATGATAGTTGATTTAGAATATTAGAAGTCGAGCATGATATGCAATTAATTTATCCATTCTTTTGATAAGAGGGGAGATTAGGTGAATAGAAAAACGTGAACTCAACTGAAAAGAAATTAAAGTGATAACTGATAAAGAGTGTTGGGAATTCGAACAATATTGGGTGAATGACTCATAAAGAGTGTTGGATATTCACCAAGATGATAGGCAATTGACTTTAGTAGCTAGAGGTTGTTAGATGTTATTCATTTGTGGACATTGGCAAATAATTGATGTGTCACATTCAAAATTGGGCAATGATTGGTAGTTTCAAATGATAGTTGTTGGTGAATATCAAGTGATTGTGGCTGGTACATCGACTGTTGATTGACATTGATTGATGGGGAATTATGGATATCATTGTTGGTTGATGATCAAGGTTAAATGATGGCAAAAAGTGGATGCTATATTGGCCAATGGTTGGATTTTGCTGATGACTAATTTGTTACGATGGATAGCACTATAGAATTTTGTATTAATCAAATATTGCCCTATACCAAAAACTTCTCTTGAATTTGTAAAAATATTGCCTACTTATATATTTTAGCTGGGGATACTTTACATAGAAATTTGGACACTCTATTGGATAATCATAATGCAACCCATTAATCATTTTATATTTTTTCATACATTTAACTATTTTAATGAACTCAAAGGTCAAATTATCTCGGATTCATTAAATTCATTTTGTGGAGGCACTTGTTTCTATTATGCTTACATAAAATGTGAAGGATATTTAACTTCCAAAATGATCATGAGAAATTTCAACTTAAATTTTCAAGTGTTTAATTTAGGAATAGTTGAGCTCCATTAACTTATAAAATGATAATGAGAAATTTCTACATATGCTTTCGAGTGTTTAATCTAGGAATAGTTGGGCTTCAATTATTGCAACCAAACTATTTTGACTATAAATTTGCTAATATTACGAGTTCATATGGATAATGAAATATTTTCTAGTATTCTCTTCTTAATACTTAGATGCTAAAACTTTGAAGATTATGTGATACTTCATGTCGGATTAGATAAATTTTGTTAGCCATTTTATTTTTCTCATATTTTAGGGCATTGATGTTGTAAAGCCAAATATATCTTAGATCTTCAAAAGTTGTCATAAAAAATTTTATCTTGAAAGAAATATTATAAAGTAATGACATATGTCAAAATGGACCTCCTTTTAGAGCCATGAATCGACATTCCTAATATTTAAAGCATTATATTTATATTAGCTGATATCATTAAAATGCTTTTTGTTGCATATTTTTAATTATTGCTTAAAATCCTCCAAAATTGCCTCGATATTATCTTGAATTCCCTTGTTGAGGTTCTAAGTTTTAAAAAATTATTTCTCAAGATCCTAAAAATGCTAGAAAAGGCTTCATATGTCATAAATGATAAAAAAGATTATTCAAAAATATTGCAACCTAAAAAAAATTTTAATATTTGACCACATCTTTGATTCTTCGATATCAAAGTGGATAATTTTCTACAATGGTTGTGAACAAAATAATAACCCTTAGTTATAATTTTATATGTATAAGAATTTTAAGTGTTGTCGACTAGCTTTTTAAGCTTAAAATTGGGTCCAAAATTATAAAAAATGATTCCTAGTTAATGCCTCATTTATACAAAGTATTAGTTTTGATTTGATTCTAATATTTGCCAATATCCTTGAGAGGATTACCTTAGTATATTTGCTACCTGTAATATTTGGCTAAGTGTATATATCAAACAAACAGTCACTCTATCATGTATTAAATTTCATGTCATTAGCATGTAAAAGTCTGCTATTAATTTAATGCCATTCATACAGATTATGATTAATGAATTAATTATTCTAACTACAAGCATATCGAATTCATCTGCACATTTTGCATAACCTACTAGGATTATTATTGTATCAATGTGTTTGAATTAGGGGAAGGACAAAGTCCTCAACTGAGTAATGTCCGAGTTTTGTACTAGTGGCTGCACCTTTTGGATGACTGTAGATGATTATTTTGCGATCATTGCTAATGTATTTTATTAATGTATATTATTTTATTCCATAATTAGTATATACATGATTTATTGTTATTATTATTATAAACACATC
Organism: Cymbidium sinense; assembly: GCA_021442155.1. Lineage (NCBI taxonomy): Eukaryota > Viridiplantae > Streptophyta > Magnoliopsida > Asparagales > Orchidaceae > Cymbidium > Cymbidium sinense. Next base: position 104,587,157 of record CM038215.1, read on the forward strand.
AGTTGTATAATTATCATTGATTATTGGGATATTTTTTGATTGACGATGCTATGCATATTTCTTCCAAATAAATTCCAGATATTTTAAGTGAGCTATATTTGTATAACAATAGTGATTTTGATGATTTAGGCTTCATCTAAATTGAGAGATCTCATTCTATTATGTTTCAGTCCAATATAACTTGTGAAATGGTCATATTTGCTCAAATCGTGAGATGCTCTATGCCCCATTTTATAGCTTCACCCTTTTTTTTTGAAAAGGAGTTTGTCATTCTAATTAAATTGTTGGAGATATTGAGATTGAGACCATGGTGATGATGCAAAAATAAAAAAGATGGTGTCAAGATAACAAAGAAACGAGGGCTACTAAAGAGGATAATGGACATACACTTGAATTGAATTTTGATAACTATTTTTCATTTTCTTGCATTATGCTAATGCTAAGTTTTTAACTTATGGTTGTCTTTTGACCATTTTTTATTGTAGTTAATGTATAATTTTTTTCTCAAAAATTCTTATGACTCGAAAGCCTAATAATGTTTTTGTTTTTTTGAGAGATTTTAATATGGTGTATTGCTATGAACATAATAATTATGCCAGCTACTTTGGTGATTTTTTAAGATTAGGTATAGAATTATGAAGTTTTGAAAAATTTTATGGAAGTTATGGCATCACGACTTCTATTTGTGAAATTTTTTACATCAAAATTTTCTTTATATTTTTCAAATCAAGACTTTTGAAAATGCAACATAGGTTGTTTTTTCATTTTAAAAAAATCTCTTTAATTTGTAGACTCATTGAAAAATGATGAATATCTTCTATTTTTTTATGTTAAGATGTCCCATTAAAATTTTTATAATTATTCTCCAATCATTATTTCATGTAAAAATCTTGAAATTACTGTTGGTTAGGAGTTTCAACATTACATAATTGTCATAGAATGGTCAAATAGGCATTGCCAAAGGAAAAGGGAAGACTTCATCATCTTTTAGTCCCATAGATCTCTAGGGTTTATTTTTTGGCCCTTCATTGGTTATTTACACTTTAGTAAAACTTAGCATCATACACCCCTTTACCCTTTTATGAGAGTGATTAGGGTTTGAATGATTTGTCTGCTTAAAGAAATTAAACCTTTTAGTTATCTTTGAAAGTAATAGGAACTCTAGAGGAGTCTTTGAGGTGGCAAAAATATAGGTTATTGGACTAAGATCCATTAAATGGATAGTTAAATGATATTGCCCATTCAAAATTAGAGTTAAATAATTTTTATTTTTTAAAAAATTAATAGTAGAATGATAATACTCACTTAATAGTACACAATGAAGAAGAGAGATTTATGCAGTTGATCTCACGTAGTGGGATAAAAATTTGTTTTTGTTGTCTTCTACTTTGTTCCCTCGTGATGATAAGTCATCCCATGAACTTTTTTGGGAGGGTTTGGTCAATATTAAATATTCTTTAGGGCATCTAAATTAGTGTGCCTTAAAAAAAACTTTTTTTTAGATTTTTTTTGCTTAATTTCAACTATGCTTCTAAGTCATGATCTAGGGACTAAGTTGTTACTCAATGGCTAAGTTTGTGAATGATTGAATACATCTAGGTTTTGTTAGACGTACTTAGTCTTATTTAGCATATTGAAATTAAAATTTATCATGCAATGTGTTCTTTATTTTTCATATCCTACCCATTAATATTCCATTCTCACTATTTCATTAATTTTTTTTTGGACTATATATATGAGGGCATTTGGCCAATTCCATTAGTCAAAAAATAATTATAAGTAGGATGATTTACATATTTACATATTTAACATCCAAAGTTTGGTATTTACTTATCTAATACTTTTCAATATTTGAAAATGTGCATTTAACTTCAAGAAGTTAATGATGATGGTATTTTTGATGTGAAATTGAAGATTGAGGTGTTATATACTTAAAAATTAAAGTATAGATGTTAGATATGTAAATAAATAAAAATTGTGTGGTATGTATGTAACTATAAGATCAAAATAATAGAGAAATAGAAGAGATTATATAAAAGCAAAAAAAAGTCAAATGATCAGCCACTGGCAAGAGAGGCATTCTCTCTACGGATTGGGTTCAACATATTTATCTATCATGTCAAAATCAAAACTAAAAATCAAAGTTTAGGTGTTAGATATGTGAATACATAAAAATTGCGTGGTATCTATTCAAATATAAGATCAAATGAAAATTGTGAATAAGATGGAAATTACAAAGCTGTATAGAAGAATATATAAAAGCGAAAACCAAATGATTAGCCACTGGCAAGTGGCGCAATGCTCTCTGCGGACTGTGTTAAAAAATATTTTTATCACGTCAAATTCAAAACTTGCACCCATTGTTGCCAGAGGGTCATCCGAATGGGGCCAAAAAATGGAAGATGAAGAAACTTAAGGCATCAAAACTCATCATTTTCAGGTTGCAAAATAATAGAAACATAGGAATAGAAATAATGTCCAGCAGCACCAGTACGAAAAATAATAGAAGCATAAAGATAAAAGAGAGAATCAGCAGTAGAGCCATTATTAGGAAATTAAATGCTTGTAGCTCACTGTAATTCATCCTATTAAGAACCTTTGAATGCTCCTCACGTCTCTCCTTTAGTAGAATGGAGGAGAAACTAGATGTATTGGCACTAAACTAGGCCACACAAAGTGAGGAAATATAAGTTTTTTTTGTCTGCCATATTTGGAATTAGTTTATTGACGAGAGTAAAGGCTTGAAGGAATGTGTGATGTAATAAGAAAGAAGTGGCAGACACATTAATTTTAGTTTGAACATGGCAAAAGTTACAATTCAACTTAGCTTCAATAGATCGAGCTTTGAGAATATCAATCATTTCGAAATCATAAACAAAGCATAACTAAGTAAAAGAAGAGTATTTAATAGTATAAAACTTGTGCCAAATATAATTGCTCAGTTAGATTTGGTTAAATTGCAATAGAAATTCAATATAAAGTCTCGAATGTAGGATTAAGGATACTATTCAGTGCGTAGAATCTCTCTTAGTTCCAAAGGAATGCAGAACTTGGAGACATCGTGATCGAAAGACTTTATTAATTTTGATTAATATCTCTTTCATTCCGCTTCCCCATATTTCATCTGTATCGCCACATACCTTTATATCTATCCAAGAGAATATATATATATATATACTCATTCATTCATATTATAATGCCATCCAGGATAAAAATAAATGGAATCTTGGATAAATACAACTGGAATCTCTGAAGGATAAATACAAATTTATTATAATACAACATATGTGTTACTTGGAACCATAACGGCATCTTTGAAATGGAAACTTCAACTAATATAAATTCCATCTGAATTAAAGCCTGAGCTTAACATTAAAGGTAAGGATAAGTAACCAACTAAGATAGGATATCTGGGTAGTGTTGATATTAAGCATTTTGAGCTGCCTAAAGTGGATTTGAGTGGATTGGACATTACAAGGTTTGATGAAATGATTTGGGCGACAGCTCGATCAAAAATTGGACAAGCTCTAGAAACCTATGGTGGCTTTGAAGTTGTTTATAATTGTTGACCTATAACTATGTGCCACTTAAAATTAAATAATATGGTGGAAATTAAAATGCCCTAATCGCGATCGAGATCAATCTAATTTGCTGTAATTTGAAAATTCGGTTTCGTAATGCGTCAAAAATATTAAAATTAATTAAATAACAAATATCGAATCAATTAATGATCGATCAAATAATTAAAATCAATTTTTAATGAAATTATGTGCATATCGAAGTTGGAAAGCCTCGACGACGTCCGAACGGCCTCCGTTCATGAAATTGATCACTTCATTATCACCGAAATGTTGAAACCTATCAAACGACTCCTTCCACGATCGATTCGGCAAAGTGTGCGTGAACGTCGATCAATCCAAGCACGACGTCGCACAATTTAGACCTAATTTCACTACGACCTCCGTCGACTTTGCTCAAACGGCATCCGATCGTGAAATCGATCACGCCGTTGCGTTCAGCATAACGGAAACACCTAAAATTAACACCCATATTGCTAGGGTTTATTATTAGGATGATTCATCAAAATTTTACAATTAGGGGTTAATTATATAAATCCTTAAGCTGATAATCTCTTAATCCCTATTAAGCCCTACCTAACCCCCCGCGCTCACCAAATTAAAGCGGCCTATCTCCTATTGAGTTTGGCAATCAAGAGGCCAAAAAGGAACACACACGATTCTCCTTCACACAATCTCCTTCGTTGACCTCACTCACGGCATTCCTCTCAAACTCCAAGGCTCACGACATTTCCCTCTCTCATTTTTCCTGCTCTCGAGCGATTTCTCTTGCTGCTCTAGGTTCCGATCGAAGCTCTAGGGCACGGCATACTCTCCCCTCTCTGGTTCCTGCTGCTCTCGGCTCTTCCCCCTCAGGCGGTTCCTCCTCCCTTCCTCTTCGCTCACTCCCGTCGTTCGTTCAGTTACGTACTTGCTCTCGTAACCCACTTTGTCGAAAATAAAGAGTTATCTTCTTTCCCGAGCTCGAGGAATTGCAATTCTATTCAACCTCTTCCTTTTCTTGCTTTGCAAGTTATCTAGGTTTTACCTAAAGGAAATGATGAGTATATAACGATTTCATGCTGATTTGAATTGCTTTTGGATTCAAATCTATTGCTTTGGTTGTATGCTTTGAAGATCTTTTTGTTGCCCATCTGTAAAGCTGGTCTTTTGAGAAGGGATGCAGTTATACATGGTTGTTGTACTGCTATAGCTATTTTCTTCCCAATTTCTGGTTTGCACGTTGACTTTGAGCTGGACGGAGATGTGAAAATGGCTCTACTTGTTGATGACATAAACACATATCCCTTTCTGTTTCCATTTGTGTTCTATGAATATATGTGAAGGGGTTTCCTTCCGTTTTCGTCAGATTTCTTTTCTGGATTTGCAATAACGTGAAATTAAAATGTTGGATTTATTCTATAAGCTTTTGCTTTGCTATTAAAGAGAGAGGAGGATTGCCTTCTATGTTGGATTGGTATGCGTATGTAATGAGTTATTTACCTTTGAGGCTACATATTTTTGTTATGTGTAGTTTTCTTTTTGCTGTTTGGTAAAATCTGAACCAGCAAATAAAAGGAAAATGCAGCAACGTGACTTTAGATTTCATAAGGTTCAAAGCCTGGATTTTATCGATGGAAATATTGCTTACATCATTCTATTAAATTACCATTCTTACTGTTTGCTTGATCTAAGTGGCATTTTGACATGGAATAGCTACTCTATCACTAAATTGAGCTGAGATGGGCAAATAATCAGATTTCAGGATCCTATAGAATTCATGTTGTGGATTATGTCATTGAGCATGGATTGAACTGAGCGAAATCTAAATTCTCTTACCAAAGCAATACCCTTCATCATAAAAAAAAAAGAAAAAAAAAAGAAAATGTGACTTCAAATGTATGAGATCTAATCTTGCTCTTAAAGGCTGAAATTCACTTCCATATTATCTCAATCTCTTTCAGATTTGAGGTTGTCATGTTGTTGTTTAAAAGGGTTAAATATTGCAAGCTTTAGGGTTACCTTGCTTCAATTGATTTCCTATGAAGGGAATTATATATATCATGCCAATTTCATATGCAAGTTGAAATCTGAAATTGAAAGGAAGGTTTCCAAGTATTGTATGGTTACATACGTCATGCTTCTTTCATTTCATGCTAAAATCTGAAAGTAAGGGAGGGATTTGAAGTGTTATGTGACATAGATCCTAGAGCACATGGAAGATTCTATATTTCTTTCATCTATATGCTGAAATCTAAAATTGAAAGGAAGGGTTACATTACTTCATTGCATGACTAGTTGCTATTATGAAAGTCAAAATGTGAAGGGAGATTCATTTTTAAGATTAATTTCAGTTTTTCATATATTTTCAGCAAATGTTAAATATACATATTGCTTTCATGAACTTACTTTGGTTCCAATGCAATGCTTAACAAATGTTGTCTTGTTTAAGTATATATGAAAACATGTTCACATGCAAATGCAAGCTTGAAATTTGTGATATAAGTACCTACTAATGTTCTCCAACTTGGTAGGAAAATGCTATGCTATCAAAATTTCGGTCGTGGTGTCTCACGACATCCACCCATACATGCCTTTCTTGGCATGGTGGGCAGGCCCAGTCTCTCATGGCAACCCCCACATGTGGGGGGAGAGCCGAGGAGGCTGTTGTAAATTTTGATTATTATGCTCATAATCAAATATACATGCAAGCAGCTTTCATTTTGTTTATATGCGTATGCAAGCTTTAAATTTATTACTATAAGTACCTACCATGTTCTCCAACATGGCAGGGAAATGCTATGCTATCAAAATTTCGGCCGTGGTGTCTCACGACATTCACCCATACATGCCTTTCTTGGCATGGTGGGTAGACCCAATCTCTCATGGCAACCCCCACATGTGGGGGGAGAGCCGGGAGGCTGTTGTAAATTTTGATTATTTTGCTCTTAATTAAATACATGCAAGTAACTTTTTTTATATACAACTGCAAGCTTTAAATTTATTACTATAAGTACCTACTCATGTTTCTCCAAAATGGTAGGAAAACTTGTTGCTATGCTATGTCATCACATTTTCAGAAGATGATCTAATGCTCGGGATTGCAGAGCACAATCACTCTCTGTATGTTACAGCTGAAAGTAATGAAATTATAATACTGCAGATCTTAATTGATCTTGGTTCCTCCGTGAATCTTATGAACTTGAGAACTCTTAGATGGCTATCTCTAGATGTACAACATCTAGGATGAGATAAAGTCATGGTTCAAGGTTTCAATGAGAAGGGACTATCTATGGTCGTCCTCCCTCTTAAATTTGGAGACCTCTACACAGAAGCCAAATTTCATGTGATCGATGCAGATACTTCATTCAGAGCCCTTCTAGGTTGACCATGGCTTCATAAGTATGGCATTGTCCCATCTACATTGCATCAATGTATGAAATATACAAATGATGGGGAAGAATGCCAAATTGTGGGTGACATGCAACCTTTTGCGGTGCATGAAATGAAGATATATCAAGAAGCCAGCTACTTTCTTCCTAAGAAATCAAAGCTAACAAAACAACTAGCAAATACTGCATCTACTTCAAAACCCATAAAAGAACAAGTTAAGAAGAAGGGAGAAGATAAAATGAATAAAGGAAAAGAGGTTGTTCCAAATATTCCTAGGGATATATAGAATAAGTCCAAAATTAATAACATTGTCCCTCATCTAGGCAGTGATACTGAAGAAGAAGATGAATGTGTTCCTTCTAAATCCAAAGGTCCATGCGAATCTTCCAGTAAAACTCTGATTATGAGTTTGAATCTGCTTTTGAAGGTAAGGTGCAATGCACCTACTTTAAAACAATCATAGATCCATCAGCAGCAGAGACTACACTCATAGTCACTCATATTCCTCCTCAACATTTTAAAGAAATCACCCCTCGAGAAACTTATAAAGTCGAGGAACTAGTGACCTTCTATGTACCTCCTCTCCCTGGAAAGCATGGGCCAGGAAGCCTATTTTATAAATCCGAGGGGTGTCAAGAAGAGGATCCTAATTGGGTAATGCAACTATTTGAAGAAGAAGAAGCTATGCCCACAAGGATGCCAAAATATTACTCTCCAAAGATGCAAAACCTAATGCACAAACATGGGGTCCAGGCTGGAGCAAGTAAGCAAAGGACTAAGCTCTTTGAAATGATGTGGTACCCAAAAGGTTCTCAAACCATTGGTAAGTGAAATAACACACTACCAAAGGCCTTGGTTTCATTCAAGACAACTATCCACAAGAATATACCTGTTACACTATAACAGGAATAGAAGCAGAGAGTGATGATGAAGATGAGAATGTCATTCTTAACGTTAGTCTCACAAATAATGAAGAAGTAGAAGCCAGACTGACACCTGAAGAGCTTGAAGATGGTGGACAGCAGTTACTATGGATGAACTTAAAGAAATTAATTTGGGAACTGAGGAGGATCCTTGCCCTACGTAGTGCCCTACTTCATGAAGATAAAGTAGAAGAATTAAAAACTTTGCTCTGTGAATTCAGGGATTGCTTTGCCTGGACATATGCTAAAATGCCAGGCTTATCCCCTGATGTAGCAGTTCACAAATTAGCAATCAAGTCGGATGCAGCACCAGTCAAGCAAGTCTCTAGGAGAATGAGATTGGAGGTTGAAGAATAGGTAATTGTAGAAACCAAGAAGCTCATTGAAGCTAATTTTATTCGAGAAGAAAAATACGCTAACTGGATAGCTAATATTGTCCCTGTGAAAAAGAAGAATGGTCAGTATTGTATATCGACTTCAGGGATTTAAACAAAGCATGTCCAAAGGATGACTTTCTTCACGTATTCAGGCTGTAGATAACACTTCAAACCACGACATGTTCTCATTTATGGATGGATCATTAAGTTACAATCAAATCAAGATAGCTCCTAAAGATGAGAAGCATACTTCATTCAGGATGCCAATTGGCATATATTGCTACACAGTCATGCCCTTTGGCTTGAAGAATATTGGAGCTACATACCAAAGGGCTATGACATGAATCTTTGACAAGTTGATTCATAAAAAAGAAGAGTGCTATGTTGATGACCTCATTGTAAAGAGTGTAGATCGCAACGATCATCTCGATGATTTAAGGATCGTCTTTGAAAGAATCAGAAAATATGACCTCAAGATGAATCCTCTCAAGTGCGCCTTTAGAGTCTCTTCGGGAAAGTTCCTTGGATATGTTGTGCATCGTGGAGGGATTGAAATTGATCCCAACAAAATCAAAGCGATTGTCAAAATGCCTCCTCCAAGGAGTCTTCGTCAACTTCGCTCCATACAGGGACATCTCGCATTCATTAGAAGATTTATATCAAATTTGTCAGGCAGATGTCGACCCTTTGCAAAATTAATGAAGAAATATACTTCTTTCAAGTGGGATAAAGAATGTCAAGAGGCCTTCGACAGTATCAAGAAATATCTGTTGAACCCACCCATTCTTGCAGTTCCAATCCCAGGAAAGCCTCTCATCTTGTACACAACAGCACTGGAGGAATCTCTGGGTACTCTGTTGGCGTAGCATAATGAGGAAGGAAAGGAGAATGCTCTATACTACATTAGTCGAAGGCTAATAGGAGCGGAAGCGCGTTATTCTCCAATTGAGAAGCATTGTTTGACGTTAATTTTTGCTGCCCAAAAGCTACGTCATTACATGCTATCTCATAAAATTACCCTTATCTCAAGGATCGATCCGTTGAAGTTCTTGATGACAAGACCAACGTTGACAGGTCGCTTGGCACGATGGGTTGTCCTTCTACTACAGTTTGATATTACATATGTTCCCCAGAAAGAAGTGAAAGGGCAAATTTTAGCAGTTTTCTTGCCGCTCATCCCATACCGGCAGATCATTGCTTAACGATGATCTTCCTGATGAGCAAATCATGCACATATATGAAAAAGAAAAGCAACAAATGTGAGAATTGAAATTTTAATGGAGCTTCATCCATTAGATACATTCAACCCTCAAATCTCCCAAAGGCTCAAGCTGGTATCTGTCTCATCTTGATCACACCTGAAGGTGGCATACTGAGACATTCTTATAAATTAACTCAACCATCAACCAACAATGAAGCAGAATATGAAGCGTTGGTGGCAGGTTTAGATGAAGCCATTTCCATGGGAGTCCAGAATTTGCAAATTTATGGCGATTCTCAACTCGTCATCAATCAAGTGTTGGGCCTTTACAAAATCAACAAGCTTGAAGGCCTACTATCACAAGCGAGTTCTCAAACTTATGAAGTAAATCCCAAATATCATTATGACTCAAGTCTCCAGAGATAGGAATAGCAAAGCAGACTGCTTAGCTAAGTTAGCTAAAGAAATGGCGAGTATGGACAACGATGATCACATACTAATTAGTGTTTGCACCCATCGAGTCCTAGAGCCAATAAGTTTAAAATCCCCGTTGGAAGAGGGGTCATCAAACGTAAATCAACAGGGTGCAGCTCATGTTGCTCCTTACACTCCCTTACAAATTACTTTCCAAAGTCAACAAGATGAGCTTCAAACCATTCCAGATAAAAGGCCTCAACCTGAGGAAATGCTAAAACCACATGATGAAATTCTTATAGTAGAAGAGAAGGAAGAGGCTGAGACCCACTACTTCAAAGAAGGCAAATTGCCAAGTAATAAGTCGATATTGCACAAAGAAAAGGCTTTTGACTATATATATGTTAGCAATACTATTGTAGATCGAGCGGTGTGTGATATTTGGGAATAGAAGAAGCCAACAAAGTAATTATTGAAATCCATCAAAGACTTTGTGGTGCACACCAATCAGGTCCTAAAATGGCTTTCAAAATTAAAAGAATTGGATACTATTGGTCGTCTATGGTAAAATATTGTATCAATCACGCCAAGAGATGCCATGAATGCCAGATCCACTATAACATAATTCATCAACCTCTGAATCCATTGCACCCAACGATAGCATATTGGCCGTTTGAGTGTTGGGGGACAAATGTAACTGGACCGATTGATCCACCGTCATCAGCAGGTCACCTCTTCATCTTAGCAGCCACTGATTATTTTTCTAACTGGGCTGAAGCTGGACCATTTAAAGAAGTTACAGGTGAACAGGTGACTAACTTCTTCACCCACAATATTGTCTATAGATTTGGTGTACCAGGCCGAATCATTTCAGATAACGGATCAGCCTTCAAAAGTACTAAAGTTTATAAATTTGCTGATCGACATAAGATTGAGTGGCTATATTCGTCAATTTATAATCCGAGAGCAAATGGCTTGGTAGGCATTTAATAAAATACTAGTCAAATTGCTTAGAAAAATTCTCAGAAGAAATAAAAGGGAGTGGCATACCAAACTTGTGGAAGCGTTATGGGCTTACCGCACCACTTACAAGACTCCTACAAAGTCTACCCCCTATGCACTAGTGTTTGGGGCTGAAGTAGTTTTTCCACTCGAAGTCGAACTCCCTTCACTCCGAGTAACCATTCAACAAGATCTTACCCAAGACGAGAATTCCCATCTACGGATGGAAGAACTTGATGCGCTTGATGAAGTTAGGCTCCAAGCTCAGCAAAATTTGGAAGTCTATCAAGCAAGAATGTCTAAAGCATTCGATCATACAAGTACGTTCTCGAGCTTTTTAGGAAGGAGAATTGGTCACGATCTTTGAAGACCAATCATCCCTCATCGCGTGGTGGTAAATTTGAACCTAATTGGGAAGGACCTTTTGTTATTGAAAAGGCATATCAAGGAGGAACTATCATCGTGGACTTCAAAGGTGAAAGACCAATGTCAATCAAGCGGTGGTATTTAAAGAAATATTACACATGAAAGTGTGATTGGACAACTGCATTTGAAAATCTTTATTGTCAAACACTTATAAAAATTTTCATTGGAAATTTTCTTGTAACACAAGAATGCATTTCCAAAATAAAATAAAAATCCTCCTGTTAGAAAAGGGGCATTTTTTTAAAGTTTTATGGTAAAGTTGGCATTCCTGCTACACAAGGAGCATCCTTTTCTCTTTGGGTTGACATCGTGCCTAGTGCCGAGATCCCTATGTACATACTCAAAATTATGTATTCAAATTCTCAAATTTAAAAGTCTTACTGATCAAAGAAAAAAATTTTCAAGTCTGCAAACTTCAACAAACCAAGTTGGATATACATTTATCATCCCACTTCAAATCTAAAGGCTCGAGTTGGTGTATAAGGTCGAACTCAACATAAAATACGGCTGAGTCGCTGACAGGTCTGCTTACTCAACACACCACAAAGGCCGTAGTAAGAGATCCCCATCTCGTTAGCCCAAGGATAAAATCCTTCATCAATTGCTCAAGTCCACGACTCAAGTAGGTGTATAAGGTCAAACTCAACATGCCAAAATACGGTCGAGTCGCTGACAAATCTGCTTACTCAACACGCCACAAAGGCCGTAGTAAGGGATCCTCCTACTTCATTAATTTGAAGATAAGAGCATCCAAATCCTCAAATCTCTCCAACTTGGTGAGTTCAAGTGACCTAGACTGGGAAATTATTCCTATTGGTCGTAAGGTCATTTCTCAAAATTCTACAACAAAAAAATCCTGACTCAAGAAGGCACTAAGCCGAGTTAGGAATCAAATACAAATGTGAAATCTCAACTCCTTCAGTAAGTCTATCAAAGTAGAAAGCAAAGACCGAAGGAAATTCTTCTTCAGTAAGTCTAATTAAGCAAAAAGTAAAGGACCGAAGAAGCTATCTCAATATTCGTATAAAGTTAAATGCCGAACTAAGGGAGTTTTTATCATCAAGATGCTCATTAAATATGCAAAGCACAGGATTGATGACTCTTTGCCATTGATCCAACATAAGCTCTGAGAGCTAGGTCGTCGGCATGTATTCTTCCACAAGCTACAAAGTAAAGCTAGGCGGTAATTTTGTATCGCCTGACAAATCTCCAAGATAATTCGGGACTTTCCTCCATCAAATCCATCAAGGCATGAGGCCAGGGTAAAAGGAGGCACAAAAATGCAACCTAAATCTCGAGATCGAAGTCTTCAACAAGTCCATCAAAGTACAAAGCACAGACCGAGGACGTTTCATCTCACCGACTCCATCAAGTCCGCCAAGGAACAAAGCCGATAGAGGAAAATGAAATCCAAAATTTCAGATGAAATCTTCTATAAGTCACAAAGTGTAAAGCACAGACCGGATGTTTCATCTCAACGACTCCATCAAGTCTGCCAAGGCACAAAGCCAGGACAGGAGGAAAATACAAATTCCAAATCTCGAGATTGAGTCTTCAACAAGTCCGTCAAAGCACAAAGAACAAAGCATAGGACCGAAGATATTATCATTTTGCATACAAATCATCAACTCCATCAACTCCGTTAAGACACAAAGTCAGGACAAGAGAAAAATATAAATTTCAAACTCTCAGGAGGAAGTCTTCAACAAGTCCGCCAAAGCACAAAACATAGGGCTGAAGATGCACCAAATTCCCTTGACAAGTTGATGATGACAAGTCAAAGCTCTCTTTCATCTAGTCAATCAAGCACAAAGCATTGGACTAATGACAACAAATACCGTTCAATGAGCTATTGTAGCTGAACCGATGAAATTCAAATGATTGCCCAACCTGAGAGTTATACTCACTTCTATTAGAGGGCAACGATCAGGTATTATCAAGAGTTGTAGAAACTACAACTTAAGCGTGACATCCAAGTAAATCTCTTAGAGATCCGCAAGGTCAACTTACGTACAACAAACACAGTCCGCTCCATGCACGCACCATATTTATTGGGGGGCATTTGTTGACCTATAACTATGTGCCACTTGAAATTAAATAAATATGGTGGAAATTAAAATGCCCTAATCGCGATCGAGATCGATCTAATTTGCTGCAATTTGAAAATTCAATTTTGTAATGCATTAAAAATATTAAAATTAATTAAATAACAAATATCAAATCAATTAATGATCGATCAAATAATTAAAATCAATTTTTAATGAAATTACATGCATATTGAAGTTGGGAAACCTCGATGACATCCGAACGGCCTCCGTTCGTGAAATTGATCGTGCCATTATCATCGAAACATCAAAACCTATCAAATTTCACCTTCCGTGATCAATTCGGCAAAGTGTGCGTGAACTTCGATCAATCCAAGCGCGACGTCGCACAATTTAGACCTAATTTCACTACGACCGCCGTTGACTTTGCTCAAACGGCCTCCGATCATGAAATCGATCGCGCCGTTGCATTCGGCACAACAAAAATACCTAAAATTAACACCCATATTGCTAGGGTTTATTATTAGGATGATTCGTTAAAATTTTACAATTAGGGGTTAATCATATTAATCCTTAAGCTGATAATCTCTTAATCCCTATTAAGCCTACCTAACCCCATCGCTTAAAGCGTAGCCCTATCTCCTATTGGACTCCATTTAGGCGGCCAATCAGGAGGCCGAAAAGGAACACGCATGATTCTCCCTCATGCGATCTCCTTCGTTGACCTCACTCACGGAATTCCTCTCACGCTCCAAGGCTCATGACATTTCCCTCTCTCATTTTTCCTGCTCTCGGTCTCTCTCTCTCAAGTGATTTCTCTCGCTGCTCTCAGTTCGATCGAAGCTCTAGGGCACGGCATACTCTCCCCTCTCTCTGGTTCATGTTGCTCTCGGCTCTTCCCCCTCAGGCGGTTCCTCCTCTCTCGCTCTCATGCGACTCCCATCCGTCCTTCTTGAGCCCTAGCTGAGCCTGAGTGTGGATCGACCAAGTTTCAGCCAACCAAACTCTTCCTCTTCCTTTCCCTGTGCAATCAAAAGTTCCAGGTTGTTTCTATTCAACCTCTTCCTTTTCTTTCTTTGTGGGTTATCTAGGTTTTATCTAAAGGAAGTGATGAGTATATAACGATTTCATGCTGATTTCGAATTGCTTTTGGATTGCTGAAATCTATTGCTTTGGTTTTATGCTTTGAAGATCTCTTTGTTGCCCATCAAAGGCGGTCTTTTGAGAAGGGATGCGATTATACATGGTTGTTGTCGCTATAGCTATTTTCTTCCCAACTCGGTTTGCACACGACTTTGGTGGGCGGAGATGTGAAAATGGCTCTACTTGTTGATGACATAAACACATATCCCTTTCTGTTTCCATTTGTGTTCTATGAATATATGTGAAGGGGTTTCCTTCCATTTTCATCGGATTTCTTTTCTGGATTTGCAATAACGTGAAATTAAAATATTGGATTTATGCTATAAGCTTTCGCTTTGCTATTTTTTCTCCTTCTAAAGCTGAGCCGAGGAGCTCATTCTCTTTGTTTCGGTTCCTCCTTTCCTCTCGTCCATCCATTCCACCTTGTTGGACGTGCAAGCTGAGGGATGTATGATATGTTGGATTACGTGTTTTTGGTATCGTTAATGTCACTTAGTTATTTACCTTTCAGAACTGCTACATATTTTTGTTATGTGTAGTTTTCTTTTCTTGTTTGGTAAAATCGAACCGAAAAAAAGGAAAATCGTGACTTTAGATTTCATAAGGTTCGAAGCTTGGATTTTATCGATGGAAATCTTGCTTACATCATTCTGTTAAATTACCATTCTTACTGTTTACTTGATCTAAGTGGCATTTTGACATGGAATAGCTACTCTATCACTAAATTGAGTTGAAATGGGCAAATAATCAGATTTCAGGATCCTATAGAATTCATGTTGTGGATTATGTCATTGAGCATGGATTCAACTGAGCCAAATCTAAATTCTCTTACCAAAGCAATACCCTTCATCATAAAAAAAAAGAAAAAAAAAAGAAAATGTGACTTCATATGTATGAGATCTAATCTTGCTCTTAAAAGCTAAAACTCACTTCCATATTGTCTCAATCTCTTTCAGATTTGAGGTTGTCATGTTGTTGTTTAAAGGGGTTAAATATTGTAAGCTTTAGGGTTACCTTGCTTCAATTGATTTCCTATGAAGGGAATTATATATATCATGCCTCTTTCATTTGCAAGTTGAAATCTGAAATTGAAAGGAAGGTTTCCAAGTATTGTATGGTTACATACGTCATGCTTCTTTCATTTCATGCTAAAATCTGAAAGTAAGGGAGGGATTTGAAGTGTTATGTGACAGATCCTAGACCACATTGAAGATTCTATATTTCTTTCACCTATATGCTGAAATCTAAAATTGAAAGGAAGGGTTACATTACTTCATTGCATGACTAGTTACTATTATGAAAGTCAATATGTGAAGGGAGATTCATTTTTAAGATTAATTTCAGATTTACATATATTTTCAGCAAATGTTAAATATACATATTGCTTTCATGAACTTACTTTGGTTCCAATGCAATGCTCAGCAAATGCTGTCTTGTTTAAGTATATATGAAAACATGTTCACATGCAAATGCAAACTTGAAATTTGTGATATAAGTACCTACTAATGTTCTCCAACATGGCAGGGAAATGTTATGCTATGCTATCAAAATTTTGATCGTGGTGTCTCATGACATCCACCCATACATCCCTTTCTTGGCATGGTGGGCAGGCCCAGTCTCTCATGGCAACCCCCACATGCGGAGAGCAGGGAGTTTGATTATTATGCTCATAATCAAATATACATGCAAGCAACTTTCTTTTTGTTTATATGCGTATGCAAGCTTTAAATTTATTACTATAAGTACCTACCATATTCTTCAACATGGTAGGGAAATGCTATGCTATCAAAATTTTGGTCGTGGTGTCTCACGACATCCACCCATACATGCCTTTCTTGGCATGGTGGGCAGGCCCAATCTCTCATGGCAACCCCCACATGTGGGGGGAGAGCCGGGAGGCTGTTATAAATTTTGAATATTTTTCTCTTAATTAAATACATGCAAGCAACTTTTTTTATATAAAAACGCAAGCTTTAAATTTATTACTATAAGTACCTACTCATGTTTCTCCAACATGGTAGGGAAACTTTCTTATGCTATGCTATAACCATGGCGTGGTGGGCAAATAAATTTTGATCGTGGTGTCTCACGACACCTACCATACACACCTTTCTTGGAATGGTGGGAAGTCCTAGTCCCCCGAAGTAGCCCCCTATGCGGGGATGACGCCGGGAGGCTGCCAAAATTTATAAAAAAAAAGAAGATAGAAAGAAAGGGATGAAATGCTTAAGTTGTCATGTTGGCTTAAAATTTTCTTTATCTCAAATGCGAATGCTTATGTATTGAATTTCTATATCATGCAAGCTATTTTCTTATTTGGCCATTATGACATGTATTGTGTAATGCTCACCTTAGAATTCTATTTAGCTTGACATGTTATGAAATACACATTAGTCATGTGCTCAAGCATAATTACCTCCCCTACTTTACTTGTCATTCACACCATGATTTACATACATCCATGGGACATAGTGAAAACATGAAGCAAACACATATGAAATAAATTAAATCTACCATATGACATGACATATATCATAAAGATACCCAAAATAGAAAATAGTCAAGTTAGAAAGGGAACTTACAAGTCTATGTGGCACAACTTAACCCTTTTGCAAGATTGAAAGAACTTGGACTAGTAGTACTAAAGAGAAGAGGAAGATAGGAAGTAAGTTTCATG
Organism: Cymbidium sinense; assembly: GCA_021442155.1. NCBI lineage: Eukaryota > Viridiplantae > Streptophyta > Magnoliopsida > Asparagales > Orchidaceae > Cymbidium > Cymbidium sinense. The sequence continues at coordinate 104,604,315 of CM038215.1, forward strand.
AGAGGTGAATCTCTCTTATTTATAGGCTTCTCCTTCTTTTTCATCTATCTTATGGCATCGACACATAAGGGGCCTTGTCATAAGTTGCATGCAAGGAAATCATCTAAATTCATGTTATTTGTCATATGTCATGCACATGCATGGACATGTGGCATGTCCTTGTGCATCATTATCACTTCCCTTAATGCCATAAAAAAGAGAGGAATGGATTTAAAGGGAAAAATAAACTCTTTTTGCTATATCTTCTTAATAAAAATTTAATGGGTACTTGTGCCCTATTTGTCATGAGCTTGCATGTGTAGGAGGTGGATTTTAATTAATCCACTTATCTCTTAAATGACATATGACATCTACTCATATTTTTCTCTTCTCCTCCCCCTTATTAAGAGAAACATGGCTTAAGTCTATGTTTGGTCTATTACCTTACATTTGATCAAATAGGCTTCCAACATAACTTATTTCAGCTTTATACCCTTGCTGATTTGTGACATAAAAGGGGAGTTTTTTGGCCAAAATAATATGCATATCATATTTCCAATGAGAAGGCCTAAGTCTATGTTTGGTCTATTACCTTACATTTGATCAAATAGGCTTCCAACATAATTTATTTCAGCCCCCTTGCTGATTTGTTACATAAAGGGGTTTAAAATAATATGCATATCATATTTCCAATGAGAAGGCCTAAGTCTATGTTTGGTCTATTATCTTACATTTGATCAAATAGGCTTCCAACATAATTTATTTCAGCCCTATACCCTTGCTAATTTGTGACATAAAATGGGAGTTTTTGGCTAAAATAATATGTATATCATATTTCCAATGAGAAGGCCAAAGTCTATGTTTGGTCTATTACCTTACATTTGATCAAATAAGCTTCCAACATAATTTATTTCAGCCCTATACCCTTGCTGATTTGTGACATAAAAGGGGAGTTTTTGGCCAAAATAATATGCATATCATATTTCCAATGAGAAGGCCTAAGTCTATGTTTGGTCTATTACCTTACATTTGATCAAATAGGCTTCCAACATAATTTATTTCAGCCCTATACCCTTGCTGATTTGTGACATAAAAGGGGGGTTTTTGGCCAAAATAATATGAATATCATATTTCCAATGAAAATGCTTAAGTCTATGTTTGGTCTGTTACCTTACATGATTGATCAAATAGGATTCCAACATAATTTATTTCAGCCCTATACCCTTGTTGATTTATTGCATAACTCTCAAATAAATGACAGTCTTTATCTTATGTCAACAATATTTTACTTAATCGAAAGTGCTCTCTCAGTATTGGGAGGGGTAATTAACTATAGGGGCTTGCTTTAGGAAACACAGAACGAGATATAAAAGTTCTCACTAAATGAGAACGAAATGTCTGGGTAGTGTCTTATCTACTATTCATCTGCCTTCTAAAATTATCACCGACACTTAAACTTCTCTTTTCTATTCCAAAAGAGGTTGGTGGCGAATTTCTGGATCCCACAATAATGAGGTTAGTTCTGAGCTTCGAAATGAGTTTCTTGGATTGGCCGTGCCAGAGATGTTCACCATGCCAGTTGTGAACAAACTTATTGATGGCCAAGAGTTACCCTATCACGGTGGCTGGTTTAAGAAGTTAGGATTTCCTTTCTTGGCTCTTCAATTGATCGATCCTAATTCTCAAGGGGTTCTTTTTTTTTGTTTTATTATTATGTCAATTATTTAAGTTCATTTTTATATAATAATTTAACTTCTAAACCTTTTCTGACAATACGAATGCATTGTTGTTCCATTGAAAAGAAAGAGAACAATCCAAACCAGCGATGAAATAAATAATGAAATCTATTTACAATGAAATGCTAAAATAAATATATTACATGGATACCATGCACAAACTATTAGAGGAAGCCATGCCAAGGAAGTCACATTAACTATTTTTTTTTTATTGGAGTACAAACTAATGATTTCAAAAATACTCTCAATCTTTTAATTTGGGATTGGTATCAGCATCAACAACAATAACAACAAGCCTTTATCCCACTAAGTGGGGTCGGTTACATGAATCTTTAGTCTCCATTGTGTCTTATTATGTCTCAAATTTTCATTTAATTTAAAAGTATATTAAGGTCATTTTTTATTTGTTAGAGGTTTAATATGAAAATGATATAAAATTGATAAACATGGGCTGATAAAAAAGTACAAATAAAGAGTGTTGCCTACATTTTTTTTTTCCTTGAGTCTTGATATGTTGAAACCGAATGCTCATTGTTTATAAATATTGTCAATTGATTTAATTTTCATTTGCATGAATATAATAATGCACTTGAAAACTATTCAATAGTTGGGGTGATATATGATGAAGTCGGAATACCAAATCATAGAAAAATTGAAAATAGGAAATAAATTATGAATCATATGTGACTTTATTAATAAGAATTTTAGACACTATGTACAAGATGGGATTGTAGTGATACTTCAATAGATGATAAAGAAAAGTGATGATTAACTATAAGTTTGAGTTGTTAATATGAATGTCCTTTTGAGGGGCCTATTTTTATTATTTTGGCTTCTTTGATGACACCAAATTCTTTCATGTTGTAATATTTGTAGTTATAGAAAGAGTTTATCATCTCAACATTGAATGAAAATACCACATACAAATTTATAATTTGAGCAATGCATCTAAGAGATTAGATTTTTTTATGTGAAAACTCAAAAAGAAAAGAAAAAAAAACATAGGATCCCAATTAAAATAGTTTCACTTGGGCTCAAATATTATAAAAGGGTCCTTTCTTCTAATTGGATAAGCATTAATGTGATGTAGGACACATTGACTCATATATTTAGTTCATGTCTATTATTATAATAACACTCATCCAATTATACATATATAATTTGCAATTGAGAGAATAAATATCAGACATTAGTGGTTGATAGATGTTGAATGCTAGTTATTTATGAGTGTGAGATGATACTTAATGTGGGACACCAATAGTCTATTTAATGGCAATTTGACATTAAAAATTGATGAACATGTATTGCTAATAGTGGGAATTATAGTTTGTTAATGAATAGTGTTGGTGACAATTATGATTGTCAATATTGACCAATGGTTTACGGTGAGTCCTACTAACCATAAAGGCCATGATGGCCATGACGAGCATTGACATTTATTGATGGATGTTGTTTGTTGCTAACTATTTTGAACATCAACATTAGCTAATGGATAGTTTTTGACTTTAGTAGCGGTGATTAGGGTTGGCATTGTTCTATGGCTAGTGTTTAGTAATTAGTAGTGTTATACAAAGCTCAAAAAATTCTTTAAGTTAGATTTTTGGATGGGAGGCATTCCCATTATTTTTACCAAAAAATGCCCATCTAAACTTTTGAAATTTTTTTGGGTATCTCATTATCTTAATAATTTTGAAATTAAGTGATATTATGCTTGTAGGATTGGTCTCATCCAGTTGCATAATCATATAAAATTTTAGCCATATTTGAATTTCAAATAGCTTCAAGAAATCTTCTAATTGTGAATATGAGTACTCTATTTTTTAATTAAAAGAAAATTTTCATCATGATAATAAAACACAATAATTTGAACCTTAACTAAAGAAAAAAATTTAAAACATATTATAAAATGAAAATCACCGGCCACAAACATAAAAATAACTAACCTCAGTTTCATATTGCTTATGAAAATAACTAATGCTTTATTAAAATGTGGGGTCTTCTCATTTTATGTGCTCTTGCGTCTGCCCATGAAGGTTTCTTGAAGTAGACTGAAGAGTATAATAAGGGGAAATCTTCTACGTATGTAATATTTTGGTCTAAATGCTTTGATGTTTTATGGTTTAAAAATTATGTCATAATTCATGTCAAATTAAATAAATTTCGTTGGCCGCTCTTTTGGATGATTGTCGATATTTTTTTGAAATCATGGGCAACCATATTTTATTGAGATATATTATTTTATGCCATAATTAGTCTATATGATTTATTATTACAATAATAAATAATTCGTTTGTATAACAATGTTATTTGATCACTCATGCTATATATTTTATGATTGACCAATGATATGTAAATTGCTTATAAATAAGTTCTACATATTTTGAAGATGTCTATATGTGTATTCATTGCAACTTTGACAGTTTGGATCAGATATAAATTGAGCATTCTCATCCTCTTCTATTTCATTCCAATATACTTTGTTGTGTTAGGGGGGTCATATTGGGTCTAATTATGAGGGAGTTGTTTGTTATCATAAATATATTGCTTGAGAGATTGAGAATATGTTTAGAATAGTTGCAACTATTTGAGAAGCAACTGTGAAACTACTATAGAAGAAATTGGTAGCAGAAAGCTGCTGTTGCTGAACCTTTGATTCTATTTTGAAAACTTAACTGAGAATCTATTATGCTGCAGCTGTTTGTGTATAAAAGATTAAAATGCTCTTATGTGCTAAATAATATGAAGCAAAATGAACAAAAATGAATTTTCTGGATTTTATAGATAACTATAAGTCAACTAATTTACATTAGACGTTTATGCATCACATAATATAGAATAATATAAATATTAAAATTAGATTTGTACGACTAATGTGATCAAAATATTAAGCTTGTTATCTAGTTGTTTAAATCTTTTAAAAACTTTTTTATCCAATGCTAAAAATATGGTCACTATTTGAAGTGTTCTTGTATTCGTTAATCTATCTAAAAAAGTTATAATTATCTTATATTCGATTTCTGGGACACCTACAAAATTTTTTTCATAATTTTTTTCTTGACGTTATGTGAATACATAGTATTGCAAACCACAATTACAATAGCAAATTTTGGAGGTTGTTGAGATACTTGAACTCACATTTCTTGAGATAAATATATATTATCAATAAAAACATTAACATGTGGAAAGTAACATTGCAAAATATTTGGACAAAAAATCAAGACAAGAATATTAGTATTCTTGTGAAATAAGCAATATAATGAAGGTAACTAGTTCCAATCAGTCTTCAGATACCAACATACACAGTTTACAATATCAACTAAAAACATCAATAAATATAAGTCAGGTATAAATACTATTAATTCCTCAGTAATCACTAACCAAAGCTTTTCTAATTTGCTTAACTCTTTCATCTCTTCAGCACCATCCCCATCCTGTATCCATGAATCGAGGGTTTCGAAGCCCTCGTAGGGAGGACCTGCATGCTTAAAAGCATCAAGGGTTTCTCGGGAAGTATGTGGGATGTGAAAATAGATGCAGGGTCATTTTAGGGAGTGCCAAATCGAAATTTTGGGCCACAGTGTGGTCACCCATATCAAAGTTTTGTGGCCGCTCTGCTTGAACCTTGACATGAGCAGTGGGAGTAAAGAGCTTTTTACACCGGGATGAGGATTGAATGTGGCACCAAATGGGCTCTGAGATGGAGATTATGGTGATGGTGCAACAATAAAAAGAATGGTGTTAGAGAATTAGTAAAGGATGGTGGACAAACATGTTATTGAATTGTGACTTTCTTGCTCTTTTGCTTTGTTTTAAACTAATAGTTGTCAATTAAACTATATTTTTTTGTTGTAGATTCTTATTTATGTTTCTATTTTCCTTCAACTTCTTTTGACATGAAATTCTAGTGTTTATTTTTTTAGAGATATTTTTATGATTTTATTGCTATGGTCACAATCATAACATATTATCTTTTGTGAAATTTTCACAACATAATTTTTCGATTTTTTTTTTCAAATGTAAGCTTTAAAGATTCCAGCACATGTTATTTTTTAATTTAGTGAAAATTGTTTTATGTGTAGATGTCCCATAAAATTTTTTATAAATTTTTTGTAAGTTTTATTTCATGTAATAATCACAAAGTTGTTGCCGGTCAGAAAATTTTCACATTACATTACTGCTATAGAGAATATTAATGGAGGGCATGGTAAAAAAAATAGAGTATCATTCTACTGTGCTTGGAATAACCAAAAAAGAAGACATCATCATCTTTTCTCTAGGTTTTTTTTTTTGACCCTTCATGGTTCCCTTATACATGATTAAAAATTAGCTTCAAAGACTTCTTTGATGAAAATAATTTTGAGCTACCTAAAGTGGATTTGAGTGGATTGGACATTACAAGATTTGATGAAAAGATTTGGGCGATAGCTCGATCAAAAATCGGACAAGCTCTTCAAACATATGGTGGCTTTGAGTTCATTTACAATGAGGTTAGTTCTGAGCCCGAAATGAGTTGCTTGGATTAGTTGTGCCAGAGATGTTCACAATGCCAACTGTGAACGAACTTAGTGATAGTCAAGAGTTTCCTTACCATGGTTTCTTCTTCAAGAAGATAGGATTTCCTTTCTTGGCTCTTCAACTAACTTATCCTAATTGTCTAGTTAATGTTCAAGAATATGCTAATATCATTTGGCCCCAAGGAAATGACTTATTTTGGTAAGAAATTCTCAAGCAACAAAAATTTTATCATTATTTATTATTTAATATCATCTAAAAAAGGTATATTTGTTTATAGCATTAAGGTAAAAAATGTTATTTGACTGAAATTTATGTTACTCTATTTTTATAGCAACATAGTGTTGAACTATGCAAAGCATATGAAAGCGCTTATTAATATGATCCATTGGATGATCCTTGAGAATATCGCTTGGAGAATCACTATGATTCACACATGAAATCCATAGCATATTCAATAAGATTCTAAAATTATTATAAGGATACATTTGATAATGGGATCAATCTTGTTTTGTCTTAGCAAAAGATCCAAACTATATAAGCATAATTTGTCCACACAATATGGAAGGACTTGAAGTTGAGGCAACAGTGCAAGTGGTGAATAGATACAAACAACACCTATGACAAATTCATTTACTATTTTAGTTGGTGAAGCATTCAAGGTTAGTATATTTATTTTATAATAAATATTTTTAATAGGAGAATAAATTATTATTTAATGCTGAACAAGTTTTTAAATTATTTCTTTTGACCCAGGCATGGACTAATGGAAGACTTCATGCTTCTAATCATCGAGTAAAACTTAAACATGAGATCCCAAAATGATATGCAGCTATTTTTAGCACAATACCAAGTATGATACAAATGATAATCATAACAACATCCTATTTTATTTGATTATGTTTTGTTTTTTGATGATGCCTTTTTTCTTTTTTTATATTTTATTTATAACTCATCTTGATGTTGTAGGCTTTTTGTTCTAATAAAGTAATAAGGTGGTGAAGTTCCTTAAGAGACATTGAACATAATAACACCAAAGCAAATGACATACGCTTCAACACTTGAAACATAATTATAATTATAACTTTTAGAAGCTCTCAAAAAAATGGGACACATCATAACTCTGTATTAGATTTAAGTTTTTCTTTGATATGGAATTTTAAGTATGATCTAATTAAGATTTAAAATAAATTTTATCAAATATTTTATTCAGAAATCTAAGTAACCCACTCAGTTAAGTTCATTTTTTGAGATTTAAAATTTGTTAAATTCAGGGTAACCTAGATTTTGCGATGTAAAGGATTTGTACTCTCTAACTTAAGATGTTTTAATCTAATATTTACTCAAACCATAAATTCTTATATATGTTTTGAGAATTTAATATTCTTAAGATTTTAAAGTCAGATTTTACAGGATTTTCAGTTATATATTCTACTTGTATCCAAGCAGACCCTAAGCTTTACCAATATCAAAAATTTAAGGAGAAAAGTGACTACATTAATAAAAAATTTGTTCAAACTTTATCTCTCTTGGAAGCAATATCAAAATATAGGCATGAGAATACCTTACAAGTTTATAAAATCTCTTTTCGAAATAAGGAGTCTTTAAAACTTAATATTTTGGTAAATATTCCTTTCAATTACAACCAGTCTTAATCGACATAGACATGCTCTTAGTACGACAGTGTAGATAGAATCTCTAACAAACTTTGTCAAAGCTAGGACCGTTGAAGTACTAATTTAGACATTGTTTAGGGCAAGATGAGTTCGTAGTGATATATTAATCGATGGTAAAGAGAAAGTGCGGCCTAACTACATGTGTGAGATGTTTTTTTTTTGGAAGAATTGAGGGCTTAGCCCAAAAATAATTAATCCAAAAGAGCAAAACAGTTACATGTTAGATCTAACATTCAAGAGACTAATTACCAAAATAAGGAGACAGCAAAATCCATACGCAGGTATGGAAGTTGATTACAAATAATCTAAAAAAGAGACCAATGTTAAAGGTAACACGCAGGACTCAGACCATCCAAGCCAAGAAATTTTGGCTTCCAAAAATCATAAAAGATGATAGCAGAGAAAAAGGAGACCTGCGGTTTCCTTCACAGCCATCCAGTGGATTCATATACTCTTGACGGACTTGATTACAGATCCAGGTTTCTGAGAAGGCCATCCAAGCCGGTCTCCATCAAAATGATTCCATATTGATCATCATTGTCCCAAAAAAACCCCAGCATACACAATCAAAGAGGGAGGGAGAAGTGAGAGAAGATAACAATATTAGAAAACCTTATGGAGGGTCAAAGTCCCTCCATTTTTTCAACACATCCAGAACATTAGAGGGCCATGTTTCCTTGCATTTCCACTTTTTAATTTTGGCAGAGACTCTCTCCTTTATCAAAAGGGATAAAGTAGAGAGGGACGCAGCTGTTGAGGTGAATAATCTTGCATTTCTCTCTCTCCATATGGAATTTACAATTATAGTAGTAATCAAAAAGTGCAATCTGTTTATAACCATATTGGTGGAATCCTCCACATAGCTAAGAATTTACTGTAATGTAGCCTGCATGAGGAAAAATTGACCATTTGGGATAAGGTTATGTATCAGATTCATGGAGAAGGAACATTCGAAGAACAAATGAGTATGAGATTACGGTAGGAGTTGCAAAGGCAACTGACACTAGGTAGATCCCAAGCCTCTCTTTGCCAACTTATCAGAGGTTTTAAGCCCCTCCTTGAAAGCAAGCCAACAATATAATGCATAGTTTATTGCATACCCATTGAACCATATGCCTTTGCTCCAGCTTATCTCAGGAAAGCAATCATATGCAGCTTTCCTGAAATCTTTATTGACAGGAGAGCTTAGATTACACCATGCAATCAGATCCCCATTACCCTTGATCGATGTAGCAGAAATTGTGTTTGAAATATTGGGATAAGCAGTAGAGAAATGGGGAGGTAGATTCCAACTTCCATTAAGTATTATAGTGTTAAGCTTAGCTTGAGATGGCACACCAAATTGGGGACCATTTATATAGAGAGGAGTTTCCACACCAGGGGTCATAATAGCTGCTCCCCATTCCCAACTACAAAGTTGAAATTATCCTTGAATCTAATAGCAGTAGACATAAGAGATTTCCAAAGTGGTGAAGCTTTATGAGGCGAAGACTTCCAGATGGATCCATATTTCATGTGACTCCACTTAGCAAATAAAGAGTCACCTTGAATGACTTTCCAAATAATTTTAAGTTTGCAAATCAGATTAATAGAGGAAGCTGAAATGAGGCCAGTTCCCCCTTCTCTCTTGGAAGACTAGTTTTATCCCAAGATATGGTATGGAGTTTTTTAGTCTCCCCGGCATGGAAGAAAAAATTGGCTGTGAAGGAACAGATTCGTTTGATGATACCCTTTGGGATGGCAGTGGATCGAAACCAGTAAGATAAATAATTGTTAACTGATGATCTGATCAATTGGAATCTACCACCCAGGGAAAGAAATTTGCATTTCCAACCAACCAGCCATGCATGGAGTTTATCAAACAGTGAGTTGAAGTGTGCCAATTTGATAGAGCCAGTGACTAAAGGAAAACCCAGGTACTAAAGAGGAAAAGTGCCCTGAGAAATTCCAAGGATATGTAGTAGGTCATCCACTCTTCTAATGTTCTTAGAGAAATAGATTGATGATTTTTCAGCATTCACTTCCAACCCAAAGTTAGATTCAATTATGTTTAGAGAACTTTTGAGAGACTGAAGTGTAAGAGTGGTAGCTGTTCCCATTGCTAGGAGATCATCTGCAAATAGAAGGTGGGAAATTTTACAGTCACCTTGCGAGCAAGGTTGGTAATGGTGAAGGTTCACTTCTCTCTCAATGAGGCTAGAAAAGGTATCCATAGCAATTGTAAAGAAAAAGGGGGAGAGAGGGTAGCCTTGTCTTAACCCATTAGTGGAAGGGAAGAAACCTTTTATACTACCATTCAACATAATTGAGAAAGGGACATCCATGATACAAGCTTCCACCCACTTTATAAATCTAGTTGGGAATCCTTTAGGAAAGAGTCTATGGATTAATGAAAATCCATTAACTTTGTCAAAAGCTTTTCTCAAGTCAAATTTGGCAAGGAAGTAACCATTATTAGGGGGAGAAGAGAATTCATTGCAAATCTCATAAGCCTAGGCCAGATTATCTGCAATATCTCTACCTTTAATAAATGTTGATTGGGCAGGGTTAATGAGATTAGGGAGATATTTCTTCACCCTACTAGCTAAGATTTTAGCAATAACTTTATAAAAGGTGTTGCAAAGGGATATTGGCCGAAAATCTTTGATCATACTAGAGTGTTTAATTTTTGGCACAAGAGTAAACAGGGTATGTTTAAACTTATGAGGGAGCTTGCAGGTTTTGAAGAAGTAGTGGACTGCATTAAGGAAAGATTTGCCAGAGATCTTCTAAGTAGTGGTAAAGAATAGAGAGTTAAACCCATCAGGCCCCGGAGTTTTGTTTTCATCAATACTTTGGAGAGCTTCCAGAATTTCTTGATCATTGATATCAGCAGATAAATCAGCCCCTTGAGAGGAGGAGAGGCATTCCCCTTTGGGGATATCCTGTAAGGGAAGAGTAAGGGAGTTATTGCAGTTAAATTGTGAGGAGAAGTACTTACAGAGTTCCTCAACGATTTTGTTTTGATCAGAGACTGTGCCATTGGGAGTTTCAATTTCCCTTATAGTATTGGAGTTCCTTCTCTCTTTTAAAGAGCAATATAGATATTGGAGGTCATCATCAGATTTTGTTAGCCAATGTTGTTTGGCCCTTTGCCTAATCCATTTGCTTTCCTTGTGAAGAAGGTCAATATATCTTGTTTTAATATCCTTAGCATCATGTATGAGAGAGGGGTTATGAGGATCTTTATCTAATTTACTCAAGATTTGTTCTTGATCCATTCGTAGAGTGTCAATTTGCTTCTTTAGAGATAGGGGATCTCTAAACATACTGTTAAGAGCACACTTAACTTGTTTTAGTTTGTAGGAAAGAACAAAGAAGGGATCTCCTTGTATGTAACTTCACTAAGCATTAGTGATGAGGTCCACAAATCCAGCATTTTCAGCCCAATAATTCCTGAAGAGAAATCTGTGAGAAGGAGTAAGGGAAGACTGGATGAAAGTCACTAAAGGAGAGTGATCTGAGGATAGAGGTGGTAGAACTTTGTAGTGAGATGAGGGGAAAAGATCCAGCCAACAAGAATTACAAAAAATGCGATCTAGCTTGGATAGAATGGGCTTATTAGTCTGCTGATTCGACCATGTATAAAATAGACCAGAGCTTGAGAGTTCCATGAGCTCACAATCGTTTATACAACTTTTGAAATCAAGAGTATTGTTCAGAGAGGCAAGGTTTCCCCCAACTTTGTCTTTGCTATAAAGGGTGCAGTTGAAGTCTCCCATGAGGATCCATGGGAGGCTGATGGAGTTAGCTATGTTTCTTAGAGCATTCCACAGAGAGATCCGAACTTTAGTATCATTATCTGCATAAACACAAGTAAGAAGGAAAGGAGTGTTACCCGGAGTAGAGACACAACCATGGATAATTTGCTGGTTCTTGGTGAGCAAATCAAATGAAAGCTTCTTAGAATTCCACTTGATCCATATATGGCCACCTGAGGAGCAATCGAAGTTGGAGATACTAGATTCAGACTGAAATAGTGAGAGATTATGGTAGAGAGGGGAAGGATGGGATGAAACACACTGGAGCTTAGTCGCCATAAGGAAGAAGAGGTCTAAACTGTGATCTTTAATAATTCTGAGGCAGTCAAGTTTTCTCCCATCGGTAGAGAGACCACGCACATTCCAACAGCCCATTATCGGCTTAGACATTAAGAGGAGGAGGAGGAGGGCTTTTTGCCCTTTTTTATTACCTTTGTGAGGTGTAAGAGTAGGATTAGATGGGATTTTGGTTGAAATCTTTTCTTGGACTTTTTTCCCTGGTGTTTGTGGCACCTTGTCTATTATTTTCAGTTGATTAGTTCGGTTTGGAGAAGTGGCTGTTGATCTAGTGATTACTCCGGTCGTGAAAGTTTCTTGACTATCAGCTGAGGATGGAACTGACGAATCCTGATCCAGAAATGGGGGATACTCTTTGTCTTGAGCTGCAACAATGTCGAGTGGAGGGGATTGGATTGGTAGGTGATTGAGATCAGTAATGGGATTAGAGGAGGAGGGGAGATTAGAAGGTTCCTCTTGGGCTAAATCCTATGGGTCTACAATATCTGGAGGAGATGATGACATAGGATCCTGATACTGGTTATTGGATTGCTGTAGAGTAGGTAAGTTGGAAGGAGGGACCTGTTTGTTCCTCCCAAGTGGGGCACGACTTCTACCTCTGTTATCCACACAAGAAGGAGGATTAGAAGGGCAGCTGTTATCATCATGGGAAAAAGTCTTACATTTAGAGCAGCTCGAAGGTTTCCAATTGTAAAGTATGTCCTATTGAAATTCTAAACCGTTGAGGTTGATTGGGGTGGAATCCTGGAGAGTTGATGAAGTGTTGATTTGTACACAGATACGTGCAAAGGTGATCCTAGATTTAGTAGCTGTAAGATTATCAACTGCTAAGGGGATTCCGATCTTGCTTGTGACTTTGGAGAAGCCTGCTTCATTCCAAATGCATAATGGGAAATTAGGGAGTTTAATCCATAACGGGAGTTCAGAAATTAACTCCTTAGATGGTCGAAAGTCCCACTTCCATTTTTGGAAAATAAATGGTCGACCGTTAAGGAAGCACGGTCCATAATCCCAAACCTGATTATAATCTTCAATGCAAGTAAACTTGAATAGAAAAAAGTCTCCTTCCAGGGTAAGGAGCTCATGATTACCCTTGAATTTCCATTTCTTTCTAATCGCAGCTAGTAAGGATCCGTAGTAAAGCCTTTTTCCAATAGCATGACCTATCAATGAGAGGTTCCACTCTTTTGCCCTTATGACTCCTCTTGAGAGAAAGAGACTACACAGGAATCAGGGGATAAATGAAAGGGGAAGGTTTTGACTTTTATCGTTCTGGGCTAAGAGAAGGTCTTTCCAAATGCTTGGACGGGAAGGGGAGTTATTCGGTTGCCCGAGAAGAGAAGGTAAGGGGGAGGAGCTGGAAAGCGGAGGAAAGGCATGATTGAATGAACAAGAGTTCATCTCAGCCATAATGGAGAGATCTGACCTCCGGTCAATACCGGAGCTCAGAGGGGGGACCCGAGGAGATTACAGAGAAGAAGATTTGGAGGGGAGGAGGGCAGTTGCGATGAGGAGGAACCAAGGGGAGGAGAAGAGACTAACCCTAGAGAGTCCAGCTTACCTTTCCGTATCCTGGTTTTTTTCGTGACTGCATCATGTGTGAGATGTTAATGTGAATGTCTTTTTGAGTTGTGTGCATTAATTATTTTGGTTCCTATGGATGACACCAAATCTTTTCACATATTATTTTGGAGTTATAGAGAGAATTTATAATCTCAGTGTTGAATGAAAATATAGCATACACATATGTAAGTTGAGAAATGCATGTAAAAGATTTTATAAATATACATACATATATATATATATATATATATATATATATATATATATATATATATATATATATAGTTGACATATGAGAATATCATGGAGACATTTAATTGATAGATGGATGGTTGAACTACAAAAAATTGTAAGTTTTCGGTGGATAAATCTGTCCGTAATCAACTTTTTCAATGAATTTCTGACGATTTTCACCCCAACGGTAGGAAATGATTTTCAAGGACCTGAAAATCTGAAGAAAAATATATTCCGTCAAAAGAACCGGCAGAAATATCATTTGGAAAGCATGAAAATTTTTTAGTTGGATAGTTTACATGGGCTTGGAGAATCACTTTGATTCACATATGAAATCCCTTGCATATTTAGTAAGATTCTCAAATTATTATAAGGAAAAAATTTATGATGGAATAAATCTTACTTTGCCTTCTCACGAAGTCCCAAACTACATAAGTATAATTTGCCCACAATGTGGAAGGACTTGAAGTCGAGATTGCAGGTGGTGAATGGATTCAAACAACACCAATGACAAATTCATTTGCTGTTTTAGTTGGTGAAGCATTCAAGGTTAGTATATTGTTGAATAATAAATATTTTTAGGGTGATTTACATACATACCATACAAGTCTTATGTATTTACATATCTAACACTTAAACTTTTTTTTTACATATATAACATCCTAATCTTCAATATCACATCAAAAATATCATGATGACTTACTTTTTAAAAATTAAATGCATTTTTTTAAGCATAGGAAAGTGTTAGATAAGTAAATATTTAATTTTAGGTGTTAGATATATAAATGCATAAGAATTGTGTGGTATGTGTGCAAATATTTCATATTTTTAATGTGAGAAAAAAATATTATTTAATGTTAAATAAGTTTTTCAATTATTTTTTTGACCCAGGAATGGACAAAGGAAAGACTTCATGCTCCTAATCATCGAGTAAAACTTAACAATGAGATTGAAAAACGATATGCGGTATTTTTAAGCACAATACTAAGTGTTTCAAATGATATGATAAATGCTCCAAAGGAATTAATTGATGAATAACATCTTTTACTTTTTAAGCCATATAAATATTATGATTATGTAAAGTTTTGCTTTTCAGAGAAAGGAGAGAAAGCTGATGATGCCCTCAAAGTTTTTTGCGGTGTTTAGTCAAATATGAATGTTGTTATATGTGCTACCTATTTTTTTAATCTAATTAAGATTTAAAAGAAATTTTATCAAATATTTTTTCAGGCATCTAAATAATACAAACAATTAAATATTGTTTTAGAGATTTAAAAAATTGTTAAATCATGGGGTTAGTTGGATTTGCAGATTAAAGGACCAGTACTCTCTAACTTTAGATGTATTAAATTTAATATTTATTCTTAAATTCTTATATAGGTTTTCAGAATTTAATACTCTTAAGATATTTTAAAATAGATTTTAGAGGATAAACGCATATCAGAAATTTAATGCCCCTTGGCTGAAGAGTACATTTCATTGACTCTTGCTTCAATTCATTTTAAACAAGGCTAGTTGCTTTTCCTTATATATATATATGACCATTGGCTGCTATTACCAACAGCTTTATTTACTATTCTTATTTCTTATAAATTGTTGAGAAAGATCTATTTCCTTATAACATTAGTCGTTGAGTAGTTTTCGCTTAACATAGCTGATGATTATTGTATCTATATGATGTTAAGGTCCCCACTAACTAATATTTTTCATACAAAATTTTAGTGATTATAATCAATAGAAAATATTAAATAAATTGACAAAAGTGAAATAATAATCAAAAGTTTGGTCAACCTTTATTTCTCATAAAGGAAATCTCAAAATATAGGCATGAGAATATCTTATAAATTTCTTATAAAATTTCTCCTATAAATAAGAAGTCTTTAAAAATTGGTAGTTTAGTAAAGATTCCTTTCAATTACACTCTTTAAACATCAATATATATATGCTTCTAGCACTATAGCCTAGATAGAATATCTTGTCAATTTTGTGAAAGATATGATAGTCAAAGTGGTAATTTAGACACTAATTTGTACAAGATGGGATTGTAGTGATACTTTAATAGATGATAAAGATAAGTGACGCCTAATTATAAGTATGAGTTGTT
Source organism: Cymbidium sinense (assembly GCA_021442155.1). Lineage (NCBI taxonomy): Eukaryota > Viridiplantae > Streptophyta > Magnoliopsida > Asparagales > Orchidaceae > Cymbidium > Cymbidium sinense. Next base: position 104,620,216 of record CM038215.1, read on the forward strand.
AATGTGAATGTCCTTTTGAGTGACCTATTTTTTTATTTTGGATTCTTTGGATGACACCAAATTCCTTTATGTTGTAATATTTGTAGTTATAGAAAAAGTTCATCATCTCAACATTGAATGAAAACACCGCATACAAATTTATAATTTGAGCAATGCATCTAAAAGATTAGATTTTTTATATGTGAAAAATCAAAATGAAAAAGAAAAAAAAAGATCCCAATTTAAATAGTTTCACTTGGACTCAAATATTACAAAAGGATCATTTCTTTTTATTGGATAAACATTAATGTGATGTAGGGCACATTAATTCATATATCTAATTCATGTCTATTATATTATAATATTACTTATCCAATTATACATATATAATTTGCAATTGAGAGAATGGTCATCATAAATTAGTAGTTGATAGACATTGAATACTAGTTACTGGTTAGTGTGGGATGATAGTTGATGTGGGACATGAATAGTCTATTTAACGAACATTTGACAACAAAAATTGACAGACTAGTGATGTTAATAGTGGAGATTATAATTTGTTAATGAATAGTATTGAGCAGTGATAGCTATGTTTGTCAACATTGGCCAATGATTTACGATGAGTCGTACTAATGGCAGGTGTTAAAGTTAGTTAAAGTTACATTGAGTGGCCATGATGACAAACATTGATATTTATTGATGGATGTTGTTTGTTGATTACTATTTTGAGCATCAACATTGGTCAATAGATAGTTTTTGCCTTTAGTAGTGGTGGCCAGCATTGATATTGTTCTATGACTAGTGTTTATTAATTAGTAGTGTTATACAAACCTTAAAAAATTCTTTAAGTTCGATTTTTAGATGTAAGACATTCCCATTATTTTTACAAAAATGGCCATCTAAACATTTGAATTTTTTTGGGTATCTCATTATCTTAGGCCCTGTCTAGAATCACTTTTTGTTTTTTGTTTTTTTGTTTTTATTTTCAAGAAATAGAAAAAAATATATATATAGTATGGTTGTTTATCTGTTTTATTTTTTTGTTTTTTTGTTTTTAAATAAATTTAATTTTTGTTTTCAAAAATACTAAAAATATGTAAAACATATTTTTCTTTTTCTTTATTTTTAAAACACCCGGTCATACTTTTCAAAATTTTAAAGATTTAGATTTGACATTTTAAAAATTATATTATATAATAATACTAATTTTAATTAATTTAATCAAACAAGATTTATCTTGAATGCAGGATTAATAGATTAATTTGAATATATCAAGTGTGTATACATATAATATAAAATTGAATTTGCATATTAATTTTTAATTGATTCTAATTAAAGTTAACTATATTATATAATAATAATAATAATTTAACTTACTTTATCAATAATTATTATTTAAAATATATTTATGTCTTTTCATAGATTTTATCTTTCTCATAGAACTTAATTATGCGTAGATATTTTACATTTCATAATTATGCATTAATTTCTATAAATGGTTGTCTTTCTTTTGCATTTCCAAAGTTTCAAATGTATCGGTATAGTTTATCTTCGAAGCGGACATTTTTTAAGAAGCATCCGTGATGATCAAAATAATATTGGTCAAATCGCATGCTGATGCATTTGTAGCTTGTCAATTTTATTATGTGCAATTAAATCAACTATGAAAATTCTTGTTTGATAGATTTTTATATTTTGAAATTTATAAGTTATTTTTTATTAACGAGTACTATTTGGGTTATTTTGACGATGATTTAAATCTAATTTATGCACATCACTTTCATCAATCATCGAGTACATTGCATTTGATTCAATTCAAGCAATAGATCAGATATGTAGGTCAATATCTATCATCGTCATTTGTGTCCTCAAATATTTTTTTGTTTTATGTTAAAATAAGAAAATGTCAAACATAATTTTATTTTATTTTAAAATTTAAAAATAAAAAAATACAAAGTGATCCCAAACGGCTCCTTAGAGAATAATTAATTTCATTATTTTAATTTTTTCATTAAAAAGTTTACAAAATAACAACTACATATGTTTTTTTACTTTTTATTTTTAAAAATAAAAAATTCATAAAAATACAAAACATATTTTTATTTTCAAATAAAAAAAACTGAAAACAAAAATAAAAAATAAAAAAAATAAAAAGTGATCTCAAACAACCCCTTAATAATTTTAAAATCGAGTGATATTATGCTTGTCGGATTGGTCACATCTAGGTGCATAATCATATAAAATTTCAGCCATATTTGAATTTCAAATAGCTGCAAGAAATCTTCTAATTATAAATATGAGTACTCTGTTTTTTAATTAAAAGTATTTTTTCATCATGATAATAAAACACAATTAGGACCTTAACTAAAGAAAAAAAATTTAAAAACATATTATAAAATAAAAATTACCAGCCACAAACATAAAAATAACTGACCTTAGTTTCATATTGCTTATGAAATTAACTAATGCTTTATTAATATGTTATTGAATTGTGACTTTCTTGCTATTTTGCTTTGTTTTAAATTAAAAGTTGTCATTTGGACTATATTTTTTTTATTGTGCATTATTCATTTCCCTTCAACTTTTTTTGACGTGAAATTTAAGTGGTTTATTTTTTGAGAGATTTTTTTTTATGATTTTATTGCTATGATCACAATCATAACATATTATATTTGGTGATTTTTCAAAATTAAATGCGAAATTAAAAAATTTTAAAAACATAATTTTCTCTTTTTTTTTTCAAATCCAAGCTTTAAAGATTCCAGCACATATTATTTTTTTGATTTTAAAAATATCTACATTAATAGACTCATAAAAAATAGTGAAAATTGTTTTATGTGTAGATGTCCCATAAAAATTAGTGAAAATTGGTTCTATGTTGACTTGTGAACCTGAGACTAACCTGATGTTTGACCCATAATATATGTACAAATGGGTTATTTGGGTTGTGTTTGAGTCAATTGAGTTGAATGTTGGTTGGGTTCTGGTCGAGAATTTAGATCTACTTAATAAATATATCGAAGTTCAGTCACAATTATTTGGGCCCGGTGTGTGGGCTCCGAAAATTCACCTCGGACCTCTCGATGAAGAGAGTGATTTAAAATGTGGTATAATTTTAGAAGGCAGATGTAATAGTAGATAAGACACTACCTAGAGATTTTGTCCTCATTTTGTGAGGACTTTAGATTTGGTTCTAGGTTTCCTATAGGCACAAGCACCTATAATTAATTACCTCTCTAAATGCTGAGAGAGAACTTTCGATTAAGGCTAGTCGTTAGGTTGCTTAGTATGTAGCATATAGTAACAGCATGTGAAATTTTGGAATTTAGATTTATGAAATTCATTATATTTAACTTAAAGCAGATGGTTGGGAGAACGATGACGTGTCTGATCTAGATCTCATGGTTCCGTCATCCCGGGCTGTTGTGGTCCCAAGTCTACTTAGTCAGAGGAGGTACCAACCTGATCGAAGGATCCTCATCAGCAATACATGAGTTACGTCATGCAAGAAATCCTTGTAGACATGGGGTGATGCTTGTCTAAGGAGACAGACTTAAGTCTACCTTAACTGACAGAGGGCTTTTTGTCCTATCAAGTATACTCTATGGTTCACAACACAGAGCCATTGGGGAACATATGAGTTACAGTCATGATTGTGATATAGTGAGGTCATTTGGCGACAACCAGCTGGTCAGAGGACTTTGGTCGTAACTGTATCATGTAGAGCTTACTAGCCAAGCCATGTAGTCAGAGGACACGAGTCACGTCCTTGTTGGCATGAGATTGTTTGAGAGTAAACATAGTTGTGTACTTAATTTGACTTTGGCTTCTTTGTGAGCTAAAGTTTTCTTAATTTGTCACTTACAACAAACGGTTGTAGATGGGTGGATGAATATTTATTTAAATTTAAATAATTAATTTCATTTAATTTATATATTTTTTGTTTGAGTATTTGATCATTTAATAATGATTTGACATTAGAATTTGAATAGGTTATTATTATTATTATTATGAAAACCCCTCCGGTTGAAATATTCAGTCAACATGGTCATCATCGGGATAGTTAATTGATTGAATCAAATATATTTGAGAACTTTAGATCCTATCAACTCTATTTAGCTCCTAATAGGATCAGATCTACTATTATATGACATAATTAGCTTCTCAGATATTTAATTAAGTTGAAAATATTACAATATTATTTTTTGATTTTTAGGTTTTGTTAATTTAGACTCGATCCCAAGATCAAAGAGGGAATCAACCCGCACAAGATCCTTAGACACTAAGTTTAAGCATTCATCATAATGTCGGGGCCCATGTAGGTATTTTTAAGAATGGTTGCATAATTTTAAGAATTGAATTTGATTTTAAGAATGGTTGCATAATTTTAAGAATTGAATTTGAGTTTTAATCCTACTTCGTAATATGTGTAAGAGTTTAATTGAAGCCTTAATTTACACTTTCTCTTCGCTTGTATGATATGTTGCAAATCCGATGGCATAAAGAATTTAAGCTCTTGTTCAATTATTTAGATTAATATTCATTTGCATGCATTTAGTTCATAGCACATTGAGTTCTTTAAGTTTTAATGAAACTTAGCTCGTGATCGCTAAGAAACTCATAGGCTCATCATAAGTCTCATTCAAATTCCTTTTTGCTCTGAACAGCCATATTTGATCCTTGTTCTGATTGAAGGACAAGCTTTCACATCCATTATGAGTTTTGTTTGTGCTCGTAGGCAACTATCAAGATAATCAGATGCATTACCTGAATTTTATTCTTGTTAGGAGACAAATTCTCAAGTTTGTTACAAGTCTTATTTATGATCGTCAACAAGTTGTCGAGATCATTCTTATTTAAAGACTTTAAGAATATTATATGTAGGTTTATTCTTTAATTTATCATACTCAAATAAGTTCAATTTAAACTCATCAACAGTTTAATTTGTTCTAGTTTAAGTCTGCCATTAGTCCAAAATTCGGCAGCCTCTAGGCGTTGTCCCCGTATCGTGGCTAGTATTATTCACCTTTTCAGCATAACGATCAGTGTCTTATGACACTATGACCGTGGTCTTCTAACCTGCTAGCTCTACTGAGCAAAATAATGTCTTTAAACACCTACATAAAAAGAGCATATATGTAGGTCTATTTTTTAATTTATCATTTTCCAATAAGTTCAATTTAAGCTCAAACACTTTAATTTGTTGTAGTTTAATTCTCCATCAAAATTCCAAAATTTCTCGTTGTCCTCACATGGGGGCTGATCGGATTATTCAACCTTCCCCGCCTACGAGCATAATGGTGTCTTGACACTATTGGTCTTCTACCTGTTAGCTCTACTGAACATAACGGGGTCTTCAAACACCTTGTTGAATACCAAAGATAATCGATCATTTCCTTCATTGTATTAAGATGATCAGCAAATCCTTTTCTCACAAAGTCAGCTTTCCCTTATATCCCAGTTTTTTTTCCTTGTAAATTTTCCACTGGAGACCTTTAGAATCCTTCTCTTGAATAGTCTTTACCAAACTTTCAGGAACCAAAAAAAATAGAAATTTGAGAACGAACCTTCGCAATATTAAAAGCTATGGTTTTGCAGTCAGGAAGTATACTAGCTGACCAATCTGGAAGGTGATAGGATATGTTTTGAAATATTATCCACTTGTCATCTTTGTCATCCATATTAGCTAAAAATGCAGCACAAGTTCCAGAGGATTCAACAACATCTTGCACAGGGCTGTATGCATTGTTGGTGTAGTATTCAGTAACAAAACCAATCACAAGGCCAGCCTAGAGCCCAATTGCAACACAGAAGAACAATTCCCAATTTTTTTTACTTCCTTCTGGGTACCAAAACTAAAGATAGTGAATGAAGATGGAAGGGCCAACCAACTAACAATTGCAATCCCAACAATCATAAGAGCGTTGGAGGTTATTAGCAGCCTCTTAAGAGCAGGTTCGATCTCCTTAACAACTTTTATCTCGAATAAGGCAGTTGCGAAAAGAGTTGTGATCAAGCAAACAATAATGCCCATAGAACTAATCAATAGTGGGTAGCACATTCCAGTAAAGTCATGATTAACTCTAAAGGAATAAATAGAAGCAACAACAAGAGCAGCACAGGAAAGCTTGGCGTATGAACCAAAAAGGTCTAAACCCATTCCAGCAATGTCACCAACATTATATCCCACATTTTCAACAATCAGAGCTGGATTCCTAGGATAATCTTCTGGGATATTCCCCTCGACCTTACCAACAAGATCAGCACCAACATCAGTAGTTTTTGTGTAGATACCACCTCCCACTCTACCAAAGAGAGCCATTGAAGATCCACCAAGGCCATATCTAGTAATTGCCTCAAAAAGACCCTCCCAATCATCACCAAAGTACAATTTGAACAGGTTAATTGAAATATATAGCACCCAAAGTCCATTTGCAGCAAGTAAGAAGCCCATAATAGCTCCAGATCTGAATGTAGTGACGAAGGCCTTCCCCTTCTCCTCTAGAGTTGTCCTAGCATTTGCGAAGGTGGAAATTTTCATCCCTAGAAAGCCATAAATCGAGGTGATGCCCAACAAGAAGGCAATGTTGCTAAAATGGCATTAAAATGGGCGGTTTGCAAGCTTTATCCTTGTAGGTGCTTGTTCCTTTGTGCTCAATCCTTTCAGCCAAGGAAGAGAAATATCACCATAAAGATCCCAACATACGATACTCGGTAAATAGGAAGTAGCAGCAAATAGCAGCGTTCTGTATTTCTACACAGTTGATAACGATGTTGTGCTCATCCATACCCTCTTCATCCTCAACGAGGAGATAGTCATTGAAGCAGTTCTTATTGTTCGACAAGGGAACACCCTGCCGCTTGGGCGAAACCTTCACCTTGGAGGTAAACGCCCACTGGAGGTAGGTAAAGGCAATCCCGATGTTGGCCGCCATCGGGATTAGGATCTCGGTGAGGATCCAAGGAGGCACCACGTGCGACAGGTGGAAGAGAGACAAGCCCGATCACAATAGCTAAGGCAAGAGAAGAGCTGAAACATAGTGTCATCGAGAAGGCGTGTCCACACCACCTCGTAACCGGCCGTAATTTTCCCATAAGGATGACAAGGAGGATGGGAAGGACGCTTCGGCTACTATTCAGAGGGATGAGGGAAATCGTCACCCTCGAATGGGAGTTTTCTATAGTGGATCGCAAGAGAACTGCTTGGTTTGGCTGTCCAACATGAGGAGTACCGACGGGAGGAGGGAGGAGGCTTGCAGGTCTGTTGCAAGGCACAAATGAATGAGAGTGGAGAACAGCTCATTCAGCTTGCTGCAGTGACCGAGAGGGATCGGGAGCTTGTTCCTTCAGTTAGGAGAAAAGATCTCCCCCCATAAAAATAAGAAGAACGGGAAACAAAGGTTTGGTTGTGCATGGGAGGGCCTAACGTGGCAACTTTTGATTGGCTACCATGGGCAGCTGATTGTGGTTGAGGGTGGCTACAAGTCCCAAGGCATTGACTAGGTGTAATAAAAAGATAATCAGGTATATTTACCTTAAAATACGTGTTAATCTTGATGAAATTTTAAGTGCAACAACTTTAGTCAAATTGTATTTCTATTATAGGTAATTCAATGTTCCAGACTCGATGACACAGTCCGTTTTGTGAACGGAGATCGTTTCAATGACTTAGTCGTCGAATTGGGTCACTTTCAATTCAAAAATGCGCATTACCACTTCCGCTCGCTTGATATTTATGTAGACTCATCTGAATTGAGTACGAATAGTCTTATTTGGTAGGTTTTGATGTTTTGACACTAATGTCATGATCAATTTCACAAACAGAGATCGTTTGGGTATAGTCTTGACCTCAATATGTGCGCACACTTTGACTCGATTGGTCGACCATCAGATTGTGCAATATTTATATTTTGACTAGTTTTGATGTTATGAAAGGAATGACATAGTTCAATCATCAATCATAGGTCATTTGGGTTGATTTTGGCGACATTCAATGCATTTCAACCTTAATTTGTGCACTATCACTTCCAATCATTCCACATTTTTATAGACTCATCCAAATTAAGCGTGGATAGTCTCATTTAATAGTTTTTGAGGTTTTGAAGCCAAAGGCATGATCAATTTTATGAACAGAGGTCTTTCGGATATCAGTAGCTTCCCGACTCTGATATGCGTCGACATATTGATAGCTTGATTGCTTGACTAATCGCTCTTTAGATTATGCAATATTTATATTTTGACCAATTTCGATATTCTGAACACAATGATGAAGTCTGTTCATCAATCATAGGTCATTTCAATTATTTCTGGTGATGTCTAGTGTAGTTTGAGCCTCGATTTGCACACTGTCACCTCCGAAGTTTGTCGAATTTGACTTATGGGATTGACCCGACTCATGACAGATATGTGGAGGTCTACAAATGCCCTCCCAAAAATGTGATTCGCTCATGGAGCGAGTCACGTTTGTTGAAAACTAGTTGACCCTTTGGGCTGGCCACAAAACTTAGATCATTTCAGTTTCGATTGCAATAGCTTACGGAGCTTTGATAGGATTTGTCATTAGCATGATGCCTTATTCAGGACATGTTAAATGAAGGGATTAACTGATTTGTCAGAATAGACTTGTCAGATAGATAAAAGTTCTTCTCTATCTACTCTCTGCTTCAATGGGCTTGTTGATGACCTTTTTCTCTTTTGTTGTTGTAAATTTGAATTTCCTCTGACCTTAGCTTCATGCTTGATCGATTTTGATGAAGGTATTAGTTTGTTTGCTTTGAGATTTAAAATTTCTTCTGTCCTAGCTTTGAGCTTGACGAACTTGATGAATGATTGACCTGATTTATCTATATTGACTTGTCAAGAAGTGTATGTACACCCTAAGTCCCGTGTTTGCTTCTTTGACGGACTCGTTGAAGGGTGCATATAGATGACCCAGTCTTTTGGCTTATATTAGATCTATACCATTGAGTTATCACAATATATGCTTTAATGGCCATGGAATTCCTTTAGTTCAGCCATTGGCTTTGTATGAACTATGAAATTATTTCCTCGGTTCTGTGCTTTCTGCTTTGGCGGACTTGATGAGAAAATTAGCTTTGATATGTGCTTTGTGCTTGATCAGGCTGTTTGAAAATAGATTATGATATCACCTTCTTTATTGAGAGTTTCCTCAGATTGTCTTGATCCATTGGTCAAGTAGGAAGATCTTTTGGATTCTGGTTGATTGTAGTCACTAAGATGGATCTAGTTTGAGATTGAACAGCTTATCATCATTGGACTAACGAGTAGGGGCTCTTCTGACTGTGACCTTTTCTTGCGTCTTGTTGAGTGAGGAGAGCATCAGTGACTCGGTCATTTGTGGGCTTGTTGATTCTGACCTTTAAAACCTACTCAGGTCTTCAACTTAAGCAGTGGGGATTGGTGATTTGGTCATCAGACTAAAGAACGTGGACTCTTTCATTGTGTCATTTTCTTGCAACTTGTTGAGTAAGGAGAGCGTCATCAACTCAGCCATTTGTGGGCTTATTGAGTCCGACCTTTAGAACCCATCCGTGTCCTAGACTTGAATATGTAGATTTTGATATTTTTCCAACTTAGCTGATTAAAGCTTCCGAAATTAAGAGTTCATTTAACTTGATATTCAAAATTTGATGAATCTTGGGAGACAAACTTTTGATATTTAAAGTTATCTTTTCGTGCATAAAAATAAATTCTTTTTTGCTATTGCAAGAGTCTGTCATTTTAATAATAATAGTTATAGATATATTCAGGGATCTCAACATAAAGCTCGATGTCAACCTGAATATATACAAGAAGACCTCCTATTTCACAGGAGAAGGTTGAAAAACTTTGATCACAAAAATTGTTCCCTGTCTAACAAGGGGATTGCAAATTAGTTCTAAGATATATTACACAGCTTGATTTTCTTTAATGCGGAATAGAAGTGATATATTTTCAATCATGATATGTATCTATATAAGGATCTCATCTTAAAGCACGATATCAACTTAGATAAATATTGAAAAATACCTCCCGTCTAATAGGGAGATTGTAGACTTAGTTCAAAATATATCATAGGGCTTAATCTTCTTTAATATAAATAGAGATAACTTATTCTGATCATAATGTATATTTATCTAAGGATCTCAGCTTGAAGCACGATGTCAACTTAGATAAAAATATCCCTTGCCTAACAGGTGGGATTCGCAGTAACTATTGAGAGAATTTGGAATATCATTAGTCCTATGCTTTGTGCTTTCAGACTTATTGAAGACTTCCTCTTGAGAGTTTGAAATTTATATTTTTCTCTTATCCTGGCTTCGTGCTTTGGGTGGACTTAATGGAGTTGATGACTTGTTGGCAAGATGATAACATCTTCGGTCCTATGCTTTGGGATTTGACGGACTTGTTGAAGATTTAATCTCGAAATTTGAAATTTGTATTTTCCTCCTATCCTGGCTTCTTGGCTTGACGAATTTGATGGAGGAAAGTCCTGAATTATCTTGGAGACTTGTCAGGTGATACAACATTACCTTCAGCCCCAACTCTTTGCTTTCATGGGCTTATAGAAGGATGTCTGTCGGTGACCTATCCCTCAGAGCATGTGTTGGGTCAATGGTGAAGAATCATCAGTCCTATGCTTTGTGCGTAATGGACATGTTGATGAGATCAATCCCTTAGTTCAACCTTTGGTTTTGTACGAACATTGGGGTGACTTTCTGGTCCTTTGCTTTTTGCTTGGTTGGACTTGCTGAGGAAGAGTTTCATTCGGTCTTTATTTTCTGCTTCAACAGACTTGTTGAAGAAGTTGACATTTCTCATTTAATATTGATACCAAATTTGGCTTAGTGCTTTCTTGAGTGAGGATCTTTTTGTTGGATTTTGAAAAATGACCTTACGACCATTAGGGATGATCTCCCAATCTGGCCACTTGAACTCACCAAGTTGGAGGGATTTGGAGATTTGGATTCTCTCATCTTTGAACTAACGTAGTAGGAAGATCCATTATTATGGCCTTTGTGGCATGTTGAGTAAGTGGATCTGTCAGTGACTCAGCCATATTTAAGTGTGTTGAGTCCAACCTTATGCACCCACTTGAGTCTTGGACTTGAGCAATTGATGGTGGGTTTTATCATCAAGCAAACAAGGTGGGGGATCTCTTACTACGACCTTTGTGGCATGTTGAGTAAGCAGACCTGTCAGCAACTCAGCCATATTTGAGCTTGTTGAGATTGACCTTATGCACCAACTCGAGCCTTAGATTGAATATATGAATGGAAGATGTGTTTCCAACTTGATTTGTTGTAATTTGCAGACTTGAAAATTTCTCTTTTTGGCTGGTAAGACTTTGAGGCTTGTGAACTTTGAATACATAATTTGAATATGTATATGGAGATCTTGATCTTAGGCCCGATGGAAACCCAAATCCAATAGAAAGGCCCCTATTTCACATGGGAGAGCCCTACATTTTACTATAAAATTTAAAAAAAAATGCCTCCTGTCTGACAGGGGGATTTTTGCTTCATTTCGGAAATACATTCTTGTATTACAAGAGAATTTCTAAGAAAAACTTACATATGTAATGATAGTGAGGAATAATTAGTCTTCTCAGCACCAGAACTAATTCTCCTTCTTGCAAAGCTCGAGGACGTACTATATGATCGAATGCTTTAGACATCCTCACTCGGTAGACTTCTAAATTTTGCTGAGCTTGGATCCCAACTTTGTCAAGCGTGTCAAGCTCTTCCATCTATAGACAGATATTCTCATCTTGAGTGAGATTGTGTTGAATGACTACTCTGAGTGAAGGTAATTCAACTTCAAGTGGGAAGGCTTGCTCAAATACTAGCGTATAAGGAGTGGATTTTATGAGAGTTTTATAGGTGGTGCGGTAAGTCCATAAAGCTTCAACAAGTTTGATATGCCACTCTCTTTTACTTATTGTAAGGATTTCTCTGAGTAGCTTGACTAGTGTTTTGTTGAAATCCTTGGCCAAGCCATTTTCTTTCTGATTATAAATCGATGAGTATCACCAATCAATCTTATGTTGATCAATAAATCTATAAATTTTAGTGCTTTTGAAGGCTGGCACATTGTCTGACATATTGTTGGCTTCTTCTATTCCTAAACACCGTAGCCACATCTACTCGAAGGATCTATGATATAGGGTATTGCCAATATAAGCATATGGTCAAAGCCTTTTCTCAAGTTGTGCATCCATCGGCTTATTTCTTGGCAGTTTGCTTTCCTTAAAGTTATCGATGAAGTGTTGTCTCTAATTTTCCTTCTCTTCTACTGTAAGAATTTTACTTTGTGGTGTTGGAAGTTTTATCAGATTGAGGTCTTGCCTCCTGAATAGTTCGAGCCTTATGTTGTTGATTTCGATGAGCAATTTGTAAGGGAGTGTGAGGAGCAATGTGAGTTGCATCCTGCTGGCTTGCATTTGATGACCCTTCTTCCAGTGGAGATTTTAGATTTATTGGCTCTAGGAACCGACGAGTGTAAATAGTAATTAATATAGAATCGTTGTCATCCATACTTGCCATCTCTTTAGCTAACTTACCTAGACAATCAGCTTTGATATTCTTGCATCGAGAAACCTAAGTTATAATGATATTTAAAATTTGCTTCATAAGCTTGAGAACTCATTTGTGATAGTGAGCCAATTCAAGCTTAATTTTTATAAATACCCGATTAATGGCAGTGAGAATCACCATAAACTTGTAGATTCTGGACTCCCATAGAGATGACTTCCTCCAGATCTTCCACCAATGCTTCATATTCTACTTCGTTGTTAGTTCGTGGCTCAGTTAACATGTAGGAGTGCCTCATTATACCAACCTCTGGTGTAATCAAGATGAGGCCAATGCCAGCTCGAGCCTTTGGGAGATTTGAAGGGTGAGTATATTTGATGGATGAAGCTCCATCAAAATACAGTTCCCATATTTGTTGCTTTTCCTTTTCATATATATGCATGATCTGCTCGTCAGGAAGATCATCATCGAGCAATGAATCTGCCGGGATGGGGTGTGCAACAAGGAAGTCTACTAGAATTTGCCCCTTCACCCCTTTTTGGGGAACATATGTAATGTCAAATTGTAATAGAAGAACAACCCATCGTGCCAAGCCACCTATCAACGTTGGTCTTATCATCAAGAACTTCAATAGATAGATCTTTGAAATGAAAGTAATTTTATGAGATAGCATATAATGGAATAGCTTTTGAACAACAAAGATTAATGCCAAATAATGCTTCTCAATTAGAGAATAGTGCATTTCCGCTCCGATTAGTCTTCGACTAATATAGTACAGAGTATTCTCTTTTCCCTCTTCATTATGTTGCACCAATCTAGAGATTCCCTCTTTGCGTATATAAGATGAGAGGCTTCAGGATCGGCTTTAAGAATAAGATTCACAGATACTTCTTGATCTCAAAGCCTCTTGACATTCTTTGTCCCATTTGAAAGGAGAATCCTTTTACATCAACTTCTTCCTCTTGGACGGATCTCTGATTGACGCCTCCAATAAATTTCTAGCTCGGAGGACTACGATCGAACTTGATCTCCTCTCGAAGATATGGAGTTGGTTGGTGACAAGATCTCTTGGATGACTCTCCAAGGTGATCACCGTTAGAAATTTCATCACATATGACATTTTTCTTAGGTATACATTCTTGATGAGTTTTATTTATGGTGGATCTCTGGGAGTACAATATAGATGTTACACCGCTATCTTTCTTTAAAGTAGATTCACTTCGAGGATTTGGCCTCCAAATTTGCTGACATTTTTGCCGGGACCTTCTGACAGAGGATTCTTAGACCTGTGGTCTAAGTGTCACGCCTCGATGCTCACCATGCGAGACTTGAATTGGTTGACATTTTGTCAGGGTTGTAGGAGGAGGTCTCCTTGGAGGAGCAACTCTAGCCTTCTTGATGATAGGACTTTGTTATTTTTTTGCAACAGTCCTTTCTCCTTAGCAACTTTGAGGACCATATGCACTATTGCATAACAATTTGAATTCCTCACTGGAGAAGTTGGAAACTGACGTTGTAAAGTTTAGAAGAACTGTTTGATTTGACTAGTAGAGTTTGTTTCCATCTTAAACATCAAATTTGTGTTGGAACACTCGCTTCTAGTTTCATAGCTGATTGTACAATTTTCTACTTGCACAATAGATGTTGTGCACGCTGTTCAGCATTTCTCTTTCTCCACTATCTCTGGGTAAGATTGCTTCCAGATGAAGAAGCTTCTATGTCACTACTTCTTCTCGAGGCTTCAGCCTTTATATTTGCTTTTTCTTCCTCCCGGGTCCTTTCGGTAGCCGATTCCCGAACATGCAATTCAGGTGTCACGCCCCAATATTCACCTTGCAGGACTTCTTCTCGAGGCTTCGCCCTCAAGATTTATTTTTCTTTCTGCGGGGACCTTTTGGTAGCAGATTCCTGGATAGGCGGTCCAGGTGTCACACTCCGATGCTCACCATAAAAAACTTGTTTAGAATGATCTTGAGTTCTTACTACTAGTGATGGTAGCTTCTGTAGTTGAGCATTCTCAGCTTCTCTAATAATTTGCCTTTGATATCATTTATTCATAAGAAATTTTCTTTTACAATATTTAACACTCTATGTACTCAAGCAAATAGAATTTCAGGTTATTTCTTCTGAAAGGTTGGAGCTGACTGCTATTGAGACCCAAAAAAATACTTAACATCACCAATAGAGCTATTCCTTTTCACCCATTTCAAAATTTTTCAAATTTATTGTGGGGTAGGAATACTCGCTTCTGGTTGAAAGGCTTGTTAGGTAACAGATAACCCAGGTGAGAGCTGTTGAGCTTGCAACTCAGCATTCCTTCTTTCTCAACTGCCTCAGGATTAGCTTTCTTCAAGATGAAGAACCTTCTACGTTGTGCCTTCCTAGGGTGAATGGCTCGACTAGTAGAGTAGTTGCACTCATAGGCATGATTGAAAATTTTTGCCCATCGATAATTCTTTTCATGACTGACACCTCAGAATACCCCAATCCTTCGAATACAGAGGTTCTCTTTCGAAGAACCTCAACAACAATTGTGGTCATTTCACTTGTCCTCCTCCCCTACACAAGTTAGTGTGTATAATATGCAAGTGCTTTAAGTAGAGGATTATTTGTAATAGCAATGGCTAGGAAGTCTACACTAGTAAATGGAATAGTAGCTAACATCCCAACATTGATAACAGTGTTAGCCAAATGGATATTGGCTCCATGACCTAGCTACATGATAAACGGTGTTCTGAAGATCCATCGATATATAGAACAAATAGATTAATCACAAGAATATGAGTGATTTAAATTTAATTTTATTGATAATTGATTTTAAATTTTAATTTTTATCATGCTCCCCTGCTACTATAGCTTAAATTTTGTAAAGATAGAAAGAGAAACGTCCCCGGAGTCCCAATCTGTGGGCTCCAAAAATTTGCCTCCAACCTCTCGATGAAGAGAGTGATTTAAACTGTCAGTGTAATTTTCAGAAGACAGATATAATAGTAGATGAGACACTACCTAGAGATTTTGCCCTCATTTTGTGAGAACTTTAGATCTGATTCCAGGTTTCCTATAGGCACAAGCACTTATAGTTAATTACCCCTCTCAATGGTGAAAGAGAACTTTCGATTACGGCTAGTGTTAGGTTGCTTAGTGCGTAGCGTATAGTAGTAGCTTGTGGTATTTTGGAATTTAGATTTATGAAATTCATTATATTTAACTTAAAGTGGATGGTTGGGGGAACGATGATGCGCCCGATATAGATCCCATGGTTCCGTCATCCGGTATCCGTCTTAGTCAGGAGGTAGTCGACCCAACCTGATCGAAGGATCCTCATCAGTAACACATGAGTTATGTCATCCAAGAAATCCTTGTAGACCTAGGGTGGTGCTTGTCTAAGGAGATAGACTTAAGTCTACCTTAGTTAACAAAGGGCCTTTTGTCCTATAAATTATATCCTATGGTTCACAACTCAAAGGACAGAGCTATTGGGGAAAATAAAGGCTACGTGATTGTATATAGTGAGTCATTTCGACAAACCACCCGAGGACTCGGTCATAAGCATCATGTAGCCTCTTGGCCACCTAGAGAGCGGGTCACGTCCTTGTTGACATGAGATTGTTTGAGAGTAAACATAGTTGTGTACTTGATTTGACTTTGGCTCCTTTGTGAGCTAAAGTTTTCTTAATTTGTCACCTATGACAAACGGTTGCAGAAAGGTGGATGAATTTTACTTTAAATTTAAATAATTAATTTTATTTAATTTATATTTTTTGAGTATCTGATCATTTAATAATGATTTTAGATTATAATTTAAATAGATTATTATTATAATGAAAATCCCTCTAGTTGAAATATTTAGTCAACACGGACATCATCAGGGTAATTAATTTATTGAATCAAATATATTTGAGAACTTTAGATCCTATCAACTCTATTTTGCTCCAAACAGAGGATCAGATCTACTATCACATGACACAATTAACTTCTCAAATATTTCAATAAACTAAAAATATTATAATATTATTTTTGGATTTTTAGGTTTGGTTCATCCGAACCCGGTCCTAAGACCAAACAGGGAATCAACCCGCGTAGCATCTCAGACACTAAGTTTAAGCATTCAACATAGTGTCAGAGCCCATGCGAGTATTTTTAAAAATGCTTGCATAATTTTAAGGTATTGAATTTGAGTTTTAATCCTACTTCATAATATGTGCAAGAGTTTAATTGAAGCCTTAATTAGCTTACGTTTTGCTTATGCGATATGTTGCGAATCTGATGGCTTAAAGCATTTCAGCTCTTGTTCAATTATTTAGATTAATATTCATTTGTATGCATTTAGTTCATAGCACATTGAGTTCTTTAAGTTTTAATGAAACTTAGCTCATGATCGCTAAGAAACTCATAGGTTCATCACAAGTCTCATTCAAATTCTTTTTTTGCTTTGAATGGTCATATTTGTTCCATGTTCTGATTGAAGGATAAGCTTTCACATCCATTATAAGTTTTGTTTGTGCTTGTAGGCAACTATCAAGATAATCAGAAGCTTTACCAAAATTTTATTCTTATTAGGAGACAAATTCTCAAGTTCGTTAAAAGTCTTATTTATGATCGTCAACAAGTTGTCGAGATAATTCTTATTTAAATACATTTAGAATCTTATATGTAGATTTATTCTTTAATTTATCATACTCAAATAAGTTCAATTTAAACTCATCAACACTTTAATTTGTTCTAGTTTAAGTCTCCCATCAGTCCAAAATTCGATAGCCTCCTGGCATTGTCCCAATATCGGGGCTGTCGCTATTTGACCTTCGTCGGCTCACGAGCATAATGGTCAATGTCTTTCTATGACCGTGGTCTTAACCTAACTTCTTGAGCAAAAGGGTCTTCAAAACGCATAAAAGAGCATACATGTAGTCTATTTTTTAATTTATCATTTCCAAATAAGTTTAATTTAAGCTCGTAAACACTTTAATTTGTTGTAGTTTAAGTCTCCCATCAGTCCAAAGTTCGGCAAGCTCTCGGCGTCGTCCCTGCATAGGGGGTTGCATTGGTGGCTATTCAACCTTCATGTCAGCTCTACTAACCATAACGGCCAGTGTCTTGCGATACTATGCTCGTGATCTTCTACCCGTTAGCTCTACTGAGCATAACGGGGTCTTCAAACACCTTGTTGAATACCATAGATAATCGATCGTATACTTTGTTGTATTAAGATGATCAACAAATCCTTGTCTCACAAAGTCAGCTTTCCCTTCCGTCCCAATTTTTTTCCCTATAAATTTTCCACTGGAGACCTTTAGAATCCTTCTCTTGAACTATCTTTACTAAACTTTCAGGTACCATATCTACAATGGAAATTTGAGAAGGAACCTTCATAGTATTAAAATCCATGGTTTTGCAGTCAGGAAGTATACTAGCTGACCAAGCTAGAAGGTGATAAGATCTATTCTGAGATATTATCCACTTATCATCTTTGTCATCCATATTAGCTAAAAATGCAGCACAAGTTCTGGAGGAATCAGCAACATCTTGCTTAGGGTTGTATGCATTGCTGGTGTAGTATTCAATAACAAATCCAATCACAAGGCCAACCCAGAGCCCAATTGTAACATGGAAGAATAATTCCCAATTTTTTTCTTCCTTCCGGGTACCAAAATAAAAAATAGTGAATGAAGAAGAAAGGGCCAACCAACTAACAATTGCAATCCCAACAGTCATGAGAGCGGCGGAGGTTATTAACTACCACTTAAGAGCAGGTTCGATCTCCTTAATAGCCTTTATCTCGAATAAGTTAGTTGCGAAAAGAGTTGTGATCAATTAAACAATAATTCCCATAGAACTAATCAGTAGTGGGTAGCACATTTCATGATTAACTCTGAAGGAAGAAATAGAAGCAACAACAAGAGAAGCACTGGAAAACTTGGCGTATGAACCAAAAAGGTCTGAACCCATTCTAGTAATGTCATAACCATTATGTCCCACATTGTCAGCAATCAGAGCTGGATTCCTAGGATCATCTTCTAGGATATTCCTCTTGACCTTACCAATAAGATCAACACCAAAATCTATAGCTTTTGTGTACATACCACCTCCCACTCTACCAAAGATAGACATTGAAGATCCACCAAGGCCATATCCAATAATTGCCTCAAAAAGACCCTCCCAATCATTACCATAGCACAATTTGAATAGGTTAATTGAAATATAAAGCACAAAAAGTCCATTTGCAGCATGTAAGAAGCCCATAACAACTCCAGATCTGAATGTAGTGATGAAGGCCTTCCCCACACCCTTCCTCGCTTCTAGAGTTGTCCTAGCATTTGCGAAGGTGGAAATTTTCATCCCTAGAAAGCCATAAATCACAGAGGTGACTGCACCCAACAAGAAGGAAATGGTGTTAAAAATGGCATTGAAAAGGGCCGGTTTGCATGCTTTATCCTTATTGTAGGTGGAAGCTTGTTCCTTAGTGCTCAATCCTTTCACATAGCCAAGGAAGAGAAATATCACCATAAAGATCCCAACATACTGATACTCAGTAAATAGGAAGGAAGTAGCTCCTTCTGAAATAGTGTTCTGTATTTTCGTGCACTTGATAGTGATGTTGTGCTTGTCCATACCCTCTGCATCCTCAATGAGGAGATAGTCATCAAAGCCGTTAGTATTGTTTGACAAGGGAACACCCTGCCGCTCGGGCAAAACCTTCACCTTGGAGACAAACGCCCATTGGAGGAAGGCAAAGGCAATCCCGATGACGGTCGCCACTGGGATTAGGATCTCAGTGAGGATCAAAGGAGGCACCATGTGTGGTAGGTGGAAGAGAGACAAGCACGACCGTAGTAGCTAAGGCAAGAGAAAAGCTGAATCACGGTGTCATCAAGAAGGTGCACCCACTCCATCTCGCGATCGCCTGTAATTTCCCCATAAGGACAGCGGGGAGGATGGGAAGGAAGCTTCGGCTACTCTTTAGACGGACGAGGGAAATCATCGCTCTTGAATGGGAGTTTTCTATAGAGGATCGTAAGAGAGTTGTTTGGTTTTCTGTCCAGCGGGGAGAGGGTAGCGAGGGGAGGAGGAGAGGAGCTTGCAGTCTCTTACGCAGGAGGAAACAGGATAATTTGGCAGGCAAGTGAGAAGCGACTTGTTCGCCGGTTTGGGTAGAGAAAATATCAACATAAAGATGAAGAAGCGAATACATGAGGATGAGAGGTGAAGTTTGGGATACATTGACATCCAAAGCAGTATAAGTCCCGATGACTAGGTGTAAAGATATCAGAATGATCTCAAAATACATGTTAATCTTGACAAAATTTTAAGCCCAACAACCTTAGTCAAATTGGATGTCTATTCTAGGTAATTTCTACATTCCAGACTCAATGACCTAGTCCGTTTTATTAATGGAGGTCGTTTGAGCAACTTCATCGTCGAATTGGGTCACTTTTAGTTAAAAAATATGCATTATTGGTTATGCTCACTCAATATTTGTGCAGACTCATCTGAATTGAGCGTGAATAGTCTTATTTAATATGTTTCAATATTTTGACACTAATGGCGTGATCAATTTCATAAACAGAGCTCGTTTGGGTATCATCGTGGCTTCCCGACGTCGATATACGTATTGGTGCTTTGATAGCTCCATCTCTTGATTGGTCAACCATTGGATTGTGCAATATTTATATTTTGACTAGTTTCGACGTTCTGAACATGATGATGATGTTCGTTCATCGATCAGATATCATTTGAGTTGATTTTGGTGACATCTAGTGCATTTCAAACTTTATTTGGGAGCTATCACTTCCAATCATTCCACATTTAAGCACAATCTCATTTGATAGTTTTCAATCTTTTGAAGTCAAAGGCACGATCAATTTTATGAACGGAGGTCGTTCAGACATCGTCGCAATTTTTTGACTCTAATATGCGGCTATTGATAGCTTGATAGCTTAACCGATCGCTCTTTAGATTATCCATTATTCATATTTTGACCAATTTCGATGTTCTGGACGTAACGGTGAAGTCTGTTCGTAGATTAGAGGTCATTTCAACCATTTTCGGTGATGTCCAGTGCATTTTGAGCCCCGATTTGTACACTGTCACCTCCGAAATCCGTTGAATTTGACTTGTGGGCTTGACCTGACTCATGACACATATGTGGAGGTCAACAGGGTAAAATTCTGGTCAAACCCAAACTCAACCCATTGACCCAAAATGACATCCCTAATGGTGTTGCTGGATGACAATGGTCAAGATGATGTGGCTGAACATTATGATTATTGTTGACCTATGCTCCATCCATCATTGAGCTCAAACTGAAACAAACGTTTCAATTCGCGTACACTTTTGCCAAAATACTCTGAAATGACCTCCTGAGCGGACTTCGCCATCACGTTCAGAATGTCAAAATTGATCAGAATACATATATTGCATAATTCGAAGGTCGATCAATCAAAAAGGAAATCTATGGATGTGCCTACACGTATATCGAGATTGAGAAGCTACGACAATTCCCAAATAACCTCCATTCACAAAATTGATCACACTGTTAGCATCGAAACCTATCAAATGAGACTGTCCATGCCTAATTCAAATGAGATTGCATGAATATCGAGCAATCGGAAGCGACGATACGCAACTTTGAACCAAACTTGACTTGATTTAGCACTGACTTTAATCAAACAATCTCTGATCGTGAGACGGATTACGTCGTTGAATCTAGAACGTCGAATTTACCTAGAAATGATACCCGTTTATGTAGGTTTGATTTTGACAAGATTCATAAAAATTTTGACGTGATTTTGTGGAAATCAAACATCCAAATTTAATTAAACAA
This sequence comes from Cymbidium sinense, assembly GCA_021442155.1. Taxonomy (NCBI): domain Eukaryota; kingdom Viridiplantae; phylum Streptophyta; class Magnoliopsida; order Asparagales; family Orchidaceae; genus Cymbidium; species Cymbidium sinense. Next base: position 104,641,549 of record CM038215.1, read on the forward strand.
AGTTAAATTTAATTTTAATTATTAAATGATTAAATCAGAATTTTCACATGAATAGAGATTAATGATCAAATTATACTCTTTCCATAATACTCTTTAATTTCATTCAAAATTGCACTCAAATTTTGAAAATCTCGCCTAAGCTCATAAGGAAAGTAACTAATATGCAATTAAGAGTCTTAATCCCTTATTTTTTTTCCCTCCCAAGAAAAAAAGTGAGGATTTTCTAGGAGGCCTCGTTCTCTCCACCCTATCACGAGCACTTAGTTCCTCCGTCTATACCTAATTTGCTCTGCTCCCTCATCCTCATTGCTCATGCATATCCCTTTGTTTAGATGCTTCTTCAGAAATCTCGTCCTTTATAAACCCTTTTATAAAAAATAAAAAATTGATTTCAACCCGGCTTAATTCACGGTGAACCATGACTATGAATCGATCCTTCTCCTCTTCCTTCGTCACCTCACCTAAAACCAATTTCTCTCCTTGCGACTATGGTGCGACCATTAGCTCAACCCCATTAGATTCATCGATTATGGAGGAGGAATGCCGTCGTCGATGGCTACCTCATCAATCCCTAACTTCTTTCACTTACCAATTAAGCGCCAATCAATCAAAAGATTTCATGCTCTCTCTTGTTAGTCCTAGCTCAGTCCTTTTCTCCACGATCACTTTTTTTATCATTTTATATTCCTCTCTTACATCACTACATCGCTTTAATTTGATCCTTCATAGTCTTCCTTCAGATCTCAACTACTTGCAAGGGTAGATTCGGCTAATGGCTTCCTCTTTCCTGATAACCACTCCTATTGCCTCATTTTGATCTCCATAGTACTCCCCACCACCTCTGCCGACCATGCAAGCATGAGCTTTCTTATTTCCTTCCTTACTTCTTCTCTTCAGGGAATCATTACAACTTATCACTCTCCGCATTATTCGATAATCAAAAATCCAAAACAACAATTAACCCTTTAATTTTTTGTTGTGCATGAGTTTGGATGTGAATGTATGGAAATATATATGCTTGCATCTCTTTCTCGGGGTTCCAAGACCCAATACCCCATAGGTGGGTGGTCAGAAAAATGTGAAGAAATATATATACATATGTGCTTGTGTCTTTCTTTGTAGGTTCCAAGACCCCGCTAACGCCCCATAGGGCATAACGGGTGCGAGAAAATGTGAATGTGGAAATATATATACATATGTGATTGTGTCTTTCTTTGCAGGTTCCAAGACCCCGCTAATACCCCATAGGGCGTAGTGGGTGCGAGGAAATATGAATGTAGAAATATATATACATATGTGATTGTCTTTCTTTGTAGGTTCCAAGACCTGCTACCTCATCATTGAAGTGCGAATGAAGATGGTAGTGTCACAAGACAGTCCTATGCTCAATAGGGACGTCTGGGTTAAAAAAGCATTTTGATGTAGCCACGCGTGGGGATACAAATCTGACCAAAATGTTGCCAAAATTTTGTTTAAATTTTGGACTTAAAAAAAAGGGGAGAAGAATCAAGATTCATTCAAAAAAAGAAATCAAGCACATCAAAAATAAATAATCTAAAATAAAATTTGAATGATTTGAAACTGCATATATGCTTATGGTTCTTTATGCAGTGATCAAAGACCCTACTAATGCCCATTAGGGCATAGTTGGTATGAAGACACGGCTGTGGTGTCACAAGACACTGCTCACTACACTCATTAGGGCATATCGAGTAAGCCAAAATAGTTCTGATGTAGTCCCGTATGTGGGGGTGACGCCGGAATACTGTCGAATTGCTGTCAGATTTTTATCTAAAATTCAAGACTTAAACAAATTTAAATGAAAATCATTTAAAACACCACAACTTACATAAACAAGCTTGAATCAAAACTCAAAGGGAAATTGAAGTATAAGTGCTAAATGAAAATATTAAATCTTACCTGAAATGCAATTGAACTTGCAAAATCTCTATAGAAAAATTAAGACAAATGAAAATAATAAATTTAAAAGAAGGGAATACATTCTATTCATATGCATGAATGAAGGAGCTTCCTTCAATCGAAAAATTAGAAAATTCTTATTCTAATTATAATTTTCAAAATCAATGATTTCACTAATTAGATAAAATTATCTAAGTTAAGAACACATGCATGTGCTCAGACATAGAGATTTAAAGTACAAATTTTAATGTTTGAAAATGCTATACAGGCTAAGCTGAGATTAAATAAATATGAAATTAATCTCATAATCAAAAAAATAATAATTTGAATTATCAAATAACTGCATGGGCCCCGACATAAATTGAATATTTAGATTCAAGTGTCTGAGGATGCTACGCGGGCTTAAAAATAAAGGAGAAGAATGATAAAATCGTTTCAATCCTTCATAACTATATGCATGTAAGCTAATGAATGTATTCATATGCTAATTCAAATCAATGAAAGGGATAAATATTCAACTACATAAAATGTGATCACATTAGGTCTAATTCTCTATGCTTGAAATAGAGTTGACACCCTTAAATAATCAACTTCAAATGAATTTAAATTACTAATCATCTATATTTGTAATGGAGTTGACAAGGTCTGTCATGATATTAATTTCTTAAAGAATTTAAATTATACATAAGTCATAGGCCTGAACCTCTACTAGCAAATAAATAGTGTTGATAAGATCTACCTCGATGATGGCCGCGTTGATCGAAAAGCTCAATCGGAGGGGATATTATTATCAAAAGATGCTTGAGCTCTAAATTAATTCATTATAAAACTAAATTTCAATTAAGTAAATATCTAAACTAAATGAAATTCATTATTTAAATGTTTAAAGCAAACAACTCATCCACCCATCCACCATCGTTTGTTGGGGATGAAAGATTAAGAAAACTCTAACTCACAAAGGAGTTAATGTCAAGTCAAATAAATCACTATATTCAAACTCAAATAATCTCATACCAATAAGAACGTGGCCGTGTCCATAGTCCTCATGGTTTGGCTAGTAGGCTCCACAAATGATGCGGTTATGACCAGAGTCCTCTGATTGAGTGGTTGGGATCAAATGACATCATTATATTATAGTCACAACTATAGCCCATATGTTCCCCAATGACTCAGCCCTTTGAGTTATAAATCATTGGGTATATTTGATAGGCACAAAGCCCTTTTATCAGCTAAGGTGGACTTAAGATTGTCTCCTTAAATAAATACCACCCCAAGTCTACAAGGATTTCTTGGATGATGTAACTCATGTGTTACTGATAAGGATCCTTCGGTCGTTGGGTACCTCCACCTCGACTAGGGACCATGACAACCAGATGCATGACCATAGATCATGCACATCATCATTCTTCCAATCATCGGTTTAGGTTTGAAATGATGAATTTCATAATCTTAAATTCTAAAACTCCATATATGCTACTTTGCACATTAAGCGATCTACCTTATGAAAGTTCTCTCTCACTTATTAATTAACTATAGGGGCTTTTAGTAAACTAGATCTAAAGTCCTCACCAAATGAGGGTTCTGTCTTATCTTATTTTTGAAAATTACAATTTTAAATCTCTCAAATATTGTTGAGAATACTCTAAATTATTATCTAAAAATAATTTATCGAATATTAGACCATAAGGTGATTAATAAATTAGTTGTTTCCCATTAGAGGTTGAGTGATTATAATTGATTGTTTGAGGTTGATCGACTGTTGTTGGGTGATGGAAGATAAGGGATTGTCATCAATTGTCGGAGGTTGAGTGATCTTAATTAGGTAACGATGATTTGATGATTGTAATTAGGTGATTGTGGTTAAGTGATGGAGGCCGGATGACTGTAGTTAAGTGTCTATAGTTAGGCGTAAACTAGATGGCCAAGATGATAGGCAATAAACTTTAGTAGTTAGAGGTTATTAGATGTTATTCATTTGTGGACATTGGCAAATAATCGACGTGTCACATCCAAAATTGGGCAATAATTGGTAGTTTCAAAAGATAGTTGTTGGTGAATATCAAGTGATTGGTTGGTACATAAAGTGTTGATTGACATCGATTGATGAGAAATTATGGATATCATTGTTGGTTGATGATCAATGTTAAATGATGGAGAATTGTGGATGCTATATTGGTCAATGGTTGAATTTGGTTGACTAATTTGTTACGATGGATAGCACAATAGAATTTTGTATTAATCAAATATTGCCCTATACCAAAAACTTCTCTTGAATTTGTAAAAATATTGCCTACTTATATATTTTAGTTGGGGATACTTTACATAGAAATTTGGACACACTATTGGATAATCATAATTCAACCCATTAATCATTTTATATTTTTTTCATACATTTAACTATTTTAATGAACTCAAAGATCAAATTATATCAGATTCATTAAATTCATCTCTTGGAGGCACTTGTTTCTATTATGCTTACATAAAATGTGAAGGACATTTAACTTCTAAAATGATCATGAGAAATTTCAACTTATATTTTCAAGTGTTTAATTTAGGAATAGTTGGGCTCCATTAACTTCTAAAATGATAATGAGAAATTTCTACATATGCTTTCGAGTGTTTAATCTAGGAATAGTTGGGCTTCAATTGCAAGTTTAGTTTTATTAGTTTTGTCTCTTGAACCAAATTATTTTGACTATAAATTTGCTAACATTAGAGTTCATATGGCCAATGAAATATTTTTAGTATTCTCTTCTTAATACTTAGATGCTAATACTTTGAAGATTATGTCATAGTTCATGTCAGATTAGATAAATTTTGTTAGCCATTTTATTTTTCTCATATTTTAGGGCATTGATGTTGTAAAGCCAAATATATCTTAGATCTTCAAAAAGTTGTCATAAAAAATTTTATGTCGAAAGAAATTATAAGACATAATCACATATGTCAAAATGGACCTCCTTTTAGAACCATGAATCGGCATTCCTAATATTTAAAGCATTATATTTATATTAGCTTATATCATTAACATACTTTTTGTTGATTTTTTTTAATAATGGCTTAAAATCCTCCAAAATTACCATGATATTATCTTCAATTCCCTTGTTGGGGTCCTAAGTTTTAAAAATTATTTCTCAAGATCCTAAAAATGCTAGAAAAGACTTCATATGTCATAAATGATAAAAAAGATGATTCAAAAATATTGCTACCTAAAAATTTTTTTAATGTTCTTCGACTCTTCAATATCAAAGTGGATCATTTTCTACAATGGTTGTGGACAAAATAATAACCCTTAGTTATAATTTTATATGTATAAGAATTTTAGGTGTCAAGCTTTTAGGTTTAAAATTGGGTCCAAAATAAAAATGATTCCTAGTTAATGCCTCATTTATACAAAGTATTAGTTTTGCTTGGATTCCAATATCCTTGAGAGGATTGCCTTAGTATATTTGCTAAATATTTGGCTAAGTGTATATATCAAACAAACAATCAATCTGTCATGTGTTAAATTTCATGTCATTAGCATGTAAAAATATGCTATTAATTTAATGCCATTCATACAGATTATGATTAATGAATTAATTTTTCTAACTACAAGCATATCAAATTCATCTGCAAATTTTGTACAATCTACCAGGATTATTATTGTATTAATGTGTTTGATTTAGGGGAAGGACAAAGGCCTCAACTTAGTAATGTCTGAGTTTTGTACTAGTGGTTGTACCTTTTGGACAACTGTAGATGATTATTTTACAATCATTGCTAATGTATTTTATTAATGTATATTATTGTATGCCATAATTAGTATATACATGATTTATTATTATTATTATTATAAACACATCAGTTGTATAATTATTATTGATTATTGGGATATTTTCTGATTGACGATGCTATGCATATTTCTTCCAAATAAACTCTAGATATTTTAAGTGAGCTATATTTGTATAACAATAGTGATTTTGATGATTTAGGCTTTATCTTAATTGAGAGATCTCATTCTATTATGTTTCAGTCCAATATAACTTATGGAAGGGTCATATTTGGTCAAATCGTGAGATGCTCTATGCCCCATTTTATAGCTTCACCATTTTTTTTTGAAAAGGAGTTTGCCATTCTAATTAAATTGTCAAAGATATTGAGATTGAGACCATGGTGATGATGCAACAATAAAAAAGATGGTGTCAAGATAACAAAGAAACGAGGGCTACTAAAGAGGATAGTGGACAAACACTTGAATTGAATTTTGATAACTGTTTGACATTTTCTTGCATTGTGCTAATGCTAAGTTTTTAACTTATGGTTGTCTTTTTGACCATTTTTTATTGTAGTTAATGTATAATTTTTGGCCCAAAAATTCTTATGACTCGAAAGCCTAATAATGTTTTTGTTTTTTTGAGAGATTTTAATATGGTGTATTGCTATGGACATAATAATTATGCCAGTTGCATTGGTGATTTTTCAAGATTAGGTATAGAATTATGAAGTTTTGAAAAATTTTATGGAAGTTATGGCATCACGACTTCTATTTGTGAAATTTTTTAGATCAAAATTTTCTTTATATATTTCAAATCAAGACTTTTGAAAATGCAATATAGGTTGTTTTTTTATTTAAAAAAGCTTTTTAATTTGTAGACTCATTGAAAATTGATGAATATCTTTTTAATTTTTCCCATTAAAATTTTATAATTATTCTCCAATCATTATTTCATGTATCTTGGTTTGGAGTTTCAACAATGGTTGGTTTCTAAAATTGTCTTGCATTCTGGAAGACTTTTATTCCCATAGATCTCTAGGGTTTATTTTTGCCCCTTCATTGGTTATTTCACTTAGTAAAACTTAGCATCATAGACCCCTTTACCCTTTTATGAGAGTGATTAGGGTTTGAATGATTTGTGCTTAAGGAAATTAAACCTTTTAGTTATCTTTATCTTTGAAAGGAACTCTAGAGGAGTCTTTGAGGTGGTAAAATATAGGTTTTTGGACTAAGATTAAATGGATAGTTAAATGATATTTTTATTTTTTTTTAAAATTGATAGTAAAATGATAATACTCACTTAATAGGACCAATGGAGAAGAGAGATTTATGCAGATCTCATAGTGGGATAAAAATTTGTTGTTGTTGTCTTTTACTTTGTTCCCTGTGATGATAAGTCATCCCATGAACTTTTTTGGGAGGATTTGCTCAATATTAAATGTTCTTTAGTGCATCTAAATTGGTGTGCCTTAAAAAAACTTTTTTTTAGATTTTTTTGCTTAATTTCAACTATGCTTCTAAGTCATGATCTAGGGACTACTCAATGGGTAAGTTTGTGAATGATTGAATACATCTAGGTTTTGTAAGACGTACTTAGTCTTATTTAGCATATTGAAATTAAAGTTTATCATGCAAAGTGTACTTTATTTTTCATATCCTACCCATTAATATTCCATTCTCACTATTTCATTAAATTTTTTTTGGACTATATATGAGGGCATTTGGCCAATTCCATTAGTCAAAAAAAGTAATTATAAGTAGGTTGATTTACATACATACTGCACAATTCCTATATATTTACATATTTAACATCCAAAGTTTGGTATTTACTTATCTAATACTTTTCAATATTTGAGAAAGTGCATTTAACTTCAAGAAGTTAATGATGATGATATTTTTGATGTGAAATTGAAGATTGAGGTGTTATGTACTTAAAAATTGAAGTATAGGTGTTAGATATGTAAATAAATAAAAATTATATGGTATGTATGTAAATATAAGATCAAAATAATAGTTCAGAGCTATGAAAGAGATTATTTAAAAGCAAAAAATAGTCAAATGATCAGCAACTGGCAAGAGAGGTATTCTCTCTATGGATTGGGTTCAAAATATTTATCTATCATGTCAAAATTAAAATTAAAAATCAAAGTTTAGGTATTAGATATGTGAATACATAGAAATTGTGTGGTATTTATGCAAATATAAGGTCAGATGAAAACTATGAATAAGACAGAAATTACAAAGCTGTATAGAAGAAGACAATATATAAAAGCAAAAAGCCAAATGATCAGCCATTGGCAAGTGGCGCAATGCTCTCTGCGGACTGTGTTAAAAATATTTTTCTATCATGTCAAAATCAAAACTTGCACCCATTGTTGCCAGAGGGTCATCCGAATGGGGCCAAAAAAATGGAAGATGAAGAAACTTAAAGCATTAAAACTTATCATTTTTTTTGGAAAAATATGAGAGACTTAGCTCAATTCATTCCAAGTGAAAAGATAAATACAAATAACACGTAAAAAAGACTACAAAATAACTAAAAGAAGATAAATAGAAGATTGACACATCTGAACTCAGAAAAAGGAAGAAACGGCCATGACCCGGCCAAAACTATTCAAAACTTCCAGCAATCTAAACCGAGATAAACAAAAGGAGAACATCTCCGGCAGCTCGCCCTGCCCTCCTAGCATCCTGCAAAAAATTGGGGATCCATTCTGAAGCAAAACATAACCAACCAACACAGCCAAGGAGTGCTGGTTGCAGAGAGGTCGCCAGGGAGAAACTCCAACTGGGTTTAGAAGTCGATGGCTTCTGCAAAAATTTAGATGTATGACGTTCATCATTGTCCGTGTCAATCTTGAATATTAACCTCCGACCCAGAAAGCTATCTTTAAAGATCATTAGACAAAGTAAGTAAAGAAGGTAAATCCAAGGAACATAGCCGTTAAGTTTCAGTGAACCTCCAAGAGTCCAGTAATGCCCGAACCAGATCCGGCCAGTTAGATTTGAACTTCCATCTCCTCAATCTAAAGTTTGGTATTTACTTATTTAATACTTTTCAATATTTGAAAAGGTGCATTTTACTTCTAGAAGTTAATGATGATGATATTTTTGATGTGAAATTGAAGATTGAGGTTTTATATACTTAAAAATTGAAGTATATGTATTAGATATGTAAATAAATAAAAATTATGTGGTATGTATGTAAATATAAGATCAAAATAATAGCTCAGAGCTATGAAAGAGATTATTTAAAAGCAAAAAATAGTCAAATGATCAGCCACTTGCAAGAGAGGCATTCTCTCTACAGATTGGGTTCAAAATATTTATCTATCATGTCAAAATAAAAACTAAAAATCAAAGTTTAAGTGTTAGATATGTGAATACATAGAAATTGTGTGGTATTTATGCAAATATAAAATCAGATGAAAACTATGAATAAGACAGAAATTGCAAAGTTGTATAGAAGAAGAGAATATATAAAGGCAAAAAGCCAAATGATCAGCCACTGGCAAGTGGCGCAATGCTCTCTGCGGACTGTGTTAAAAATATTTTTCTATCACGTCAAAATCAAAACTTGCACATTGGGAGGGTCATCAATGGGGCCAAAAAAATGGAAGATGAAGAAACTTAAAGCATCAAAACTCATCATTTTCGGTTTCAAAATAATAGAAACATAAGAATAGAAATAATGTCCAGAAGACCAAAGAAAAAAATAATAGAAGCATAAAGATAAAAGAGAGAATCAGCAGGAGAGCCATTATTAGGAAATTAAGTGCTTGTAACTCACTGTAATTCATCCTGTTAAGAACCTTTGAATGCTCCTCACGTCTCTCCTTTAGTAGAATGGAGGAGAAACTAGATGTATTGGCACTAAACTAGGCCACACAAAGTGAGGAAATATAAGTTTTTTTTGTCTTCAATATTTGGAATTAGTTTATTTGACGAGAGAAAAGGCTTGAAGGAATGTGTGATGTAATAAAAAGGAAGTGGCAGACACATTAATTTTAGTTTGAGCATGGCAAAAGTTACAATTCAACTTAGCTTCAATAGATCGAGCTTTGAGAATATCAATCATTTCAAAATCATGAACAAAGCATAACTAAGTAAAAGAAGAGTATTTAATAGTATAAAACTTGTGCCAATTATAATTGCTAGAGATTTGGTTAAATTGCAATAGAAATTCAATATAAAGTCTCTGAATGTAGGATTAAGGATACTATTCCAGGCAGTAGAATCTCTCTCTTAATTCCAAAGGAATGCCCATAGTAACTTCGAGACATCAGGATCAGAAAGACTATTAATTTTGATTAATATCTCTTTCATTTTGCTTCCCCATATTTTGTCTGTATCTCCCACATACCTTTATATCTATCCAAAAGAATATATATATATATATTTATCCATTCATTCATATTATAATGCAATCCAGGATAAATACAAATGGAATCTTGGATAAATACAAATGGAATCTTGGAGAAATACTAATGGAATCTCTGCAGCAATTGAATGCCTTTAAAAAAAAGGATAAATACAGATTTATTATAATACAACATATTGGTTACTTGGAACCATATCGGCATCTTTGAAATGGAATCTTCAACCAATATAAATTCCATCCGAATTAAAGCCGATCTTAACATGAAATGGTAAGGATAAGTAACCAACTAAGATGGGATATCCGGGTAGTGTTGATGCCTAAAGTGGATGAGTGGATTAGACATTACAAGGTTCGATGAAATGATTTGGGCAACAACTCGATCAAAATTGGATAAGCTCTAGAAACCTATGGTGGCTTTGAAGTTGTTTATAACCGATTAGTTCGAGCTCAAATAAGTTGCTTGGATTGGCCGTGCCAGAGATGTTCACCATGCCAGTTGTGAACAAACTTATTGATGGCCAAGAGTTACCCTATCATGGTGCCTAGTTTAAGAAGGTAGGATTTCCTTTCTTGGCTCTTCAATTGATCGATCCTAATTCTCAAGTTAATGTTTAAGAATATGCCAATATCATTTGGCCCCATGGAAATGATTTATTTTGGCAAGAAATTCTCAAGCAAAAAAAAAATTTTTTTTATCATAATTTATTATTTAGATCATCCAATGAAGATATAGTTATTTATACTTTTAAGGTAAAAATGCTATTTGACTAAGCTTTTTTTTTACTTTACTTTTTATAGCAATAGAGTGCTGAACTATGCAAAGCATATGCAAGAGCTCATTAATATGATCCAATGAATGATTCTTGAGAGCATGGGCATGGAGAATCACTTTGATTCACATATGAAATCCACGGCATATTCAAGAAGATTTCTCAAATTATTTTAAGGAAAAATTGATAAATTATATATATAATCGCCTTTTGCCAAATGACCAACACAGGTTAGTATAATTCATATTGTTTAAGGGGATTTACATACATACCACACAATTCTTATGTATTTACATATATAACACTTACACTTTAATTTTTTATATATAACATCCTATTCTTCAAAATCAAATCAAAAATATCATAATCACACACTTTTTTAAAAATGAAATGGACTTTTTTTAATCATAGGAAAGTGTTAGATAAGTAAATATCTAACTTTAGGTATTAGATATATAAATGCATAAGAATTGTGTGGTATGTGTGTAAATCTTTCATATTTTTAATGTGAAAAAATATTATTTAATGTTAAATAAGTTTTTCAATTATTTTTTTGACCTAGGCATAGACAAACGGAAGACTTCATGCTCCTAATCATCGAGTAAAACTTAACAGTGAGATTGAAAAATGATATGCGGTGATTTTTAGCACAATACCAAGTGTTACAAATGATATGATAACTACTCTAGAAGAATTAATTGGTGAACAACACCCTTTACTTTTCAATCCATAGAAATATTATGATTATGTGAAGTTTTACTTTTCAGAGAAAGGAGAGAAAGCTGATGATGCCCTCAATGTTTTTTGTGGTGTTTAGTCAAAAGTGAATGTTGTTATATGTTCTACTTTTTTTTTGTTTTTTCTCTTTTTTTGATGTTTTTTCTAGTATCCTTTGTTTCTTCTAATAAAAGTAATAAAGTGGTGAAGCTCCAACAAAATGAGGATTTGAGCACAATAACACCAAATGACATAAAATTTGACATTTGAAACATAATTATAATTTTTGAAGCCCCCAAAATATGGTACACATCATCACACCACAAAATTTAAGTGGCTATTTGATATGAAATTTAAAGTACAATCTAATTAAGATTTAAAATAAATTTTATCAAATATATTTTTCAAGCATCTAAATAATACAAATAGTTAAATATTATTTTTGAGATTTAAAAAATTGTTAAACTATTGGCTGCTATTTCCAATAGTTTTATTCTCTGTTCTTATTTCTTATAAACTCTTGAGAAAGACATATTTTTTATAACATTAGTTGTTGAGTAGTTTTCCTTAAACTTTAAGCTATTCTTTGTGAATGAATCTAAACACAGTTGATGATTATTGTATCTATAACGATAAGGTCCCCACTAATTGTCATTACTATTTTTCATACAAAATCTGAGTGATTATAATCAATAGAAAGTGTTAAATAAATTGACAAAAGTGAAAACAATAATCACAATTTTTGGTCAACCTTTATTTCTCATAAAGGCAATCTCAAAATATAAGCATGACAATATCTTATAACTTTCCTATAAAATTTCTCTTATAAATAAGGAGTCTTTAAAAATTGGTAGTTTAGTAAAGATTCCTTTCAATTACAATCACTCTTTAAACATCAACATAGATATGCTTCTAGCACTATAGCCTAGATCGAATATCTCATCAACTTTGTCAAAGATATGATAGTCAAGGTGGTAATTTAGACACTACTTTGAGCAAGATGGGATTGTAGTGATACTTCAATAAATGGTAAAGAAAAGTGATACCTAACTACAAGTCTGAGTTGTTAATGTGAATGCTCTTTTGAGTGGACTATTTTATTATTTTGAGTTCTTTGGATGACACCAAATTCCTTCATGTTGTAATATTTGTAGTTATAGAAAGAGTTTATCATCTCAACATTGAATAAAAATACCACATACAAATTTATAATTTGAACAATACATCTAAGAGATTAGATTTTTTTTTATGTGAAAACTCAAAAAGAAAAGAAAAAAAAGGATCCCAATTAAAATTGTTTCACTTGGACTCAAATATTACACAAGTATCCTTTCTTTTTATTGGATAAGCATTAATGTGATTTAGGACACATAATTCATATATCTAGATCATGTTTACTATATTATAATATTACTTATCCAATTATACATATATAATTTGCAATTGAGAGAATGATCATCATAAATTAGCAGTTGACAGATGTTGAATACTAGTTAATGGTTAGTGTGGGATGATAGTTAATGTGGGACATGAATAGTCTATTTAATTAATATTTGACAAAAAAAACTAATAGACAAGTGGTGCTAATAGTGGAAATTATAGTTTGTTAATGAATAGTGTTGGCGGATAAATGCTATTTGTCAATGATTTACGATGAGTTGTACTAATTGCAGGTGTTAATGTAGGTTAAAGTTACAATGAGTGGCCATGATGACAAGCATTGATATTTATTGATGGATGTTATTTGTCTCAAAATTGTGCACGGCCTCGATGAAAAGAGAGTATAGATTTAGTGTCGAACGAAATTTTCAGAAGGCAGATGATTGTTTGTAGTGGATAAATAAGGCACTACCCAGAGATTTTGCCTTCATTTGGTGAGAACTTTAGAAATGATTCCAAGTTTAATTACCCCTCCCCAATCAGTGAGAGAGAACCTTCATTAAATTGCTAATTGCTTAGTGTATAGTACCAGGAATTTAGATTTGAAATTTAATGAAATTCATCATTTTTTTATGCTTGAAGCATATTGTTGGGGGAATGATGACACATCAAGCCATAGTTAGTCATCGAGCATATCTTGATCCCTGGTCCACTTAGTTAAAGGAGGTAGTCAACCCAACTTGACCGAATGATCCTTGTCAGCAGCTATGTGTTTACTGAAGGATCCTTGCCAGCAGATATGTGTTGCATCTTTCAAGGAGACCTTGTAGACTAGAGTTGAAATTTGTCAAAGGGACAATCTTAAGTTCACCCTAACTGAGAGGACTTTATGCCCTATTAGGTATACCCTATTATTCAGAACTCAAATAGGTAAAAAATCATTGGGAACATACATGCTATAGCTCTGACCGTAATATAGTGGAGCCTACTGGCCAAATCACCCGGTCAGACGGCTCTGATCGTAACTGCTTCATATGTGGAGCCTACTGGCCAAACCATGCGGACAGAGGACACGGGCCATGCCCTTACTGGTGTAGAATGTTTTGAGTATGAATATAGCAATATATATAATATGACATTAGCTCCTTTGTGAGCTTAGGTTAACATTAAATTTTTCATCCCTGACAAATAATTACTGAAGACGGATGAATGAATTTTTATTTAGATTTTTAATTAATGAATTTCATTTAAGCATTTTTTATTTTTATTGGAATCTTCTTGAATATTTGGTGGTTGATTGGAACTTGATTTAACATTGAAGATTTTAAGAAAATTTGATAATAGTAAACTCCTTCGGTTGATATTCTCAATCAGCACAACCATCATTGGAGTAGACTTTATCAACTCTGTTCCTTGCTCGCAGAGGATCGGGTCTACAATTTTGAAATGTTATTATATCGTATTAGATCTTGTTAACTCTACTCCTATAGGAGGAGGATTTGATCTATGGATTGAAACCTACAATTGTATCGGTTTTTATATGCAACATTGCTGAACTTAATTATTTAATTTTCTATTGAAATAATCAGTTTATCAACTTGAGTCCCTATGGGGAGAAGGATTTAACTGCTTAGATATGACTTAAACTTTTATCATACGAATATGGTGATTCACTAAAATACATGCATAAGCATATATTTAGAATATTGAATTTTAAAAATATGCTCAGGTTTTCAAAAATGATTATTTCTCCTTCAAAACAATTGCATAATTTTTTAGTGTAAGATATTTAAGTCAATTTAGTTTTTTTAACCCCCGCAGCATCCTCAGATACCTAAATTTACACATTCAACATTGTGTCGGGGCCCATGCGGGTATTTAATAATTCAAATAATTTTATGTTTAAATTACGAGATTAATTTTGTATTTTTATTTAATCCCAACTTAACTTGCGTAGCCTTTTCAAACATTAGTATTTGCACCTTAAATCTCTATGTCTAAGTACATGTAGGTATGTTTAGCTTATATAATTTCATTTAATTAATGAAATCATTGATTTTAAAAATCATAATTAGAATGAAATTTTTTATATTTTTTAAATTGAAGGAAGCTCCATAATTTGTACAGAATTTAATTTAGTATCACCTTCTGTCTACTTGTACGAAGATTTGCAGATTCGGTGATCTTTAAAGCATTTTAAATTATTCTAATAGTCTATTAGATTCCTTGGTTTAATATTTAATTACTTTCTTTTATTCAAAGTTAATTAGTCTTTGAAGATTCAATAGAGTCTTATTTATATCTACTCACAATTCTCAAACTTATCACAAATTCTATTCAATTTCTCCTTAATCCAATTCGAGTATTTGATAAGATGAATAATATGCTTCAAACATTTTCTACGGATTCATTGATTGTGCTTATTAACAATCATTCGATCTCATTAAAAAAAAATTGTTATGAATTTTTTGATTTTCTCAAATTCATTTGAAGTGAATTATGATTTGAAAATTTCATTCCAATTGCAAGAAGATCTTCTGTACTCTCATTGGATATTCAATTAGATCAACTTCTAAATTAATTAAAATGAGATATTGAAGTGCTAAATTTATATTTATTGCCAAAATATTCAGTTCACTTCAAGTTCATAAATTTCTTTGAAGTCAATACATTTTTTTGTTTGAAATATAATCTTTAAATTCATTTCAAATTCATTATAAGCTCTTTTTCTTTTCTTTTTTTCAGTTTTTTTTTTAAATTCAAATTTATGTTTGTTTTATGCTATTTTATAATTTTTGTTTTAGATTATTATATTTTTTGATATGATTGATTTTTTTAGATGAATCTTGATTCCTCCTTTTTTTTTAAGGTCCAAAATGTAGTCAAAATTCCGACAACATTTCAGCATAGGTGAGATGCATCTAACAATTTTGGCATACTCGTCATGCTCTGATGAGTGTGACGGTTGGTGTTTTAAAAATACCTCGGTTGATTTTTATCTCGTGACGAGGCCTTCAAACTTGCAAAAAGGAAACAAATACAATACAATTTCCACATCCATATATTCCTATGCATCGACAAATTACATTTTGAAATCTTATTTTCTGTTTTGGAGGAGACAGAGAGGATAGTGAGAGAAAGAAAGAGAGCTCAGTATGCCAAGAGAAGGGGAAGGAAATTAGTAGCGGTCGAGAGTGAGCGGAGAGGGTTGTTGTTTGACAACAACGGAAGCAAGAAAATCCGTGCGGCTTGCCGTAAACCGAGAGAGAAATAAATGGGAAAATCGGAGAGCGAGAGGAACCCGTCATCAACGGAGTTCCTTCACTCGGCAAATGGATGATCGGAGGGCGGTAGAGGAACTCGCATGATGACGAGTTGTCTCCGCCGCTTGACTTAGAGGGATGGCTAGCCAGACAGTTGTAAAGGGAAATCAAGAGGTCCCGTGCAAACTTCTTTCGGTTGCTTGGCTTGCACAAACGGAAAGAGGGAATCGAAGAGATTGATGGATAAATTCGACATTTCAGATTCAAAGACATAATCCATTTTATTATCAGAGGTCATTTGGGCAACATCAAGGTCGATCGAAGCAAAGTTGAGGTTAATTTAGGCATCATCGCACTCCGAAGCTTGCTATTTGCTTTACACTTGATCGAATCTACCGCGAAAGGTCTTGTTCAATAGTTTTTTATGTTTCAGCGACAACGGCGCAGTCCGTTTCATGAAAGGAGCTTATTCGGGTAGCGTCGAGGCCTCTCGACTTTAATATACACGAAATCATCTGTTCTATTTATTTTCCTTCATTGGATGGTAATTGATCGATGTAAGATATCAATTTTAATTAATTTTGATATTCTGAACGCATTGGTGTAGCTGATTTCATGATTGGAGGACATCTCGATCGATTTCAGTCATGATTCATATGCTTTCAACTCTCATTTTCACGATATTGTATCTAATTCTTGCTAATTTCAATATATTTGTTTAATTAAGCATATGAAAATTACTTATAGATCAACAGTTTGTTGCTGACTATTTTGAGCATCAACATTGGTCAATAGATAGCTTTTGACTTTAGTAGCAGTGACCCGTGTTGGTATTGTTCTATGACTAGTGTTTAGTAATTAGTAGTGTTATACAAACCTCAAAAAAATTTTAAGTTAAATTTTTGGATGTAAGGCATTCCCATTATTTTTACCAAAAAATGCCCCTCTAAACATTTGAATTTTTTTGGTATCTCATTGTCTTAATTATTTTGAAATTGAGTGATATTATGTTTGTCGGATTGGTCTGTGCATAATCATATAAAATTTCAGCCATATTTCAAATAGCTTCAAGAAATCTTCTAATTATGCATACGAGTACTCTATTTTTAACTAAAAGAATTTTTCATCATGATAATAAAATACAACAATTAGAACCTTAACTAAAGAAAAAAAAAATTTTAAAACATATTATAAAATAAAAATCACCAACCATGAACATAAAAATAACTAACCTTAGTTTCATATTGCTTATGAAATTAACTAATGCTTTATTAAAAATGTGGGGTCTTCTCATCTTATGTGCTACGTCTGCCTGAAGGTTTCTTGAAGTAGATTGAAAATTGAAGAAAAATATATTCCGTCAAAAGAACCGGCGGAAATATCGTTTGGAAACGCCACTGAAAATTTTTCGATTGGATAGTTTCTGGCGTCAGTTCCGACATTGGCTTGGAGAATCACTTTGATTCACATATGAAATCCCTAGATATTTAGTAAGATTCTCAAATTATTATAAGGAAAAATTTATAATGGAATAAATCTTGCTTTGCCTTCTCACAAAGTCCCAAACTACATAAGTATAATTTGCCCATATAATGTGGAAGGACTTGAAGTCGAGATTGTAGGTGGTGAATGGATTCAAACAACACCAATGACAAATTCATTTATTGTTTTAGTTGGTGAATCATTCAAGTTTAGTAAATTGTTGAATAATAAATATTTTTAGGGCGATTTACATACATACCATACAATTCTTATGTATTTACATATCTAACATTTAAACTTTATTTTTTACATATATAATATCCTAATCTTCAATATCACATCAAAAATATCATGATGACTTACTTTTTAAAAATGAAATGCACCTTTTTAAGCATAGGAAAGTGTTAGATAAGTAAATATCTAACTTTAGGTGTTAGATATATAAATGCATAAGAATTATGTGGTATGTGTGCAAATCTTTCAAATTTATAATGTGAGAAAAAATTATTATTTAATGTTAAATAAGTTTTTCAATTATTTTTTTGACCCAGGCATGGACAAACGAAAGACTTCATGCTCCTAATCATCGAGTAAAACTTAACAATGAGATTGAAAAATGATATGCGGTGTTTTTTTAGCACAATACCAAGTGTCACAAATGATATGATGCTAACTTAGGTGCTAGATTGAATGAAATAACAATTTTTGATCACCTTACTTTCCCTATACATATGCAAGGTTTGGTTAACCTTGACAAGACTGGGCTCCCTTATACAAGAATTTAGCCGGTATGAGTTTAATACATTTTATTTTTGTTGTTTCTTTGGTCTTATTATTGCATCTCGACGATAATTCTGATTTGCTGCTGATGTAGGTACCTTATTTTAGATGAAAGGCCTATCGTTCTGCTACATATGCTGGTGGCTGTTTTACTTAATATCTACCACAAGTTTTTCTGTTACTACTGTTACCATGCTCATGAAACAAACTCCATGGCTTTAGTTTTTCATTTAAAGATCTGGATTTCTTTACCCCCTGATATTCTTATGGGGGAATTTGGTGGTATTTAAGCTTTAAATATTTTTTTCCTGCTGAATGGGAATGCTTCCTTAGTTTGCTATCCTGCAGGCAGATTATGGGGTGTTTATTGTTTTTGTGTTCGGCTCTGTTGATCTCAATCAGGTTTCTGCTTATCATAATGTGGTTTGTACTATCTTTTTGATGTGTTTATTCCTAGTTTCTGGATTATTCTGTTCAGCCTTCCCTTTCGTTTTGTTGGTTTTACTGGACTAATGGCCTCGATAGCCCTTATTGGGGTTATGGATCATTGGTTTCTTTGATTGTATGTTGGAATTTCATGCTTACTCTTTTTGGTTTCACCGGTCGCTCTATTATCATTTATCTACCTTCTTTGGTGGTGGTTGGATCATCATTTGGTGGGTTTTCTCCAACTTCGGGTTTTGGCACTTCAAATTTTGTTTTCTTTTTGCTCTGAATAAGGTCTTTGCCTTTACTTTCATGGTTTTCACCTCAGCGCTGTTTGATGGGTTTACTGGCCTGAATATCTGGGCTGAATGTTTTATTCTGATCCCCTTAATTGGGTTGGGGTTATATGCTGCTACCGACTGCCTTCTCCTCCTGCTTTCCCATGTCTCCTTCTTTATACTGGGCTGTTTAATAACTCACCAGATCTGATATTGTGGGTTTTTGATGGTTCAACTAGGGATCATCCCCCATCCTACTCTTAGCTGATTCCTTCCACATCCTTTATATATGGTTGTCTTATTTTCAGGTCCATGGCTCTACAGAATTTCATCATCTGGTGCTTTCCAAGTTTGTTGGCTATGATGGCTAGGATAGTTCTCTCCACTTTGGCCGGTAGTAGTTTTTATGTTGTATCCCTTCTCTGAAGCTGGATGCTCATAATTGCATCTGCCCCTCATGGTTTGACTGAGCCTGAGCCTGCTCTATCTCATTATCTTCTAACATTTTCCATCTTATGCTGCTCTCATCAAATTTGTATGTTTAGCTTAAACTTCCTTTAATTCTGCAGGTGGTCACCTTTTGCTCTCTTGCAGTTTCATCTGGGCCATGCTCCCTCTACCATTGCTTTGATTGGATCCTATCTAATTTTGGCTGTTTTCATAATTCAACTGGTATCATTTTTTGAAGCCCCCAAAATATGGGTCACATCATCACACTACACAATTTGATATGAAATTTTAAGTATAATCTAATTAAGATTTAAAAGAAATTTTATCAAATATTTTTTCAGACATCTAAATAATACAAACAGTTAAATATTGTTTTAGAGATTTAAAAAATTGTTAAATCATGGGGTTAGTTGGATTTGCAGATTAAAGGACCTGTACTCTCTAACTTTAGATGTTTTAAATTTAATATTTATTCAACTCTTAAATTCTTATATAGGTTTTCAGAATTTAATACTCTTAAGATATTTTAAAACAGATTTTAGAGGATAAACGCATATCAGAAATTTAATGCCCCTTGGCTGAAGAGTACATTTAATTGAATCTTGCTTCAATTCATTTTAACAAGGCTAGTTGCTTTTCCTTATATATATATATATATATATGACCATTGGCTGCTATTACCAACAGCTTTATTTACTATTCTTATTTCTTATAAATTGTTGAGAAAGATCTATTTCCTTATAACATTAGTCGTTGAGTAGTTTTCGCTTAACATAGCTGATGATTACTGTATCTATATGATGTTAAGGTCCCCACTAACTAATATTTTTCATACAAAATTTTAGTGATTATAATCAATAGAAAATATTAAATAAATCGACAAAAGTGAAATAATAATCAATAGTTTGGTCAACCTTTATTTCTCATAAAGGAAATCTCAAAATATAGGCATGAGAATATCTTATAAATTTCTTATAAAATTTCTCTTATAAATAAGAAGTCTTTAAAAATTGGTAGTTTAGTAAAGATTCCTTTCAATTACAATCACTCTTTAAACATCAACATATATATATATATGCTTCTAGCACTATAGCCTAGATAGAATATCTTGTCAATTTTGTGAAAGATATGATAGTCAAAGTGGTAATTTCGTCACTAATTTGTACAAGATGGGATTGTAGTGATACTTTAATAGATGATAAAGAAAAGTGACAAATAACTACAAGTCAAAGTGGTAATTTTCACTATCTTGAATGCAGGATTAATAGATTAATTTGAATATATCAAGTGTGTATATATATAATATAAAATTGAATTTGCATATTAATTTTTAATTGATTCTAATTAAAGTTAACTATATTATATAATAATAATAATAATTTTACTTACTTTATCAATAATTATTATTTAAAATATATTTATATATTTTCATAGATTTTATCTTTCTCATAGAACTTAAATATGCACAGAAATATTTTACATTTCATAATTATGCATTAATTTCTATAAATAGTCATCTTTCTTTTGCATTTCCAAAGTTTCAAAAGTATCGGTGTAGTTTATCTTGTAAGCAGACATTTTTTAAGTAGTATCGGTGATGATCAAAATAATATTGCTCAAATCGCATGACGTTGCATTTGTAGCTTGTCAATTTTATTATGTGCAATTGAATCAACTATAAAAATTCTTGTTTGATAGATTTTTAGATTTTGAATTTTTATAAGTTATTCTTTTTATGAACGAGCATTATTTGGATTGTTTTGACGATGATTTAAATCTAATTTGTGCACATTACTTTTATCAATCATCGATTACATTGCATTTGATTCAATTCGAGCAATAGATCAGATATGTAGGTCAACATCTATCATCATCATTTGCGTCCTCAAATATTTTTTTATTTTATGTTAAAATAAGAAAATATCAAACATAATTTTATTTTATTTAAAATTTAAAAAATAAAAAATACAAAGTGATCGCAAGCAGCCCCTTAGAGAATAATTAATTTCATTATTTTATTTTTTTTCATTAAAAATTTTACAAATAACAAATAAATATGTTTTTTTATTTTTTATTTTTTAAAATAAAAAATTCATAAAAAATACTAAACATATTTTTATTTTCATATAAAAAAACCTGAAAACAAAAATAAAAAATAAAAAATAAAAAATAAAAAATAAAAAGTGATCCCAAATAGCCCTTTAATAATTTTAAAATCAAGTGATATTATGCTTGTCGGATTGGTCACATCTAGGTGCATAATCATATAAAATTTCAGCCATATTTGAATTTCAAATAGCTTCAAGAATTCTTCTAATTATGAATATGAGTACTTTATTTTTTAATTAAAAGAATTTTTTCATCATGATAATAAAACACAACAATTAGAACCTTAACTAAAGAAAAAAAAATTATAAACATATTATAAAATAAAAATTACCAGCCACGAACATCAAAATAACAAACCTTAGTTTCATATTGCTTCTGAAATTAACTAATGCTTTATTAAAATGTGGGGTCTTCTCATCTTATGTGTTCTAGCATAAAGGTTTCTTGAAGTAGACTGAAGAGTCCAATAAGGGTAAATCTTCTACGTATGTAATATTTTGGCCTAAATGTTTTGATATTTTATGGTTTAAAAATTATGTCATAATTCATGTCAAATTAGATAAATATCGTTGGATGCTCTTTTGGATGATTGTTGACATTTTTTTGAAATCACGGGCAACCATATTTTATTGAGATATATTATTATATGTCATAATTAGTCTATGTGATCTATTATTATTATTATTATAATAATAATAATAAATAAATTATTTGTATAATAATGTTATGTATGATCACTAATGCTATATATTTTATGCTAGACCAATGATATATAAATTTCTTATAAATAAATTCTACATAGTTTGTAGAAGTCTACAGGCAAAATTTTTAAATTAGACTTAATGCTAATCTTAATTAGTAATTTAGACACGAAAAATATATATAATAACATAATAGGCCCAGTTGTCTCACAACATTTAAGCTAGCGTCCGCGTTGGCGTCAATCGTCCGGACGGTACATAATTTATTTTATTTTTAAAATCTGGATGCAGTTCTCGTATTTTGCGTATATCGGAGTCAGACAATGCCAGAATCGAGCAAAGTTGGTATCGTTGGAATCATAACAAAATTTTATACAACTTTTATGTTGATCAAAATTTACGATTGCGGCCCGATGTAATAGATTTTGCGCATGTGCACAAAAATTGCGGCGTAGTTGAAATTTCGGAGCAGCTGTCATATTTTGCACGTATTAGAATCATACGGTACCGGAATTGAGCGAATTTTATATTGTTAGAATCATAACAAAATTTTCTATAGCTTTCATGTTTGTCAAAATTTATGATTGCTGCCCGTCTGTGATTTTGCGAATCTGGCATTAGCTATGCGAGCTGAAAGTTAGGAGCAACAATCGTATTTTGGGTGAATCATAGTCATACGGTGTCAGAATCAAGCGAACTTCATATAGTTGGAATTGTGACAAAATTTTCTACAACTTTAATTTTGGTCAAAATTTACGCGGATTTTGCAAATCTTGTGAGCTACGGTGAAAGTTAGTAGTGATTGTATTTTGTGCGTATTGGAGTCATATGATATTGGAATTGAGCGAACTTTATATTGTTGGAATCATAAAAAAAATTTATATAACTTTCATGTTGGTCAAAATTTATGATTGCGGCTAGATACGCAGCAGAATTTGTGAATGAGCACGGAAACTGCGGCGCAGAGCTGAATGTTTGGACCAGCAATCATATTTTGCGTGTATCAGAGGCATACGATGTCGGAATTAAGTGAAATTTATATCGTTGGAATTGTAACAAACTTTTCTACAACTTTCATGTTGGTCAAAATTTACGATTGCGGCTCGATGCGTAGCAGATTTTGAGAAATGAATAATGATGAAATGCACAAATAACTCACGCTAAATAAACACTTTTAATGAAGTGCAATTAACAACTTTTTTAGAGTCATGACATATAAACAAGTGTTGGTAGCACATTAGTCTTATTGTTTGGAGATAAATTATTCATATTGATTACATTCATATAAAAGAAGTGAATGTGCTAGTATTAGAAATGCAATCATTTTCAAACAAGGATAAGAAGCCAACTCAAACTAAGTTTAGAACATAAACTAACTACCTCTCTACTGTTACTACCACAAGGAATACCCTTACTAAAAAACATACATCAATGTACAACTTCTTCTAAACACTTAAAGCTGTATAAATAAAGCAGCACAAAAAAGATATGAATATTTACAAATTAAGGTAACCAAAATAATAAAATAGTTCCTGATGATGCGTGCGAGACAGAATACAATAAGATAGGTATAGATACAATAAAATGTAATCCTATATGGACAGAAGATAATAGTATAGCCGACTATCTCCGACGATGCCTGTGATGCGATATCGCATCACTACGATAATAATGGGTGGTGGTGCGGTCGGTCGTAGATGATGTTCCATCGGTCCTCCTCTTCAACCTTTCGAGGGTTATTGCCGAACCCAAGTGTGACTAGGAACATCGGTGAAGGCGTGGGAAGAAACCATGATACAGTCCATATTGGGTGTCATATGGAATGACGGAGGCCCATATGTAGGAGGGACTGGTTGCTGCCACGGGTGCATCTGTGATTACATAGCTTCCTGGTATGAATATTGTGGTGGCTGTGTGAATGTATATGCAGATGATCCGACCACTCGTGGAGATGATGGACCAATATCCATCGTCGGCCCATCCGGCTGCATTGATGATGAAGTACCTAGAATGCTAGTGTCCCCATACCGGCTATCAAAAATATGCATGTTGCGACGTAGCTCCCTGCACAACCCCTCATACTCATTGACTGATTGCTGAAAATCTGTGTCCTCATCCCTCCAAAAATATCATTGGAATCTGTATCGCTGGAATCTGACGATTGCACTCTGTAGATTGATCCTGGCATAGCTGAGCATATAACACACATGAATCTCTTCAATGATCAGTAAGATTCCTCCAAACTACCGAAAATAACCTTTAGTGACTTACGCTGCGCATCCCAGGCTTTCATGTAGGACACTCGTATGTTAAATTTGGACTCAATATGGTCTATAATCTCTCTGGGCTTTAAATCCAGTTGACACTTAATTGCAGGTTGAATGAAATAATTGATAAATTGTGTTGTACATTGCCTATGTCCGGCACTGAGGACTCATCTGAAGGCCCATCAAATATAAGCTCTTCATCCCATTCTCCAGCTATTTGAGCATGACGTATGTATTCATTGTTAGATAGTAAGTGCTCCTCTGTTTGGCTTGTTCTAACTGAGTAGTCCCTAATAAGCTCTCTGACCTTGTTAGATGGATCTGTGCCTCTTAAAGAAGGCTCCTTTCCATTACTATCATCCCCCTCATCATCATCGGTACTTGTTGTAGAAGGCATAGTTTCATACCCATCACCACTATCACCTTCAGCATCACCCACAAAATCAAAACTTATCCTAGCAACATTAGTAGCTTCTGTTGGTATAGACCCGTACGCTTTCACTTGAGCAGTTAGTTGAGAATCAAGTGTGATATATTCAGTACTGATTGGAGCTCTTTGACACTCCTCTATACTTTCAACCTCTCTTTACTCACAAGGCAATTCCTCAACTTTAACATAAATTATTACAGGCAGCACGGATGCTGCGTTCACTATAGATTCACACACTTCATCGTCACTAATATGAGTAGCGATGAATCCAACACCAATAGGAAAACATCCTATAAGATTAACACGTGAATTTGCTTGGTCTAACTTCAATGACCTTATAATTCACTTTTGTATCCCCATCAGGTTAATCCGTCCTGGGATCTGGATTGGTCAATTTTTTCCACCAATGTAGGTTGGAAAGAAATCATCACTAATATTCAGTTCGCCGTCATAATAAAGAACTATGTAGACAGTTTCTGAACTCATTTTCAACTAACAATAACTCTAAACAGTAAGAATCCTTTCTCTCCCCTGGTTAAAGAAAAAAAAACAATTCAAGATATAATATAATTTTGCATTTCAGTTGGAACTATTTCGCGAACTCAAACTTTTAATTTTCAAAACCCATTGCAATATCTTCTCACAATTAAACTGACATATACAATAACAACAATAAAATGTCATAAAAAAAGTTTGCTACTGACAAAAGGAGGGAAATCAGATGGCATATCAATACCAACAATAGAAGCATATGATTTTATAGTATAAAAGGAGCTTAAAAATGAAGAGATCAGAGTTGACCTGATTAAGGTCAACCAAGAACTCAGCCTTAAGAAAGTAAGGGTAGTCGTTGGGAAGTCATCCAAACCAGAACGAAGCCTCAAAGGGACTAAACTTTTTTAAAATATTGTGAGCATAGCGGGGGAGGATACTAATACCAAGTAGTGTCTATGTCCAAAGGTTTATTCGAAAAATCTTTTCCAACAACATGAATATGATATATAGGGTGATCCATGGTGGACATCAGGATGTGAGATATATAGAGGTTGCTAGGAAAAAGCTAGAGGTATTAGTGTGGGATTTTACTTATTAGTTAGATTATGAAAAAGTTGTAAATTAGGTGCATTCAAATGGGAGAAACCTAGATTTATGGAAAGTTAGAAGGAATTTTCATTTTCATAAAGGATGAAGGTGGAGTAGGTGAATCTTATTTATAGTGAGAGGCTACATTCCTTATTAAAAATTATATTTTTAGATGGTGGCCTCATATTAGCATCACAATGATTTCTACTAAAACACCTACAACTATAATAAAACTCATATCAAAAACACCACCACCGACAATAATAATCTTTAGCAAAACTTGGCAAACTCATACCCAAAAAGCTTCAAACATCACAATAACAAAGCAAAAAAATTAAGCGGTCTCCGGCGGGCATATACAAATCTAACCTAGCTTCACATTAAAATTTACAAAATATACAAAACATACAAATCTAGCCAAACAACACAAGGAAATAAGCAAATCATACAACACAAAGTAATATATAACGAGATCTATCACAAATTAAGCATTTAGGGAAAAAAAATACCTTAATCGGCAGATGAACAACGAAAAAAGTAGTCTTCGGCGGTGGCACACTCCTTGGCTGGCGGCGAGCTCTCCCTTGGCCGGCGGCGTGCTTGGGCGGTGGAAATCAGGCGGTGGAACGAACGAGCCGAGTGATTTTAGGAGAAAAAAAGGCAGATCTATGACATCCTCCTCTCAGTTTTTCGTCCGAAATAAGGATGAGCCAGTCATCCGTTGAATGGACGACTGACTCGTCCTAATTTCGTACGAAACAGTCGTCCATTGAACAGAAGACTAAGCCTATTATGTTAATATTTTTTTTTTCGTGCCTAAATTACTAATTAAGATTAGCATTAAGCCCAATTTAAAATTTTTTCCAAGTCTATATGTTTATTCATAGTAACTTCGATGGTTTAGATCTGATCTAAATTGAGCATTCTCATCCTTTTATATTTCAATCCGAGATACTTTGCTATGTGTTAGGCGGGGTCATATTGGGTTTGATTGTGAGGGATTTGGTTATCATAAATATATTATTAGAGAGATTGAGAGTCTGTTTGGGGCAACTATAGCTATTTAAGAAGCAATTGTGAAATTAGTAGTAGAAAGTTGTTGTTGCTAAACCTTTGATTCTATTTTGAAAACTCAATTGAGAATCTATTATGCTTAATTGTTTATGTATAAAAGATTGAAATACTCTTATGTGCTAAATAATATGAAACAAAATGAAAAGAAAGAAATTTTTTGATTTTCCTAGATAACTATAAGTCAACTAATTTACAATAGGATTTTATGCATCACATACTACCGAATAACGCTAATATTAAAATTATAAGTGCAACGAATAATGTGATCAAAATATTGAGCTTGTTATCTAGTTGTTTAAGTCTTTTAAATTTTTTTTCTCTAATGCTAAAAACATGATCAGTATCTGAAGCATTCTTATCGTATTTGTCAATCCATCTGAAAAATTTATAATTATCTTAAATTTGATTTCTAGGACACCTATAAATCTTTTTTCAGCGACGTGAAGTGAATACATAGTATTGTAAACCATAGTTGCAATAAATAATTTTAGAGGCAGTTGAGATACGTGAACTCATATTTCTTGAGATAAATATATATTAGTAATAAAAATATTAATATGTGGAAAGTAACATTGCAAAATATTTGGACAACAAATCAAGACAAGAATATTAGTATGCTTGTGAAATAAGCAATATAATGAAGCTAACTAGTTCCAATCAATCTTAAGATTCCAACATACAGAGTTTACAATATCAACTAAAAGTATCAATAAATGTAAGTTAGGTATAAATACTAATAATTCCTACTCTAATCACTAACTAAGCATTTCTAATTTTCTATCAAAACTCTTTTATCTCTTCAACTCCTTCCGCATCTTGTATCTACTAATTGAGAGTTTCATGCTTAAAAGTATTCAAGGGTTTCTTGTGAAGTATGTGGGCTGCAAAACTAGATGTAGGGTCACTTTAGGGAGTGAAAAATTGAAATAGCGGGCCATAGTTTCATTCCCCATGCCAAAGTTTTAAAGCCATTGCGCTTGAACTTTGATGTGAGCTGTGAGAGGAAAGTTACGTAACAAATACAATTGCATAGTGTTTTACATCGGGATGGGGATTGAACGTGTCCCCAAATGGCCACATGGAGACTATGGTGATGGTGAAACAAAAAAAAGATGGTGTTAGAGAATTTGTAAAAGATGGTGGACAAATATGATATTGAATTGTGACTTTCTTGTTATTTTGCTTTGTTTTAAATTAAAAGTTGTCATTTGGACTATATTTTTATTGTGCATTATTCATTTATTTAATTTCCTTCAACTTTTTTTGACGTGAAATTCTAGTGGTTTATTTTTTGAGAGATTTTTCTATGATTTGATTGCTATGGTAACAATCATAACATATTATATTTGGTGATTTTTCAAAATTAAATGTGAAATTAAAAATTTTAAAGAACATAATTTTCTAATTTTTTTCAAATCCAAGCTTTAAAGATTCCAGCACATGTTAATTTTTAATTTTAAAAATATCTACATTAATAGACTCATAAAATTAGTGAAAATTATTTTATGTGTAGATATCCCATAAAAATTAGTGAAAAATGGCTCGATGTTGACTTGTGAACCTGAGACTAACCTGATATTTGACCCATAATATATGTACAAATGGGTTATTTGAGTTGTGTTTGAGTCAATTGAGTTGAATGTTGGTTGGGTTCGGGTTGAGAATTTAGATATACTTAAGAAACAGATCGAGTTCAGGTCACAATTATTTGGGTCGGGTGTATTTTGCCTCACATCTCATGAAGAGAGTGATTTAAAGTGTCTGTAATTTTAAGGATGAAATAGTAGATAAGACACTACCAGATTTTGCCCTCATTTTGTGAGGACTTTAGATGTTCCGTTTCTATAGGCACAACAAACACTTATAGTTACCCTCTCAATCGAGAGAGAACTTTCATTAACAATGTTAGTCAAGAAGGATAAGATGTGGAGTTTTGGAATTTAGATTTATGAAATTCATTATATTTAACTTAAAGTGGATGGTTGGGGGAATGATGACGCACCCAATCTAAATCCCATGGTTCCGTCATCCCGAGCTGTCGTGGTCCCTAGTCTACTTAGTTAGAGGAGGTAGTCGACCTAACCTGATCGAAGGATCCTCATCAGCAACACATGGGTTACATCGTCCAAGAAATTCTTGTTGACCTGGGGTGGTGCTTGTCTAAGGAGATAGACTTAAGTCTATCTTTGTTGACGGAGAACTTTTTGTCCTATCAAGTATACCCTATGGTTCACAACTCAAAGGACAGAGCCATTGAGGAACATACGGGCTACAATCATGGCAGTGATATAGTGGGTTCATTTGGCGACAACCACCCAGGACTCGTCAGAATCAGATCATGTGGAGCCCATCGCCAAGCCACGCTAGAGGACACGGGCCAAGTGCTTGCTAGCATGAGATTGTTTGAGAGTAAACATAGTTATGTACTTGATTTGACTTTGGCTCCTTTGTGAGCTAAAGTTTTCTTAATTTGTCACCTATGATAAACGGTTGCAGATGGGTGGATGAATTTTATTTTAAATTTAAATAATTAATTTCATTTAATTTATATATTTTTTATTTGAGTATTTGATCATTTAATAATGATTTGACATTAAAATTTGAATAGATTATTATTATTATTATGAAAATCCCTCCCGTTGAAATATTTAGTCAACACGGCCAACATCGGGGTAGTTAATTGATTGAATCAAATAAATTTGATAACTTTAGATCCTGTTAACTTTGTTTAGCTTCTAACAGAGGATCAGATCTACTGTCACATGACATAATTAGCTTCTCAGATATTTCATTAAGTTAAAAATATTATAATATTATTTTTGGATTTTTAGGTTTTGTTAATCCGGACCCGGTCCTAAGACCAAACAGGGAATCAACCCGCGCAGCATCCTCAGATACTAAGTTTAAGCATTTAAGATAATGTCGGGGCCCATGAAGGTAATTTTAAGAATGGTTGCATAATTTTAAGTTATTGAATTTGAGTTTTAATCCTACTTCATAATATGTGCAAGAGTTTAATTAAAGCCTTAATTAACTCCTTCTATTCGCATGTACCATATGTTGCGAATCTGGTGGCATAAAGCATTTTAGCTCTAGTTCAATTATTTAGATTAATATTCATTTGTATGCATTTAGTTCATAGTACATTGAGTTCTTTAAGTTTTAGTGAAACTTAGCTCGTGATCGCTAAGAAACTCATAGGCTCATCACAAGTCTCATTCAATTTTTTTTTTTTTTGCTCTGAACTGTCATATTTGATCCTTGTTCTGATTGAAGGATAAGCTCTCACATCCATTATAAGTTTTGTTTGTGCTCATAGGCAACTATCAAGATAATTAGAAGCTTTACCTGAATTTTATTCTTGTTAAGAGACAAATTCTCAAGTTCGTTAAAAGTCTTATTAATGATATTCAACAAGTTGTTGAGATCATTCTTATTTAATGACTTTTAGAATTTTATATGTAGGTTTATTCTTTAATTTATCATACTTAAATAAGTTTAATGTAAACTCATCAACACTTTAATTTGTTCTAGTTTAAGTCTCCCGTGTCAAAATTGACCTCGACATTATCCCCATGTGCTATTTGACCTTCGCACTCTCTTGCATAACGTCGGTGTCTTATGACACTATGGCGTGGTCTTCTAAACCTTTCTGAGCAAAATAGGTTCTTCAAACACCTGCATAAAAAGAGCA
This sequence comes from Cymbidium sinense, assembly GCA_021442155.1. Lineage (NCBI taxonomy): Eukaryota > Viridiplantae > Streptophyta > Magnoliopsida > Asparagales > Orchidaceae > Cymbidium > Cymbidium sinense. The sequence goes on from CM038215.1 coordinate 104,672,511, forward strand.
TATATGTAGGTCTATTTCCTAATTTATCATTTTCAAATAAGTTTAATTTAAGCTCGTAAACACTTTAATTTGTTCTTGTTTAAGTCTCCCGTCAGTCCAAATTGACCTCTACCATCATCCCCCGGAGAGGCATGAGCTATTCGACCTTCCCGTCAGCTGTACTGAGCATGATGGACAGTGTCTTGCGACACTATGGTCATGGTCTTCTACCCATTAGATCTACTAAAAATAACGGGGTCTTCAAACACCTTATTGAATAACAAAGATAATAGATCGTATCCTTCATTGTATTAAGATGTTCAACAAATCCTTATCTCACAAAGTGAGCTTTCCCTTCTGTCCCAATTTTTTTTCCTTCTAATTTGCCACTGGAGACCTTTAGAATCCTTCTCCTGAACAGTTTTTACTAAACTTTCAGGTACCATATCTACAATGAAATTTGAGAACGAACCTTCACAGTATTAAAAGCTATGGTTTTGCGTCAGTATACTAGTCGACAAAGAGTTGATATGATCTGTTCTGAAATATTATCCACTTGTCATCTTTATCATCCATATTAGCTAAAAATGCAGCACAAGTTCTGGAGGAATCAACAACATCTTGCACAGGGCTGTATGCATTGCTCATGTAGTATTCAGTAACAAATTCAATCATAAGGCCAGCCTAGAGCCCAATTGCAACACGAAAGAACAATTCCCAATTTTTTTACTTCCTTTTGGGTACCAAAACTAAAGATACTGAATGAAGAAGGACGGGCCAACCAACTAACAATTGCAATCCCAACAATCATGAGAGCGGTGGAGGTTATTAGCTGCCTCTTAAGAGCAGGTTCGATCTCCTTAACAACCTTTATCTCGAATAAGTCAGTTGCAAAAAGAGTTGTGATCAAGCAAACAATAATTCCCATAGAACTAATCAGTAGTGGGTAGCACATTTTAGTAAAGTCATGATTAACTCTGAAGGAAGAAATAGAAGCAACAACAAGAGCAGCACAGGAAAACTTGGTGTATGAACCAAAAAGGTCTGAACCCATTCTAGCAATGTCACCAACATTATCTCCCATATTTTCAGCAATCATAGTTGGATTCCTAGGATCATCTTTTGGGATATTCCCCTCGACCTTGCCAACAAGATCAGCACCAACATCAGTAGCTTTTGTGTAGATACCGCCTCCCACTCTACCAAAGAGAGCCATTGAAGATCCACCAAGGCCATATCTAGTAATTGCCTCAAAAAGACCCTCCCAATCATCATCATAATATAATTTGAACAGGTTAATTGAAATATAAAGCACCAAAAGTCCATTTACAGCAAGTAAGAAGCCCATAATAGCTCCAGATCTGAATGCAGTGATGAAGGCCTTCCCTGCACCCTTCCTCGCTTCTAGAGTTGTCCTAGCATTTACGAAGGTGGCAATTTTCATCCCTAGAAAGCCATAAACCACAGAGGTGATTGCACCCAACAAGAAGGCAATGTGCTAAAAATGGCATTGAAAAGGGCATGTTTGCAAGCTTTATCCTTGTTGTAGGTGCAAGCTTGTTCCTTTGTGCTAAATCCTTTCACAGAGCCATGGAAGAGAAATATCAAGGTAGCAAAAGCCACCATAAAGGTCCCAACATACTGATACTTAGTAAATAGAAAGGAAGTATCTGCTTCTAAAATAGCATTTTGTATTTTCGCACACTTGATATCGATGTTGTGCTCATCCATACCCTCTTCATCCTCAACGAGGAGATAGTCGTCGAAGCCATTCTTATTGTTCGACAAGGGAACACCCTGTCGCTCAAGCGAAACCTTCACCTTGGAGATAAATGCCTACTGGAGGAAGGAAAAGGCAATCCCGATGACGGCCGCCACCGGGATTAGGATCTCGGTGAGGATCTAAGGAGGCACCACGTGCAGTAGGTGGAAGAGAGACAAGCGTGATCGTAGTAGCTAAGGCAAGAGAAGAGCTAAATCACGGTGTCATCAGGAAGGCCCATCCACTCCATCTTGTGACGACCCATAATTTTTCCATAAAGATGGCAGGGAGGATGAGAAGGAAGCTTCAGCTACTATTTAGATGGACGAGGGAAATCATCGAGCTCGAATGGGAGTTTTGTGTAGAAGATCGCAAGAGAGCTGCTTGGTTTGGCCGTCCAACAGGAGGAGTAGTGACGGGAGGAGGGAGGAGGCTTGCAGGTCTGTTGCAAGGCATGATGAATTGGAGTGGACAGCAGCTCATTCGGCTTGTCGCATTGACCAAGAGGGATCATGAGCTTGTTCCTTCAACTAGGAGAAAAAGATCTCCCCTCACGTAAAGAAGAAGAGCGAGAAATAAATGTTCGACTGTGCATGAGAGGTCCCAACGTGACATCTTTTGATTGGATACCATGGGTGGCTGATTGTGGGTGAGGGTGGCTACAAGTCCCAAGGCATTGACTAGGTGTAATAAGGAGATAATCAGATAGATTTACCTCAAAATACGTGTTAATCTTGATGAAATTTTAAGCGTAAAACCTTAGTCAAATTGGATGTATATTCTAAGTAATTTTGATGTTCCAGACTCAATGGCACAGTCCATTTCATGATCGGAGGTTGTTTAAGCAACTTCGGCGTCGAATTGGGTCACTTTTAGTTTAAAAATGTGCATTATCACTTCTGCTCGCTTGATATTTGCGTAGACTCATCCGAATTGAGCACGGACAGTATTATTTGATAGGTTTTGATGTCTCAACACTAATGACAAGATCAATTTCATAAATGAAGATCATTTGGGTATCTTCCCGGCTTCCTGACCTTAATATGTGCGTTGGCACTTCGACAGCTCGATCTCTTGATTGGTCGATCATCAGATTGTGCAATATTTATATTCTAACTAGTTTCGATATTCTGAATGGGATGGCATAGTCCGTTCATCGATCGGAGATCATTTGGGTTAATTTTGGTGACGTCCAGTGCATTTTAACCTTGATTTGCACTGTCACTTCCAATCATTCCACGTTTATGCAGACTCATTCGAATTAAGCGTGGATAGTCTCATTTAATAGTTTTTAATATTTTGAAGCTAAAGACATGATCAATTTTATAAACAGAGGTCATTCGGACATCATCGTAGCTTCCCAACTTTGATATACGCATCGACACATTGATAGCTTGATCGCTTGACCGGTCGCTCTTTAGATTATGAAATATTTATATTTTGACCAATTTTGATGTTTTGAATGCAACGATGAAGTATGTTCATCAATTGGAGGTTGTTTTGACCATTTTTGGTGATGTCTAGTACATTTTGAGCCTTGATTTGCACACTGTCACCTCCGAAGTCCATCAAATTTGACTTGTGGGCTTAACCCGACTCATGACACATATGTGGAGGTCAATAAATTCCCCCCAATAAATATGATTTGTGCATGGAGTGAGTCACGTTTGTTGAAAATTGGTTAACCCTTTGGGCTGGCCACAGAGCTTGGATCATTTTAGCTTCGATTGCAATAGCTTATGGAGCTTTGATAGGATTTGTCATTAGTATGATGCCTTATTTAGGACATGCTAAATGACGGGATTGACTAATTTGTTAGACTCGACTTGTTGGATAGATAAGAGTTTTTTTACATATGCTCTCTGCTTCAATGGGCTTGTTGAAGACCTCTTTCTCTTGTATTATTGTAAACTTGAGTTTCCTTAGACCCTAGCTTCATGTTTGAACGAATTTGATGGAGGAATTAGTTTGTTTGCTTTGAGATTTAAAATTCCTTCTGCCCTAGCTTTAAGCTTGACAGACTTGATGAATGATTGACCTAATTTATCTATATTGACTTATCAGGAAGTGTATGTATGCCCTAAGTCCTGTGCTTGTTGCTTTGACGGACTCATTGAAGGGTGCATATAGATGACCCAACCTTCCGACTTATATTAGGTCTATACCATTGAGTTATCAGTCCAGTAATATGTGCTTTAACAGACTGAATGGCCATGGAATTCCTTTAGTTCATCCATTGGCTTCGTATGAATTATGGAATTGTTTCCTCGGTTCTGTGCTTTCTGCTTTGGTTGACTTGATGAGGAAATTGGCTTTGATCTGTGCTTTGTGCTTTAGCAGGCTATTTGAAAATAGATTGTGATATCACCTTGCAAGCAATATGGAGATTGATTTGAGGTAGCTATGAATTGAGTGTTTCTACAGATTGTCTTGATCCATTGGTCAAGTAGAAAGATCTTTTAGATTCTGGTTGATTATAGTCACTAAGATGGATCTAGTTTGAGATTGAACAGTTATCATCATTGGACTAATGAGAAGGGGCTCTTTTACTGCGACCTTTTCTTGCGGCTTGTTGAGTGAGCAGAGCGTCAGTGACTCAGCCATTTGTGGGCTTGTTGAGTCTGACCTTTAGAACCTACTTGGGTCTTCGACTTAAGCTATGGTGGATTGGTGATTTGGTCATCAGACTAACAAATGGGGTCTCTATCACTATGGTCTTTTCTTGCGGCTTGTTGAGTGAGGAGAGCATCATCAACTCAGCCATTTGTGAGCTTGTTGAGTCTAAACTTTAGAACCCGTCCGTATCCTAGACTTGAATATGTAGATTTTGATATTTTTTCAACTTAGCTAATTAAAACTTCCAAAATTGAGAGTTCTTTTGACTTGATCTTCAAAATTTGATGAATCTTGTAGGACAAACTTCTGATATTTAAAGCTATCTTTTCGTGCACAGAAATAGATTCTTTTTGATATTGCAAGAGTCTGTAATTTTAACAATAACATTTATAAATATATTTAGGGATCTCAGCATAAAGCTCGATGTTAACCTGAATATATACAAGAAGATCTTCTATTTCACAGGAGAAGGTTGAACAACCTTGATCACAAAAATGATGCTCCTTGTCTAACAAGGGGATATCAAACTAGTTCTAAGATATATTACACAGCTTGATTTCCTTTAATGCGGAATAGAAGTGATATATTTTCAATCATGATATGCATCTATCTAAGGATCTCATCTTAAAGCACGATATCGACTTAGATAAATATATAAAAATACCTCATGTCTAATAGGGGGATTGTAGACTTAGTTCAAAATATATCATAGGGCTTGATCTTCTTTAATATAAATAGAGACAACTTATTCTGATTATAATGTATATTAATTTGAGTATCTCAGCTTGAAGCATGATGTCGACTTAGAAAAATATATAAAACTTCCCCCTGTCTAATAAGGGGATTCGCAATAAATGTTGAGATAATTTGGAATATCATTGGTCCTATACTTTGTGCTTTCGGACTTGTTGAAGACTTCCTCTTGAGAGTTTGAAATTTATATTTTTTTCTCTTGTCCTGACTCTGTGCCTTGGGTGGACTTAATGGAGTTGATGACTTGTTGGCAAGATGATTACATCTTCAGTCCTATGCTTGGTGCTTTGATGGGCTTGTTGAAGATTCAATCTCAAAATTTGAAGTTTATATTTTCCTCTATCCTAGCTTCATGCCTTGCCAGATTTGATGGATGAAAGTCTTGAATTGTCTTGGATACTTGTCAGGTGATACAACATTACCTTCAGCCCCATCTTTCTACTTTCATGGGCTTATAGAAGGATGTCTACTGGTGACCTAGCCCTCAGAGCTTGTGTTAGGTCAATGGCAAAGAATCATCAGTCCTGTGCTTTACACGTAATGACATGTTGATGACAACAATCCCTTAGTTCAACCTTTATCTTTGTATGAACATTAGGGTGACTTCTTCGATCCTTTAGTTTTTTGCTTTCCAAAGTGAGGAGTTTGATACGACTGATGATCTCCCAATCTGGCCAGTTGAACTCACCAAGTTAGAGGGATTTAGAGATTTGGATTCTCTCATCTTTGAACTAACGAACTAGGAGAATCCATTACCGTGGCCTTTGTGGCATGTTGAGTAAGCAGACTTGTCAGTGACTCGACCATATTTAGGCGTGTTGAGTCCGACCTTATGCACCCACTTGAGTCTTGGACTTGAGCAATTGATGGAGGGTGTTATCATCAGGCTAACAAGGTGGGGGATCTCTTACTACACCTTTATGGCGTGTTGAGTAAGCAAACCTGTCAGCAACTCAGCCATATTTGGGCTTGTTGAGTCTGACCTTATGCACCAACTCGAGCCTTAGATTGAATATATGAATGGAAGATGTGTTTACAACTTGATTTGTTGTAATTTGTAGACTTGAAAATTTCTCTTTTTGGCCGGTAAGACTTTGATACTTGTGAACATTGAATACATAATTTGAATATGTATATGGGGATCTCGACCTTAGACGATGTAAACTTAAATACAATAGAAAGGCCCCCTGTTTCACAGGGAGAGCCTGACATTTTGCTGTGAAATTTAAAAAAAATGCCCCCTATTTAACAGGGGGATTTTTACTTCATTTCAGAAACACATTCTTGTATTACAAGAGAATTTCTAAGAAAACTTACATATATAATGACAATGAGGAATAATTAGTCTTCTCAGCACCAGTACCAATTCTCCTTCTTGCAAAGCTCGAGGACGTACTGTATGATTGAATGCTTTAGACATCCCAGCTCGGTAGACTACTAAATTCTACTGAGCTTGGAGCCTAACTTCGTCAAGTGCGTCAAGCTCTTCCATCCATAGCTGGGCATTCTCATCTTGAGTGAGATTGTGTTGAATTGTTACTCGGAGTGAAGGTGATTCAACTTCAAGTGGGAAGACTCCTTCAGCTCCAAATACTAGCATATAAGGAGTGGATTTTGTGAGAGTTTTATAAGTGGTGCGGTAAGTCCATAAAGTTTCAACAAGCTTGATGTGCCACTCCCTTTTATTTCTTGTAAGGATTTTTCTGAGTAGCTTGACTAGTGTTTTGTTGAAAGCCTCGGCCAAGCCATTTCCTTTTTGATTATAAATCAACGAGTATCACCAATCAATCTTATGTCAATCAATAAATCTATAAATTTTAGTGCTTTTGAAGGCTAGCTCATTGTCTGACATATTGTTGGCTTCTTCTATCCCCAAACACCGTAGCCACATCTGCTCGAAGGATCTATGATATAGAGTATTACCAATATAAGCATATAGTCGAAGCCTTTTATCAAGTTATGCATCCATCGTCTTATTGCTTGGTAGTTTGCTTTCCTTAAAGTAGTCGATGAAGTGTTGTCTCCAATCTTCCATCTCTTCTACTGTAAGAATTTCACTTTGTGGTGTTGGAGTTTCTTCAGATTAAGGTCTTTCCTCCTGAATAGTCTGAGCCTTATCTTGTTGATTTTGATGAGCAATTTTTAAGGAGTGTGAGGAGCAACATGAGTTGCATCCTGTTGGCTTGCATTTGATGACCCTTCTTCCAGCGGGGATTTTAGATTTATTGGCTCCAGGACTTAACAAGTGCAAACACTGATTAGTATAAAACCGTTGTCATCCATACTTGCCATCTCTTTAACTAACTTAGCTAGACAATCAGTTTTGCTATTCTTGCATCGAGAAACCTAAGTTATAATGTTAAAATTTGCTTCATAAGCTTGAGAACTCATTTGTGATAGTGAACTAATTCAAACTTGTTGATTTTATAAATACCCAACACTTGATTAATGATGAGCTGAGAATCACCATAAACTTATAGATTCTAGATTCCCATAGAGATGGCTTCCTCCAGATCGTCCACCAACGCTTCATATTCTACTTCATTATTAGTTCATGGCTCAGTTAACATGTAGGAGTGCCTCATTATACCAACCTCTAGTGTAATCAAGATGAGGTCAATGCCAGCTCGAGCCTTTGGGAGATTTGAGGGGTGAGTATATTTGATGGATGAAGCTCCATCAACATACAGTTCCCATATTTGTTGATTTTCCTTTTCATATATATGCATGATCTACTCGTTAGGAAGATCATCATCGAGAAACAAATTTGTCGGGATGGGATGTGTAACAAGGAAGTCTACTGGAATTTGCCCCTTCACTCCTTTCTAGGGAACATATGTAATGTCAAATTATAATAGAAGAACAACCCATCGTGTCAAGTGACCTATCAACATTGGTCTTGCCATCAAGAACTTCAATGGATCGATCCTTGAAATGAAAGTAATTTTATCAGATAACATATAATGGCATTGCTTTTGAACAACAAAGATTAATGCCAAATAATGCTTCGCAATTAGAGAATAGTGCATTTTCGCTCCTATTAGTCTTCGACTAATATATTATAGAGCATTCTCCTTTCCCTCTTCATTATGTTGCACCAACAAAGCACCTAGAGATTCCTCCAGTGCTGCTGTACATAAGATGAGAGGCTTCCCTGGGATTGTCGCCGTAAGAATAGGCGGATTCAACAGATACTTCTTGATAATGTCAAAAGCCTCTTGACATTCTTTGTCCCATTTGAAATGAGTATCCTTTTACATCAACTTCTTTCTCTTGGTTACGGATCTTTGATCGATGCCTCCAATCAATTTTTATCTCGGAGGACTATGATCAAACCTGATCTCCTCTCGAAGATATGGAGCTGTTGGTGACAGGATCTCTTGGATGACTCTCCAAGGTGATGACCGTCAAAAATTTTATCACATATGATTTTTTTCTTAGGTATACATTCTTGATGAGTTTTATTTGTGGCGGATCTCTGGGAGTATAATATAGATGTTACGCCGCTATCTTTCTTTAAAGAAGATTCACTTCGAGGCTTTGGCCTCCAAATTTGCTTACATTTTTGCTAGGACCTTTCGACGATGGATTCTTATACCTAGGTCTAAATGTCATGCCTCGATGCTCACCATGCGAAACTTGAATTGGTTGACATAGGAGGAGGTCTCCTTGGAGGAGCAATTCTAGCCTCCCTGATGACAGGACTTTGATATTTTCTTTTCATCAGTGATTTCTCCTAAGAAACTTTGAGGACCAGATGCACTATTGCATATACAGTTTTGAATTCCTCACTGGAGAAGTTGCAACTTGATGTTGTCAAGTCTAGAAGGACTATTTGATTTGACTAGTAGAGCTATTTCACTTTACCCATCTTAGGCTATCAAACTTTTTGCTTGAACAATAGCTGTTGAGCACGCTGTTCAGCATTTCTCTTTCTCCACTATCTCTGGGTTAGCTTGCTTCCAGATGAAGAAGCTTCTGTGTCGCTACTTCTTCTCGAGGCTTCAGCCTCCATATTTGTTTTTTCTTCCTCCCGGACCTTTCGATAGCAGATTCCCAAACATGCGGTTCAGGTGTCATGCCCTAATGTTCATCATGCAAGACTTCTTTTTGAGGCTTTGCCCTCTAGATTTATTTTTCTTTCTACCGAGACCTTTCAGTAGCGGATTCCTGGACACATGGTCCAGGTGTCACACTCTGATGCTCACAGTGTAGAACTTGTTTAGAATGATCTTGAGTTCTTACTATCAGTGATGGTAGCTTCTGTAGTTGAGCATTCTCAGCTTCTCTGATAATTGGCCTTTGATATCATTTATTCATAAGACATATTCTTTTACAACATTTAAGACTCTATGTACTCGAACAAATAGAGTTTCAGGTTATTTCTTCTGAAAAGTTGGAGCTGACTATTATTGAGCCCCAAAAAATGCTTAACATCACCAGTAGAGCAATTCCTCTTCACTCATTTCAAAAATTTTCAAATTTATTGTGGGGTAGGAATACTCACTTCTAGTTGAAAGGTTGGTTAGGTAATAGATGACCCAGGTGCGAGCTATTGAGCTTGCAATACATTCCTTCTTTCTCTACTACCTTAGGATGAGCTTGCTTCCAGATGAAGAGGCTTCTACGTTGTCCCTTCCTGGGGTGAATGGCTTGACTAGTAGAGTAGTTGCACTCACACGCATGATCGAAACTTTTTTTCCTAGTGATGATTCTTTTCATGACTGACACCTCAGAATGACCCAATCCTTTGAATATAGAGGTTCTCTTTTGAAGAACCTCAACAACAATAGTGGCCATTTCAATTATCCTCCTCCCCTGCATAGGTTAGTGTGTATAATATGCAGGTGCTTGAAGTAGAGGATTATTTGCAGTAGCAATGGCTAGGAAGTCAACACTAGTAAATTGAATAGTAGCTAACATCCTAGCATTGATAATAGTGTTAGCCAGATGGATATTGGTTGCGCGACCTAGCTACATGATAAACGGTGTTCAGAAGATCCATCGATATACAAAACAAACAGATTAGTCACAAGAATATGATTGATTTAAATTTAATTTTATTGATAATTGATTTTAAATTTTAATTTTTATCATGCTCTACTACTACTATAGCTTAAATTTGACTAGCCAAAGATGGAAAGAGAAACCTATCCCTAGTGGAGTCGCCTGAAATCTGTGGGCTCTAAAAATTCGCCTCCGACCTCTCGATGAAGAGAGTGATTTAAAGTGTCAGTGTAATTTTCAGAAGGTAGATGGAATAGTAGATAAGACACTACCTAGAGATTTCACCCTCTTTTTGTGAGAACTTTAGATCTGATTCCAGGTTTCCTATAGGCACAAGCACCTATAGTTAATTACCCCTCTCAATGCTGAGAGAGAACTTTCGATTAAGGCTAATCATTAGGTCACTTAGATTTATGGAATTCATTATATTTAACTTAAAGTGTATGGTTGGGGAACGATGATGAGCTCGATCTAGATCCCATGGTTCGTCATCCCGGGCTATCGTGGCCCCTAGTCTACTTATTCATAGGAGGTAGTCAACCCAACCTAACCGAAGGATCCTCATCAGCAACACATGGGTTACATCATCCAAGAAATCTTTGTAGGCCTGGGGTGGTGCTTGTCTAAGGAGACAGACTTAAGTCTACCTTAGCTAATAGTGAGCTTTTAGTCCTATCAAGTATACCCTATGGTTCACAACTCAAAGGACAGAGCCATTGGGGAACATACAGGCTACAGCTGTGACTATGATATAGTGGGGTCATTTGGCGACAACCAACTGGTTAGAGGACTCTGGTTGTAACTACATCATGTGGAGTCTCTTGGCGCCATGCGGTCGAGGACGGACGTCCTTCGGCATGAGATTATTTGAGAGTAAACATAGTTGTGTACTTGATTTGACTTTGGCTCCTTTGTGAGCTAAAGTTTTCTTAATTTGTCACCTACGACAAACAGTTGTATATGGGTGGATGAATTTTACTTTAAATTTAAATAGATAATTTCATTTAATTTATATAATTTTTGTTTGAGTATCTGATCATTTAATAATGATTTAAGATTAGAATTTGAATATATTATTATTATTATTATTATTATTATTATTATTATTATGAAAACCCCTCTAGTTGAAATATTCAGTCAACACGACCATCATCAGGGTAATTAATTGATTGAATCAAATATATTTGAGTACTTTAGATCCTATCAACTCTATTTAGCTCCTAATAGAGGATCAGATCTACTGTCACATGATAGAATTAGCTTCTCATATATTTCATTAAGTTGAAAATATTATAATATTATTTTTGGATTTTTAGGTTTTGTTAATCCAAACAGGTCTAAGAACCAAAATCAACATACATCCTCAAACACTAAGTTTAAGCATTCAGCATAGTGTCGGAGCCCATGTGGGTATTTTTAAGAATGCTTGCATAATTTTAAGGTATTGAATTTGAGTTTTAATCATACTTCATAATATGTGCAAGAGTTTAATTGAAGCCTTAATTAATGCCTTCTGTTCTCTTGTACGATATGTTGCAAATCCGGTACCGTAAAGCATTTTAGCTCTTGTTCAATTATTTAGGTTAATATTCATTTGTAAGCATTTAGTTCATAGCACATTGAGTTCTTAAAGTTTTAATAAAACTTAGCTCGTGATCGCTAAGAAACTCATAGGCTAATCACAAGTCTCATTCAAATTCTTTTTTGCTCTGAACGATTATATTTGATCCTTGTTTTGATTGAAGGCAAGCTTTCACATCCATTATAAGTTTTGTTTATGCTCGTAGGCAACTATCAAGATAATTAGAAGCTTTACCTGAATTTTATTCTTGTTAGGAGACAAATTCTCAAGTTCGTTAAAAGTCTTATTTATGATCGTCAACAAGTTGACAAGATCATTCTTATTTAAAGACTTTTAGAATCTTATATGTTGGTTTATTCTTTAATTTATCATACTCAAATAAGTTCAATTTAAATGCATTAATACTTTAGTTTGTTCTAGTTTAAGTCTTCCATCAGTCCAAAATTCGGTAGCCTCAAGCATGATCGTGACCTTCCCATCAGTCTAAAGCATAGCGGTGTTATCTTACACTATGACCGTGGTCTTCTAACCTGCCAGCTCTACTGAGCAAAATAGGGCCTTCAAACACCTGTATAAAAAGAGCATATATATAGGTCTAATTTTTAATTTATCATTTTCAAATAAGTTTAATTTAAGCTCATAAACACTTTAATTTATTCTAGTTTAAGTCTACAATTAGTCTAAAATTCGGCAGCCTCTCGGCATCATCCTCACATAGGGGACTACATCGGGGGCTATTTGACCTTCCCATTAGCTCTATTGAGCATAATGGCTAGTGTTTTGCGACACTATGGTCATGGTCTTCTATCCGTTCGCTCTACTGAGCATAACGGGGTCTTCAAACACCTTGTTAAAAACCAAAGATAATCGATCGTATCCTTTGTTGTATTAAGATGATCAATAAATCCTTGTCTCACAAAGTCAGCTTTCCCTTCTGTCCTTGTTTTATTTCGTTGTAAATTTGCCACTAGAGGCCTTTAGAATCTTTCTCCTGAACAGTCTTTACTAAACTTTCAGGTACCATATATACAATGGAAATTTGAGAACAAACCTTCTCAGTATTAAAAGCTATGGTTTTGCAATCAAGAAGTATACGAGCTGACCAAGATGGAAGGTGATAGGATATGTTCTGAAATATTATCCACTTGTCATCTTTGTTATCCATATTAGCTAAAAATGCAGCACAAGTTAGAGGAATAAGCAACATCTTGCATAGGGTTATATGCATGCTAATACAGTATTCAGTAACAAATCCAATCATAAGGCCAGCCTAGAGCCCAATTGCAACACGGAAGAACAATTCCCAATTTTTTTACTTCCTTCTGGGTACCAAAACTAAAGATAGTGAATGAAGATGGAAGGGCCAACCAACTAACAATTGCAATCCCAATAGTCATGAGAGCGGTGGAGGTTATTAACTGCCTCTTAAGAGCAGGTTCGATCTCCTTAATAACCTTTATCTCAAATAAGTGAGTTGTGAAAAGAGTTGTGATCAAGAAAACAATATTGCCCATAGAACTAATCAGTAGTGGGTAGCACATTCCAGTAAAGTCATGATTAACTCTGAAGGAAGAAATAGAAGCAACAACAAGAGCAACACAGGAAAACTTGGCATATGAACCAAAAAGGTCTGAACCCATTCTAGCAATGTCACCAACATTATCTCCCACATTGTCAGCAATCAGAGCTAGATTCATAGGATCATCTTTTGGGATATTCCTCTCGACCTTACCAATGAGATCAGCACTAACATCAGCAGCTTTTGTGTAGATACCACCTCCCACTACCAAAGATAGCCATTGAAGATCCACCAAGGGCATATCCAGTAATTTCCTCAAAAAGACCCTCCCAATCATCACCATAGTACAACTTGAACAGGTTAATTGAAATATAAAGCACCAAAAGTCCATTTGCAGCAAGTAAGAAGCCCATAACGGCTCCAGATTTGAATGCAGTGATGAAGGCCTTCCCCCACACACTTCCTCACTTCTAGAGTTGTCCTAGCATTCGAGAAGGTGGCAATTTTCATCCTTAGAAAGCCATAAACCACAGAGGTGATTGCACCCAACAAGAATGCAACGGTGCTAAAAATGGCATTGAAAAGGGCCAGTTTGCAAGCTTTATCCTTAATGTAGGTGCAAGCTTGTTCCTTTGTGCTAAATCCTTTAACAGAGCCAAGGAAGAGAAATATCAAGATAGTAAAAGCCACCATAAAGATCCTGACATACTAATACTCAGTAAATAGTAAGGAAGTAGCTCCTTCCGAAATAGCGTTCTGTATTTCCGTGCACTTGACATCAATGTTGTGCTCGTCCATACCCTCTTCATCCTCAATAAGGAGATAATCATCAAAGCCATTCTTATTGTTTGACAAGGGAACATGCGAAACCTTCACCTTGGAGAAAAATGCCCACTGGAGGAAGGCAAAGGCAATCCCGATGACGGCCACCTTTGGGATTAGGATCTCAGTGAGGATCCAAGGAGGCGCCTTGTGCAGCAGGTGGAAGAGAGAAGGGCTTGATCGCAATAGTTAAGGCAAGAGAAGAGGTGAATCACGGTGTCATCGAGAAGGTGCATCCACTCCATCTCGTGACCACCCATAATTTTCCCCAAGGATAGCAGGGAGGATGGGAAGGAAGCTTCAGATACTATTCAGACGAACGAGGGAAATAGTCGCTCTCGAATGGGAGTTTTCTGTAGAGGATCGTAAGAGAGTTTCTTGGTTTGGCTATCCAATAGGAGGAGTAGTGATGGGAGAAGGGAGGAGGCTTGCGGCTCTATTGCAAGGCATGGATGAACGGGAGTGGAGAGCAGCTCATTCAGGTTGCAACAGTGACCGAGAGGGATTAGGAGCTTGTTCCTTCCACTAGGAGAAAAAGTTCTCCCCCCACAAAAAGAAGAAGAGCGGGAAATAAAGGTTTGGCTGTGCATGGAGGGCTAGCGTGACTTTGATTGGCATTTATGGTGAGGCTACAAGTCCCAAGACAATGACTAGGTATAATAAGGAGATAATCAGGTAGATTTACCTCAAAATATGTGTTAATCTTGACAAAATTTTAAGCGCAATAACCTTAGTCAAATTGGATGTCTATTCTAGGTAATTTCAACATTCCAGACTCAATGGCATGGTCTGTTTCATGAACGAAGGTCATTTGACCGACTTTGACGTCGAATTGGGTCACTTTTAGTTCAAAAATGCATATTATTGCTTTTATTCACTCGATATTTGTGCAGAATTGTCCGAATTGAGCACAAAAATCTTATTTGGTAGGTTCTAATATTTTGACACTAATGGCATGATCAATTTCATGAACGGAGCTCGTTTGGGCATCATCGCGGCTTCCTGACCTCGATATGCACATTGGCACTTCGATAGCTCGATCTCTTGATTAGTCAACTGCCAAATTGTGAAATATTTATATTCTGACCAGTTTTGATGTTTTGAACATGATGGCAAAGTCCGTTCATCAAGCGAAGGTCATTTGTATTGATTTTGGTGATGTCAAGTGCATTTCAACCTTGATTTATGCATTGTCGCTTATAATTATTCCATATTTGTACAGACTCATTCGAATTAAGCACAAATAATCCCATTTGATAGTTTTTGATGTTTCAAAGCCAAAGACATGATCAATTTTTTAAACGGAGGTCATTCGAACATCGTTGTAGCTTCCCGGCTCTCATATGCATGTCGACACATTGATAGCTTAATCACTTGACCGGTCGCTCTTTAGATTATGAAATATTTATATTTTGACCAATTTCTATGTTCTGAATGAAACGGTGAAGTCTGTTCATCGATCGAAGGTCATTTCGACCATTTCAGTGATATCCAGTGCATTTTGATTCTCGATTTGCACACTGTCACCTTCGAAGTCCGTCGAATTTGACTCGTGGGCTTCACTCGACTCATGAGACATATGTGGAGGTCAATAGGGTGAAATCCTGGTCAAACCCAAACTCGACCCATTGACCCAAAATGACATCCCTAATGGTGTAGCTGGATGACAATGGTCAAGATGATGTAGCTGAACATTATGATTATTATTGACCTACATGTATGCTCCATCGGTCAAGTCACGAGCCGAATTCGATGAACTTCTGATGTGACGACACATAAATCGAAGTTGAAATACACTCAACGAACAGACTTTGCCATCGCATTTAGAATGTCGAAATTGATTAGAATATACATATTACATAATTCGACGGTCGATCGATCAAGAAGGAAATCGGATGTGCTATAAGCAGAAATACTTTTAAAATGAGCAATTCAGTTTACGTATTGCTATGATTGCTTTGTTAGCATCAAAACCTATCAACTCAGACTATCTGTGCCTAATTCATACGAGTCTGTGTGAATATCGAGTGATCCGAACCAACGATGCACAACTTTGAACCAAAATTGACTCGATTCGGTGCTGACTTTAATCAAACAACCTCTAATCATGAAATGGATTGCGCCATTGAATCCAGAACATCGAATTTACCTGAAAATGATACTCGTATTATGTGGCTTTGATATCGACAAGATTTACGATATTGTGGAAATCAAACATCCAAGTTTAATTAAACAAAGTTTGATTTAATTTTAATAATTAAATGATTAAATCAAAATTTTTGCATGAATAAAGATTAATGATTAGATTATACTCTTTCCGTAATACTCTTTAATTTCATTTGAAATTGCGCTCAAATTTTGAAAATCCCACCTAAGATCATAAGAAAAGTAACTAATATGCAATCAAGAGTCTTAATCCCTTTTTTTTCCCTCCCAAGACAAAAGAGGCAGCTAAAGATTTTCTGAAAAGAAGGAGACCTCTTGTTTGAACTCATCCTGCTCCTACCCCCTCTCCCGAGCACTCCCGTTCAACCGCTGCTCTACTCCCCGTCAGTCGCAGGTAATTTCTACTCTCCCTCCCTCTATCCTCATTGCTCACAAGTCCATATCCCTTTGTTCAGATGCTTCTCCACCAACAAATCTGCATCCTTTATAAACCCTTCTATAAAAAATAAAAAAATCGATTTCAACTTCGCTTAATTCGACGGTGAACCATGACCAGCCAATCCGATCCTTCTCTTCCTTCATTGCCTCGCCTAAAACCAATTTCGCTCCTTATGACTATGGTCATATTTCACTCAACCCCATTATATTCATCGATTATGGAGGAATTGATCTTTGTCTGCTTGCTTTCATCAGCCTTTCCATAATTAAATTCATGTTGACCTCACTTTTGGTGTGAGCTCTTAACCTGCTCTTCTTAGACTTAGAATTCTTATAGACACTAAGAACTCCTCAGTCATAAGACACTTCTAGTGATTAGGTGAATACTTAACTTAAGCCTAGAGACTTAGAAGTGTTAATCATAAGAATGGGCTATGCCTTAGGGTTTAAGGAAATTACCTATCCCATAGCCTAAACCCAATCTAGATACACTTAGTCAAATCAAATCCAAACTCAATTCTCAAATAAAATCTCAAATTCAAATTCAAATTTCAAATATAATTTCAAAATTTGACTCCAAATGATTGAAACCTAAAATCAAATTCAAATCTTAAAACCCTTCCTAAGCCATATGAACCACACTGCTAAAACACCCCTTAAATCAAATCAAACTCAATTGATCTCTTTATAAATCAATTATTCCTTCATTTATATTCACAAATATAAATGAAATTCAAATTCAAATGACCAAAACTATGTCGAAAATCAAATCCAAACTCAATCTAAACCCTTTAAGCCAATTCTTTGGACTTAGCCAAATTCTATCCAGATCAAGTCAAAACTAATGAATTTTCTCTTGAATCAATCATTCATTCGATCATTTATCCAAATATAAATAAAACCTATAATCATCAAACCAAATTCAAGTCAACCCAAGTCAAGCCTAGCTTAGCCCTTTTGACTTAAAACTTTCAATTGAGCCAAAACCCATTGGATTCCAAATTGATTGTCGTTGAATTTATATTTCAATGTAGGGCTCATATATAAGTTCAACTAAATTCGGATCAAACAAAACCAAATCAATTGACCCACTTAGGTTCACTTGACCCAAAGTGACCTAAAGGATCCATTTGAGCCAACTTCCAATCCAACCCAAATTGGATTGAACCAAGCTCACCAAAACCTTCCACCATGATTGTTGATCACCCTAGGATAATCAATTGCAATCAATTAGGCCAAAGCAAGCCCAATTGGCCATTTGATTCAAATTGACCCAATTGGCCTAAAGGACTAAATCGGGTCAAATAATGATCTAACCTAAATTGATTGCATTCAATGGCTCAAGTTCATTCCAAATTGATTCTTGAACTTGACCAAAGTCATAATTAAATCCAATTTGATCAATCAAGCCTAATTAGTCAACTTGACCCAACCTAGCCCAAATTGGCCTAAAGGGTGAATTTGGCCTAAATCCAAATTAAATCCAAAGTAATTTAAACTGAAGACCACATCCATCTTCAATTAGCCAATTAAACATGAATCAACCCATAACCCAAGCTAATTTGACCAATTTTAGCCAAATGGGTCAATTTGACCCAATATGACCCAGATGACATAAATTGGGCCAAATCTCTTGAAACCAAGCTAAGTCCCATTGAGGGCTGATCAAAGTCGACCCAAACCCATTTGGGATCAGCCCAAAACCAACCCAACTCATTTAAATCTCTCATGGATCCTCCCCCACATAGGATTCCACCCAACCTCATTTAATTCTCCCCCATCACATGCACTTAACTCCTTCTCAATATTTACATTGAATAGGGCTGATCATATGGCAGCAAGAGAGGACTTTAGAGCAAAAATCCAAAGTCCTCAATCAATCTATCATCCACCCCAACCACCCCAAGTAAGATGGCAATCAATTTGGAGCCAAATAAGTTCAAAAAATATTAATTTTTTGGCTATTATAAAAGGAGGGGAGATGAGGCTTTAGATCTCTTTCTCCCACCACCATTTAGCTCCCAAAAGCTCCTCAAAGTAGAAAAGGAACCCATCCCCAACTTCTTTGAGCCATTTTTGAGCTCAAAAACCCAAATAATTGCTCTTCTAGCGAGGCGACGGTCGATATCGGAGAAGGCTACGTTCTGAAGGAAGGCAAGGGTTAAAGATCACTCCAAAGCTTCCTCACATACCTAGGAGTTCGCTCGGATTTTCACTGCCACGAAAATCATCCCCGACGAGGTAAATTTCACTAAACCGTAACCATAGCCAGAAATCATCTCCTAGATAATCCTCTATTTTTACTTTAAATCATCCTAATTAGTAAATAGAAATTTTTTGGTACGAATCGGCATAAAAATGTGTCCATTTGGACAAGTTTTGATTTAGAAACTCTCATTTTTTTTTAAAAAAGCTTGAAAATATTGTTCCGTGGTGAGCTACCGCCGCCATCGATCCGTGGTTCGCGGGATTAGGCATGGTGCAGATCGATCGCTCGAATCGGCGTGGCTCACACGATCGGCATTGGTTACTATCGCGATCTAGATAGTCGATCGTCGAACCCGTGATTGGACCGTTGATCCGCGCGATCGGCGTCATCGGATGTGCGATCGATCTAGACCATCCGATCATGATGGGATGAGCAACATGGGTCATTTTCCCTTCCCACCCAAAGGCTGACGTCAGCTCCGCGCGTATTTCCTTTTTGTAAAAAAAATTGTATTTAAATCACCTGAAATTTCCAAAATTCATAAAAACTAAAATTTATAACCAACAATTATAAACAAGGGCTTGTTGGATTCATCATTCCGATAGGAATAAAAAAAACTCAAAATCCCCAAAGTTTACTGAGTTTTTGGAGCTTAATTCAAGTTTTAGTAAAAATAAAATTTCATTAATTAAACCAAAAATATAAGTCAAATTAAGTTGAAATTTTTAGGGATTGAAATTATAGTTAAAGCACACCTACCATAAAAATTTCATGTGAAAAGGACTTCTTGATTGGGAGAAATTAAATTTTGAAGTTCACATTATCCATTTTAATATAATAAATCGAATAAAAATTCAGAAATTTACAAAAATCTTCAAAATGGCTTAAATAACTTCAGTTGACATCTAGGACTCTTAAAAAAAATAATGTGATCTTCTGAATCTTAATGAACCCCAAATAAACACTTAAGATTAGAGTTTAATCAATTAAGGAGTTAATTAAAATATAATCTAAAAAAAATTAAATATTTAATCAAAATCAGAAATGAAATAACACTTAAGCAATCATTAATCAAATCTCAAATCAGAGAAATATCATTCTTAGAGAAAATTAAATTAAATATGATTAAACTTATTTAAGTTAATAAAACTCAATTAAATGAATAAATCTTAAATCAAACTCAAAACCCAACAAATTTAGGAAACTTTAATAATTTTATACTAATTGAATTAAACCAAATAAAATTAAAGTAAACTTAATTAACATATGATTAAATCACATCCATTTGGAGTAAGATAATTAATTAATCATTAAATATTTCAACCTAATAACTAGATCGAACATGTTAATGAAATCAAACAAACATAATAAATGAATCAAATCAGGTAAAACCCTAATCATGAATAATCAAACTTAATTAGTCAAACATCTAATTAATACAAATTTAATAAATTAATCAAATTAATTTAAATAAGTTACATTAAAGCTAACTCTAAAATTAAGCTTAGATCAAACCCCTAATTAAATTTAATAATCACACCTCTAATAAACTAATTAAGTTAATCAAATTAATCATATTAAACCTAAACTTAATCAATCATAATTAAGATGCAATTAAACACTAATCAAAACCTAAATTAAACCTAAATTATTAAGTCATTAATCTCTAATTAAACAAACCCTTAATTAATCTAATAATTTTGATTGATCCTTAATCAAACATTTAATTAATGCAAACTTAATAAATTAATCCATCATCTTAATAAACTAAATTAATTTTATAAATCACATTAAAATTAATCCAAATCAAAAATTTAATTAATCTACTAATTAATTTAATCACACCTATTAAATAAACTAATTAAGTCAATTAAATTGATCATATTAAACTTAAGCTTAATCAAACATAAAATGCAATTAAATGCTAATCAAATCCTAATTTAAACTTAAATTATTTACTCACTAATTACATCATTAACCTAAATAAATATGAAATCAAATTTTTTTAAAAAAATTAAACAAATCTTTACTTAATTTAATAATTTGATCACACTTCTTAAACAAACTAATTAAGTTAGTCAAGTTAATCACATTAAACTTAAGTTTAATCAATCAAAATGCAATTAAATACTAATAAAAACCTAAATTAAACCTAAATCATTAATTACATCATTAGTCTAAATAAATATGAAACCAAATTGAAAATTAAACAAACCTTTATAATTAACATAAATACACTTCTTAATTAAACTAATCACATAATCACATTGAACCTAAACAAACCCATAGACCAATAAAGCTAATTATATCAAAGTAAATCAAATTAAGTTAAATTAAGAAAGACTCTCATCAATTTAATATACAATCAAATCAAATCTCATTCAACCTACTTAAATAAGATAAACTAATTAACTATCCAATGTAAGAAATCAAAATGCAAATCAAACTTTGATAAACATGATAAATGGATAAGATTAAAAGATAAAACTCTAATTACAAGGAATCAAACTCAATTAAAAATCAAAATAAAATCTAAATTAATCCAATATGATCAAATTACAAATGAATGAACCATAACCACAATCAAATAAGCATGAAATTAAGTCATATAACCATGATCAAAGAAAAGAATTATATATTAATTTAGGTAAGCCAAATATCAAAATCTAAAATTACCAATCAGTAAAACACATGAATTTAAACAAACTTAAACTTCATTAGATTAAGGATATTGAATTATCAAGATTTAATTAAACCAAACATCTAATCTAAAATTAATCAATCAAAAACACATGAATTTAAACAAACTTACTTCATTAGATATTAAGGATATTGAATTATCAAGATGTAATTAAACCAAAATCTAATCCAAAATCAATCAATCAAAATAAACAAACTCAAATTCTAAATTCTAAATTCTAAATCAAATCAAATGAATTACATAAATTCAAATGTAATTAAGATACTTATGGATCTTTAGACTCTTTAGGAGTTAGGATGTTGAATGGGGTGAGTTCATCTACAAATGAATTCATTCTACTTCATTCTTGAAAACTTAAACATCACTTTAACCAAATAAAAGTGAAATAAAAATGAAAAGTAAATCATTAAATCATTTAAATTGAAATCACCCAAAGGTAAAATTTAAATTCAAACTCCAAATTGAAACTTAAACTAAAGAAGCCTGGTAAAGTCTTGCTACACAAGCCTTAAGCTCACACATTAGTATACTAAGTCACCACTTCTAGTGTTAAGTTAGGGCGTTGTATGTATGATGTTATGTTTTACTTTGTGATGCAATATTTTAGACTGGATGTTAGGGTGTATGTTTCATAGACTGGATGTTAGGCCATTATATTTAATCATATTTTCAGGGTTGTTAAGGCTGTAATAAAATATAAAATCTTTTGTTGTGTAGGTTGCTTAGCCCCTAAGCAACATTAGGACAGGTGGACTTGGTTACCCATGTGTAGGGTGCTAAGTCCAAATTATTCATATAACTGCTTGGATTGTATGGCGTGTTTAGCTAACATTTATTTTGTAGGTGTAGCTAGATTTACTTTTCCTATTTTTGGTGTAATTTTGCATTAGGAATTAAGATTAGCGTTATGGGGGATTAGGATGAGCAGTGGCCAGAAGGCTTAGTCCCTGAGGTTCCCTGTGATGCCATTGGAGAAAATCAAATCAAAAGAAAGAGAAGGAAGAAATGAAGAAAAAAAGACCCTCATACCATGTATTATTTTTTTGTAATCCGGGTTGTATAAGGGTAGAGCTACCCATCTCTTATTTTTTTATCTTTTTGGGGTGTATGGAAGAACCCGACCGCACTGATCTTTTATTCTTTTACGGTAGTCTATAAAATTATTTGATGTTGTGCTTAGATTACACATTAGAACAACATGCTTTTTATAGTTTCTTGATGATTGATGCTTGAATGTGTGGCCTGGATGCGGTAGGCTCTTAGGATAAAATTAATTTTTCTATCCCAATTAATAACTCATAACTAAAATTTTAAAATAACTCATAACCTCACATGAAATCCTAGGAGTTAAATCAAGATAATAAAATTTTTAGCAACCCCATAGCTGGATGAATGAATGTTTAATATCATGCATGTCATATTCTTCCACTCTTATTAAGAGGGGGACTTCCATTTTTGCCAGAGAATCAAGGCGTAACCTATGAGAGCCTTTGGAGGAAGAACACCCCTTTCTCTCTTGATTTGGTTCATAATAAAATTCTCATGTATTTAGGCATACAAAATTCTATAGCCTGTTTCAAAATATAAAGTCGAAAAGAATCAAATAAATTTGATAACATTTACATTAGATTAAGTCATGGATTCATACCACTCATGCTCTAGTCTCTTAGGGAGTGAGTCTAAGGACTTAGTTTCCTTTCAAAATGAACATAAACCTAGCCATCTTGAAAAGCATAAGACTTTCCTACATGAATTTAAAGCGTAGGAGGAGTTAGTTGGCTGCCACTCCAGGCGGTAATAAGTCCAGCAGTCAGGTGATTTATTCTCTCTTATGGAGGTAAACCATATACCCATTTTCACCTTAGATTTAGGTCGTGCCTTTGTTTTGTATCAAGGCGCCTTAGTTTAGGAATCTGAGGTAGCTATTTCCTTCGGGATACAAGTATAAATCCTCACCTCTTAGGCATTTTCACAATCTTATGTTGTGGAATTATAAGCTCTAGCAATCTAATAAAATGTCAACTTAAATAATTAACTCTCTTTAAATTTCAAAAAAATATAAAGCCCAATTATAGGGTAGATTGGAATGCTCACTAGGCTTCCTAGTATCATGAGCATTTCTTACTTTTCCCCTTTGGATTCCAAAAGTAAGTCTTCTCTTTGATCTATCTCATTTGATTTTCTAAAATAGTTAATCCTTTGATAGTCTTAACCTTGAAATCTTTGGAGACCTTAATTATCTACTTTAATCGAGAGTATTCTTAAGGAATTCCCATTCCTTGGGATGTAATTAACTATGGGGGCTTGCCTTCATAGGAATTTAATGAACCTGGCTTAAAATAAACCCTACTTTACTTTTCCATGTAAAGTTGGAAAAAGATCTCTGGTATATTCGAAGACCCATCATGCTTTAGGAGTCCTTATTAGTGATTAGGTCCATTATAGGGTGGTGATTTCTATCTTTCGAGATAGTACATCATTCCTTAATGTCATACCCGATCAGTTCAATAAGTACCACTTAAGATCTGCATGGTGTCCCACATCCTGAAAATAAACACCACAGCTTTTTCTGGTGACTCCGCTGGGGATGGTTCCTCTCTCCATCTTTAGTAGACAATTATTGTCTCCAAGCATCAGTAGTGGACTTATATTTTATATAGGCTCGAGACTATCATTATCTTTGTTGGCACTTAACTTATTTCATCCTAAGCAAAGCTCGCCAACATCCTTTAGGTTTTAGGACCTCACTCCGTGTAGGTCTTAAAATCCCTATTTGGTTCCCCCAATAGGTGAAAATTAAAATTAATCAAATAAAGGATATGACCAAAATTAAGAATCTCTTCACCATTCTGATGGTTAGGCAAGGTTCATCCCATGAACAATAAGAGAATAAAACTCTTCTACAAAACACATATAACGAAACCTCATTTAACAAATCCTATGATTATTACATGGAGGTTCTTTTCAAAATCAAAATCAACCATTTTTAAGGTCTTTTTCAAAAACACATTTTCTTTGGAAATAGCTATCCCCATCCCACACACTCAAATTTGTTGGAGGGAGATTCTATTTTTGAATAAAATCATGATATAAAAATTGAAACTCCATTTAGCATACTTCACATGTGCTAGAGTGAAGTCCCCCTTCAAAAAAGTAATAAATCATACACACACAAGAAGTCAAGACATATTCGAACCCCCCACTTGACATACCCAAGTTTGTTAAATAGGAGTTCCCCTTCCCTTGGAGAAGGTAGGGAAAATTGAATTATATTTTCATTTGTCTAATAAACCTCCTTGACAAAGTCTTGGACTTCAAAAACACATTTGGAACTCATTTAACATGTCCAAGTATATCAAATGAGAACCCCCTTTTTGAAAATCATATAAACAAATCAAACTCTATTTAATAGACCTAAGTTTGTTAAATAAGTTCTTTTCTTTCAAAAATCATAAACACATTTGACTTTCACTTAACATACCAAATTTGTTAAGTGAGAGTTTCATTTTCAAAAATCATAAACACATTTGACTTTCGCTTAACATACCAAATTTGTTAAGTGAGAGTTTCATTTTCAAAATCATAAACACATTTGACTTTTTTAACATACCAAATTTGTTAAGTGAGAGTTTCATTTTCAAAATCATAAACACATTTAACTTTCACTTAACATACCAAATTTGTTAAGTGTGAGTTTCATTTTTAAAATCATAAACACATTTGACTTTAACTTAACATACCAAACTTGTTAAGTGAGAGTTTCATTTTCAAAATCATAAACACACTTGACTTTCGCTTAACATACCAAATTTGTTAAGTGAGAGTTTCATCTTCAAAATCATAAACACATTTGACTTTAATTTAACATACCAAATTTGTTAAGTGAGAGTTTCATTTTCAAAATCACAATCACATTTGACTTTCACTTAGCATACCAAATTTGTTAAGTGAGAGTTTCATTTTCAAAAAAATCATAAACACATTTTACTTTCACTTAACATACCAAATTTGTTAAGTGAGGGTCTATTTTCAACACACATTTGATCCCTATTTTAACATACCAAATTTGTTAAATGAGGATCTAATTTTTCATGTCAAACCACACTTGAGCTTTCACTTAACATACCAAATTTGTTAAGTGAGAGTCTCATTCTCAAAGAAAAAAAACATATCTCAAACACATTTGGGGCTTTCATTTAACATACCAAATTCGTTAAGTGTAACTCCCATCTTCAAAGAGAAGCAAATTTATCTCACAATCACATTTGACTTTCACTTAACATACCAAATTTGTTAGTGAAAGTCTCATTATCAAGCACAAATCAAATACATGTGGCCTCTACTTAACATACCAAATTTTTTAAGCAAGAAACTCCATTTTCAAATCAAAATATCACACAATCAAATCTTCACAAGCAAAAATATTTTAAACAAATAATCACAACCTCTTCTTAGCATACCCAAATTTGCTTTCAAACTATCAATATTTTCAAACAAGATGCACAAAACATAAATATCTCCAAGAAAATCTCTCCTCAAATTTTAAAACCCCGCCCAATCTACCTAAATCGATTGAGTATGGGTTCTAAATCGAAATCAAATGACAAAGACTCTCCTCAATATCCAAAATTGATTGATGAATTTCAAGTTCAAATTCAATCACTGATATATTTCAAACAATCTTGAGATTTGATTCAATCAATTCTTCTAGTCCTCGATCGGCATCATGGCTCTAACAAGCTCATGTTTTCCTTCCCCACTGGCCTAAACTTAGCCCTGGATCAGGCTAGTCTCTATACCACTGGCTCCACCGAGGTCATCTACTTTGGCCATGGTTTTGAGGGGGTGAAGATTTCTTACGAGGGGACAACCCTCACCACAGTTAGCAAGGAGGAGGTGGCGGGGCAGATGCCACTTATTCAATTCGATATGCCATATGATTTTGAGTTTCCTCCACTAAAGAGGAAGGCCACTGTTGTTCCTACTACCCTGCCAATATCAGTGTTTGTGCCAGTTGTTCCAAAGGGGAAGACTGTCTGGGTCAGTCAATTACTCTTGCTACAGCTCTAGCAAGGGCTACTTCCCCCTCCTTGGACACCCCAAAGGGGAAGACTGTCTTGGTTTCTGAGATTGTCACCTCAACGTTCGAGGTGGGTGCTAGCTCTCGCTCCACCATACCTACACATACACAGCATCGTAACAAGAATCACAAGATCAAGCGGATCACAATAGGGTGGAGAGAGAGATGGATGCTGCCTTCCATATGGTTGAGGAGGGATCTCCCTATGAGACCTCTCCACATTTGAGTGGTAGTAGGTTCCACCCCTTCTCAGCCTCAGATGGGGAGGAGGACTACAGGAGGATTGCTGCATAACCTCCACCACCAACATATTTCAGCACACTGGCTAGGGAGCATAAGAAGCCCCTGGCTGGGGAGTCTTTGCTAGGTTGATCGAGCCTGACTGGACTCCGTCTGATTTTGATCGAGACGCTTATCCCTGGGAGTCAGTCAAATCCGGAGGAGAGCCTTGGAGGCTCAGGCATCAGCTCACATAAATAGGAGGGAGCGATAGAGGTTTGCCAGGCATTCGATGCCCTCTGCTCTGATGGATTTTCACAATCGTTGTCCTACTAGGTCTGATCTTTTAAACAACATCATCCTTACCGGTGCTACTCATCATGGGAGGAGTAGGCCTATAGTCGAGGGACAGTCGGTGCTACCTCCACACCACTCCACTCATTGCCCACCAATGCCTATCCAACTCATGACATCCCCCATTCCAACCAAGATCTAGAAGCCCCCATATGGGAAAAGACCAGCACCATTAGTGATCCGGTTACGGCCCAAGGATCCCACTCCATCTACTCCACCTGTTGAGGTGAGGTCGAGCTCTCCTATTCGACCTCCCACCTCAACTACTGAGAAGAAGGAATGGTGACCCAAGGCGTCGTGGTTGAGTCACCAACCAGATAGTTAGCAGCTGCGGTCTCCACAGTAGCATGTGGTGGAAGGAGGATATAGATGTAGTGTCCATGGCAATAGATCCTCCCACAATTAGTGTTCAACTAGTGGACAGTGATCAGCATATACCTGTCAGTGAGCATAGTCCTCCTAGAAATAGTAGTACAGTGGCAAGCAATGCCCAATGTATTTTTGTTAGTGAGTATAGCCCCTCCACGAGTCAGCGGTGAGTGTTTATCCTTGCACGATTAGACCGCTCTTCAGATGAGATCATCGCTCAATACTCTGCTGAGAAGAGGGAACTCTTTGGGGATGATTGCGCTGATGAAGAGGATGCTAGGGTCAATTTTAATATAGATGGAGATGATCTCTTGGAGGACTCAGCGAAAGTCCATAAGGTCAACATTAGGGGTTCCCTCCTTAAGGATCAGCATAGCTAGTAGGGTGTTGTAGTTGAGGAAGAAGACACAACTCATTCAACCTAACACCTTCGTCAGCAACTGAGGCAGAGAGATGAGCATATCAGGAAGATGACGAAAAGAGTTGAAGACTTATTAGTGGCAGTCCTAGCACTTCAAGGCCAAACTCCATCAGTACAACCTACTCCCTTAGAGGCCGACCACCCTAGGTTGTTACATGTTTTGGATTAGCCCAAGAGTACATATCATGTGGACCAGGATAGTGGCAGCATGCATAGGAAGGTGGTGGACAACACCTCCATGCAAGTAAAAGATAACAAACAGTTAGTGGAGCAGCAAGTGAAGGATGCGTTGGCACAAGCTCGAGGTGGCTCATCTGTTCCAAAGGGTAGACCCTACCCAGAGGAATTTTATGGTGTCCAATATCCTAAGGATTTTGTGTCTCATTCCTTCAAAATTTTTGATGGTGGTGGGAACCCCCGACAACATATTGCATATTTCAGGGTGGAATGCTGCAATACTGGTGGAAGCGATGCACTTCTATTTTGTCTCTTCATCAGTAGTTTGATAGGCATCGCATTTGATTGGTATGATGAACTACCCAATGGTTCAGTGAAGACTTTTGCTGAGTTAGAGCACCTCTTCATCAAGAGGTTTGCTAGAGCCCAGCAAAGGGTAATTGTGGGTGATCTCGTTGTGGCACAAAAAAATCCAAATGGGTCCCTTGTTGATTATATTCTCAAGTGGCAAAACCTGAGTATGAAATGCGAACCACAACTATCCAAATAACATGCTATAGAAATTCTTCTCAAGAATATTCATGGCCTGGTTGCTTTCATGCTCAAGGTATTTACAATCAAAACCTTTGAGAAGTTAATCAACAAGGTGGTTAGCCTATAAGGGGAAGCCAAACAATTACCTTTATAAGACCAATCGTTCAAGCCCAAGTCACAAAAAAACATTCAAAAAGAAGCCAGGGGTAGTAGTGTTAGTAGACAAAGGGAAGCAGCCAGCCAGCCAATGCAGCTACAAGTCGGAGCTATTGTTATCCCCAAGGAATACTTGTTAGAACAACCCTCCAGTTCTATTAGAGTAATTCTTGGGGATACTTGCGATCCTATTAAGATAAAAGAAGGTTGGGATATTGCCTTATCCCGAACCTCTAAAAAAGTGGTCTCTAAGATCAAGAAGCTTTCTTTACTGGTGCCTAACGCAACTCAAACCTCCAACACCATGGAAGGTTTGCAAGTTGCCAAAGATAACTTGAAGATGGTGTCACCCGACAGCAGCGGATCTACCTTGACTTCGGGATAGCATGTAGCGACAACTGTCGAGCCCAACACTCCATCCACCATTGCAGCTACTACTTCTTCCTCCACAAGCTCCTCTTCGGCCAATAGGATCATTGTATCAGTGGAGAAGGGCACTATACTCCTTTCTCTGCTTACTTTATTAGATTTCTATCATGTACCTCCATCCTAGAAGAAATCAATGAAGAAAGCTTTCATTTACATCTTGTCCACTTATGATACTCTAGATTTTATTCCTCTCAAAAACTCTCCAAGTCTATAAAATAATAATGATAACTCTAGTTTCAAACATTCTTCTTCTGATTTAGAAATGGATTCTCATTTCTAAATCACACGGGTTCACCTCTTGAGATTGATTTGGAGTCATCTGACTCTGATGATCCTATAGGAGAAGTGGTAGGTACACCTAATGAGAAGGTAGAACTTCCTACAAATTCATCATTCTAAGATGTCACTGAAGATAACCTTCTTAGTGGCAAAGTTCTACCTCCTAGGGTGGCACCTCAGGATAAGGGTAAGCAAATCATTGGTTCTAAAGAGCTGATAGCCCCTCCACAAGATGCTCCACCTATGGATATGCTTGTGGAAGATCAAGCCAAGGTTGACTACAATGTCTAACACATCCTAGAAAGCTTCCAGCTAAGTTAAGCATATATGACGCCCTTATCTTATCCAAAGAGATGAGGGAATCCCTAATCAAGGCTTTTTTTGATCCAGGGATGTGCTTAGGGTGGGCCTCTTGAAGAGGCTGATTCGAGGAGGACACTCCCAGGAGTTACATTGATGAAGATGCTTAAGGATGACCAACCTGACTCTTTACATTACAGTGGATATTGAAAGATACATGATATCGAGTTCTTGTGACGAGGTGCATGGGTGAATATTATGAGTCTAAGTTTACTTGATGATTGACATCTCCAAACTCTCAAGAGAGGATGATGTTGAGAGGATTTAATGAACAAAGAGAGGGCTTTCTATAGTACCATTAGAAGTAGATGATTGGAAGACTACCGCCAGTTTCATATTATAGAGATACATCTTTTAGTGAATTGCTTGGGAGACCATGGATACATGAGAACAACGTGGTTCCATCCTCTCTACACTAGTGCATGAAGTTCATGAGGGGTGAGATTGAATACTGTGTCAAAGGAGATCTTAAGCCATTCATAGTTCATGAGGTCAGAATATATGAGGATGCGACCTCCTATCTCCCTCAAAATCAATAAGTCTATTCTCGTGAACTTGGTGAAAGTTCAAAAATAAAAGAAAAAAGAAAATAAAAAGAAAAATAAAAAGGAAAAGAAAAAGAAAAAGAAAAAGAAAAATAAAAAGAAAAAAGGAAATGAGAAAGAAAATAAAGGGGAGCGAGAAATAGACTTGGAGGAGAAAGTAGAGCCTGACATTAGATTCCACCCATAGTTCGTTACTCCATTCGAACATATGGGTAAGATGACATGACCTCCACTAGGCAGAGGAAGAGGCAGATCTAGAGACATGCCTAGAGATGGAAGGCATCATTATTGGTCATCCAATAGGAGTTATCTCCCTACTATACACCTATCTATAGACTTAAAATCTAGTTCAGAGGATGAGTCATATATGATTAGTATGCTAGCTATAACTTCCAGACAAGCAGATCCCCATGCAAGTGATAGTTGAGCTAGACAACGATGAAGATTGGGCTCCTAAGCAAAGCATAAGTGTATCCGAGTCTATATGTGAAATAGTGAAGCATTAGTAGGGAACTTTAGCTCTAACCCCACTTTCCTCATAAAAAGTTGAGGGTTTGGTAGTTAAGTAAGCCCCTAAGTCATCCACAAATGTAAAAGTGCAGAAGTTCTTTCTTGGAGCATCATCCTCAAGTCAAGAAGCTGATGTAGAACTTGAGGATAATTCATATAAAGATTTAATAGAATTACCTTTTGATTGGTATTCGCCTTGTGTTCTTAATTTAGAAAAGAAAAGTTTAATTCCACATGCTTGGTCTAAACACAGGTCAGTTTATTTTTTGAAAGGTTTTGGGACAACAAATGTAGACATTCACAGTCAAGACTGGGACTAAGATTTGGTACAGTGGGTCCAATTGATGATGGCGATTAGCTTAGTCATCACCAATCATTTGGAATCTAATAGGTTCTTTTCAAATCATGCTAACACATATGAGGAGGTGTTCTTAGAAATTTTAGATGATCCAAATGACTTTGAAGTCAATGATGCACCGCCAGAGTTTGAAGAGGAGATCAGATTAACAATCGACGAGCTCAAAAAAATCAACCTAGGAACTGAAGAAGATCCATGCCCAACATATAACAGTTCTCTATTGAATGAAAAAGAAACCAATGATTTAGTGAAGCTATTGATTGAGTTTAAGGATTGCTTTACATAGAGTTATGAAGAGATGCTCGGTCTATCTTCTGACATAGTAGTCCATAAACTAGCAATAAAACCTAATGCTAACCCTATCAAGCAATCTCTTAATGCATGCGATTAGATATTGAACAGCAGGTCACTTCTGAAATCAAGAAACTGATTGATGTTGGCTTTATTAGGGAAGACAAATATCCCACCCTGGCCGCTGTCATCCCGCTAAGAAAAAGAATGGCCAAATTGATATGCGTTGATTTTAGGGATCTAAATAAGGCATGTCCTAAGGATGAATTCTCACTTCATATACTAGAACTAATGGTGGACATTCCCTCATCTCATGCAATATTCTCCTTTATGGATGGGTCATCTAGCTACAACCAAATTAAGATGGCCTCAGAGGATGAAAGAAACACTGTCTTTCAAACCCTGATCAGAATATATTATTATAAGGTCATGCCTTTTGGCCTTAAAAATGTCAGTGCCACATACCAGCGGGCCATGACTCGGATCTTCGATGAACTCATTCATCATCAAGTTGAATGCTATGTCGATGATCTCGTTGTCAAAAGCAAAGAAAAGGAAGACCATCTCTTTGACTTGAGAGTAGTTTTTGAATGGTTAAGACAATACAACCTCAAAATGAACCCCATGAAGTGTGCATTCGGAGTAGCTTTAAAAACATTCCTTGGGTTTGTTGTCCGACACTGGGGAATTAAAATTGATCCGAAAAAGTTCAAACCGATATTAGAAATGCCACCCCCTAAACGCCTAACACAACTCAGATCATTCCAAGGGCGGTTGGCGTATCTAAGATGCTTCATTTCCAACTTATCAGGAAGATGCTAACCATTCTAAACACTTGTCAAAAAAGATGTCAAGTTCAAATGGGATGATAAGTGTCAGTATGCTTTCAAAGACATCAAGTAATATCTGATGACATCGCTAGTCCTAGTAGCCCCTATCCCGGGCAAGCCACTCATATTATATACTGCTGCATTAGACGACTCCCTTGGCACTTTGTTGGCTCAAACCAATGATGAAGGGAAGGAGAACGCTCTATATTATTTTAGGTCATCATTTAATCTCTGCTGAGCTAAACTATCCACCTATTGAAAAGCACTGTCTAGCTTTAATCTTTGCATCCCAAAAGCTACGGCACTACATGCTTTCTCATAAGGTGAACTTGATCTCTAGAGTCTATCCACTGTAATATCTCATGATGCGGCCGATCTTATTTGGACAGTTGGCACGTTGGTCTATGATTTTATCTCAATTTGATATGATATTCGTACCCCTTCATGCCATAAAAGGGCAAGCACTTGCGGATTTCTCAGCAGCGCATCCACTCCCTACTGATTCTCAGCTTAATGATGATCTCCCCGATGAATAAATCATGAACTTAGGGTGTACTAGTGCTCGCCACTGAGAGATGTACTTTGATGGTGCAGCTTCCTCTCAAAGAGGAGATAAATAATAATTTACTATCCCAGGGAAGGCAGGGGTAGGAATAGTTCTCCTAACTCCGGACCGTGACGTGATGAAATTCTCATATCATTTGTCCAATTTGTGCACTAACAATGAAGCTGAATATGAGGCTCTGATTGCCAGTTTGGAGTTAGTCATTACACTATACGACCAGACTATCAACATCTTTGGGATTCTCAATTAGTCATCAACCAAATCTGGGTCCTACAAAGTTCTAAAGCCTAAGCTCCATCATTACTACAAGTACACTATGGAGTTGTTGGCCCAAATCGTGAGATTTACAAGATTTACAGAGAGGTAGCAAACACACATTAGCCAAGCTTACCAAAGAGTTGGCATGTCCAGAAGATGAGTCCATTCCAATAAGGGTCCAAAATAGACAAGTCTTATCCCTTATTGATGCTGAACTCATTGAGAGATTCTCTCTTGAAGGGTAGGTTTCCATTGCCAAAAAGGATGAGGAGTTAGATTAGAGACATCCATTCATAGATTATTTAAATATAAGCAAACTACCTCAAGAGAAATCACTAGCACGCCAGGTGAAGCAGAGAGCCCTTTCCTATGCTCTTGTAGGCGGCACCTTGTACCGGAAGTCCTTCAATCATATATGGTTACGTTGACTGGACAAACACGAAGCCCGTAGGATTGTGACCGAGGTACATTCAGGGTTATTTGGAGCACATCAATCCGGTCTGAAGATGAAAGCCAAGATCAAGAGACTAGGATACTACCAACCTTCAATGATCACAGACTGCATGGACGTAGCTAGGAGATGCCACCAATGTCAGGTACACAGTGTGGTCCTACATCAACCACCCAACATTCTACATCCTACATTGGCCTCATGGCCATTTGAATGTTGGGGTGTTAACATTGTGGGTCTGATCGATCCTCCTTCTTCAAAAGGTCATCGATTCATTCTAGTTACTATTGACTACTTTTCCAAGTGGGCGGAGGCAATCCCACTTAGAGAGGTCATAACTCAACATGTGCTCCAGTTTTTCAAGAACCATATCATATATAGGTTCGGGGTGCCTCAACGAATTATATATGATAATGGTATTGTATTCAAGAGCACTAAAATCAACATCTTTGCTCGGAGACACAACATAGATTGGATATATTCTACCATCTACTATCCAAGAGAAAATGGGTTAGCAGAAGCCTTCAACAAAACCCTCATTCAAATATTGAAGAAGACACTAGATGACAAGAAATGATGATGGCATGAATAGTTGGTTGAAGCCTTGTGGGCCTTCCACACCACATAAATAACTCCAACTTAATCTATCCCTTTCTCCTAAGTGTATGGGTCTGAAGCCATTTTACTATTAGAAGTCCAACTCCCATCACTAAGGATAGCCGTGGGTAGCAAAATCATAATGGAATAGAATGGCAAGTTGTAGTTGGAAGAGCTGGAGAGGGAGAGAGCCTCAGCATGCCAAAATCTCGAAGTTATATAAAACCAAGATGATTCAAGCTCAAAACAAGTCGGTCCATCCTAGAGCTTTTCAAGTAGGAGAGCTTATTTTAGCAAGGAGGCTATTGCTCATTGAAAAATAGGAGGAAAGTTTGAACCCTTGGTAAGGCACTTAAGTCATGGATTTATACCACTCATGCTCTAGTCTCTAGGGAGTGAGTCTAAGGACTTAGTTTCCTTTCTAAATGAACAGCCCTAGCCATCTTGCAAAACATAAGACTCTTCCTGATGGATTTAAAGTTTAGGAGGAGTTAGTGGCTACCACTCCAGTATATAAGTCCAAGAATGGGTGGTTTATTTTCTCTCATGAGGTAAACCATATACCCATTGTCGCCTTTAGGGTGCGCCTTTATTTTGTACCAAGGCTAGTTTAAGAATCTGAGGTAGCTGTTTCCTTCAGGCTACAAGTATAAATCATCACCTCTTAGGCATTTCCATAATCTTATGTTGTGGAATTATAAGTCCTAGCAAGCTAATTAAATGTCAACTCAAATAATTAACTCTCTTCAAATTTCAAAAAAAAATATAAAACCTAATTATAGGGTAGATTAGAATGCTCAGTAGGCTTCCTAGTATCATAAGCATTTCCTACTTTCCCCCTTTGGATTCCAAAAATAAGTCTTCTCCTTGATCTATCCCATTTTATTTTCTAAAATAGCCAATCCTTTAATAGTCTTATCCTCGAAATCTTTGGAGACCTTAATTGTCTACTTTAATCGAGAGTATTCTTAAGGAATTCTCATTCCTTAGGATGTAATTAACTATGGGGGCTTGCCTCCATAGAAAACTTAATGAACTCCGCTTAAAATAATCCTTACTTTACTTTTTCATGCAAAGTAGGGAAAATATCTTTGGTGTATTCGAAGGCCCATCATGCCTTAGGAGTCCTTATTAGGTGATTAGGTCTATTATAGGGTGGTGATTTCTATCTTTCGAAATAATACATCATTCCTTAATGTCATACCCGATCACTTCAATAAGTACCAACTAAGATCTGCGTGGTGTCCCACATCCTGAAAATAAATAAAAGCACATCAAAGTAATCAAAAGATTTCATGTTGTCTCTATTGTTCATCCTAGCATAATCCGTCCTTTTTCGCTTCCACAAAAGGATCACTTTGGCTGAAAAATCATTTTATATTCCTCTCTTACATCACACATTGCTTCAATTTGATCCTTCACAAGATTCCTTCCAATCCTGGTGGATTCGCTAATCGCCTTCCTTTTCATGACAACCACTCCTACTACCTCATTTTCGAACGCCGCAGTACTCCCCACCACCTCTGCCGACCATGCAAGCATGAGTTTTCTTATTTCCATCCTCTATCTGCTCTTCACTTGAGGGAATCCAATGCGCATTACACTCACATTATTGATTATTTTGATAATAAAAATTCCAAAACAATAATTAATCCTTCAATTTTTTGCCAAGCATTACAAATGTGTAGCAAAATGGGTTTGGGTGTGTATGAAAATGTGAATGTATGGAAATATATATGCTTGCATCTCTTTGCAAGTTCTAAGACCTCTCTAATGCCCCATAGGGCGTAGTGGGTGTGAAGAAATTTGAAGAAATATATATACATATGTGCTTGTGTCTTTTACAGGTTCCAAGACCCCGCTAATGCCCCATAAGGCGTAGTGGGTGTAAGGAAATATGAATTTGGAAAGATATATACATATGTTCTTGTGTCTTTCTTTGTAGGTTCCAAGACCCTGCTAATATCCCATAGGGTGTAATATGGAATGTGAAAAGATATACATATGTGCTTGTGTCTTTCTTTGCAAGTTCCAAGACCCCGCTAATGCCCCATAGGGAGTAGCGGTGTGAAGACGGTTGTTGTGTCACAAGACACCGTCTACTACGCTCAATATAGCATACCAGTTAAGCCAAAATAGTTCTAATGCAGCCCCCTATGCGGGGATGATGCTGAAATATAGCCGAAATGCTGCCAAAATTTTGATTAAATTTTGGACTTAAAAAAGGGGAGAAGAATCAAGATTCATTTAAAAAAAATCAAGCACATCAAAAATAAATAATCTAAAATAAAATTTGAATGATTTGAAACTTCATATTTGCTTGTGCTTCTTTATGCAGGTGATTGAAGACCCCGCTAATGCCCATTAGGGCATAGTGGGTATGAATACATGGCTATGGTGTCACAAGACACTACTCGCTATGCTCTGTATGCATATAAGTCAAAATGATTTTGATGTAGCCCCTACTGGGATGGATAAATCACTGATTTTCCGAAATTGTGACTTAAACAAATTTAAATGAAAAACATTTAAAACACTAAGACTTACATAAATAAGCTTGAATCAAAACTCAAAGGGAAATTGAAGTATAAGTGATAATTAAAATATTAAATCTTACCTGAAATATAATTGAACTTGCAGAATCTCTACGAAAAAATTAAGACAAATGAAAATAATGAATTTAAAAGAAGGGAATACATTCTAATTATATTCATGAATGAAGGAGCTTCTTCAATCCAAAAAATTAGAAAATTCTTATTCTAATTATGATTTTCAAAATTAATGATTTCATTAATTAGATAAAATTATCTTAAAAAACACCCAGTGCTTGGATATAAAGATTTAAAGTGTAAATTTTAATGTTTGAAAAGGCTATGCATGCTAAGTTGAGATTAAATAAATATGAAATTAATCTCATAATAAAATAAAATAAAATAATCTGAATTATCAGATAACCGCATGGGCCCCGACATAGTGTTGAATATTTATATTCAGGAGTCTGAGGATGATGCACGGGCTTAAAAATAAAGGAGAAGAATGATAAAATTGATTAAATCCTTTATAACTATATGCATGTAAGCTAATGAATGTATTCATATGCTAATTCAAATCAATGAAAGTGATAAATATTCAACTCCATAAAATGTGATCACATTAAGTCTAATCCTCTATGCTTGAAATAGAGTTGACACGGTCTACTAAATAATCAACTTCTAAATGAATTTAAATTACATTATATCATAAGACCTAGTACTCTATATTTGTAATGGAGTTGACAAGGTCTCTCATGATATTAATTTCTTAAACTATTTAAATTACACATAAGTCTTAGGCCTGATCCTCTACTAGAAAATAAGTAGAGTTGATAAGATCTACCTCGATGAAGGCCGCATTGATCAAAAATCTCAATCGGAGGGGATATTATCATCAAAAAATGCTTGAGCTCTAAATTAATGTATCATAAAACTAAATTTCAACTAAGTAAATATATGAACTAAAAAAATTCATTGTTTTAATGTTTAAAGTAAACAACACATCCACCCATCCACCCATCCACCATCATTTGTTGGGAATGACAAATTAAGAAAACTCTAGCTCATAAAGGAGCTAATGTCAAGTCAAATAAATCACTATATTCAAACTCGAATAATCTCATGCCAATAAGGACGTGCCCCGTGTCCACAGTTCGCGTGGTTTGGCTAGTAGGCTCCACATATGATGTAGTTATGACCAGAGTCCTCTAATAAGGTGGTTTCTACCAAATGACACCATTATATTATGATCACGAATGTAGTCCATATGTTCCCCAATGGCTCAGCCCTTTGAGTTATGAATTATAGGGTATATTTGATAAGCACAAAGCCCTATGTGAGCTAAGCTGGACTTAAGATTGTCTCTTTAAACAAATATCACCCCAAGTCTACAAGGGTTTCTTGGATGATGTAACTCATGTGTTGCTAATAAGGATCCTTCGGTCAGGTTGGGATGACTACCTCCTCGAAGTAGGGACTAGGCGACGAAAACCATGGGATCTAGATCGGGCACGTCATCATTCTCCCAACCATCCGATTTAAGCTGAATGATGAATATCATAATCTTAAATTCTAAAACTCCATATGTTGCTACTATACGCTACACATTAAGCAATCTAACGACTAGCCTTAATCAAAAGTTCTCTCTCACTTATTGGGAGGGGTAATTAACTATAGGGGCTTGCGCCT
Source organism: Cymbidium sinense (assembly GCA_021442155.1). Taxonomy (NCBI): domain Eukaryota; kingdom Viridiplantae; phylum Streptophyta; class Magnoliopsida; order Asparagales; family Orchidaceae; genus Cymbidium; species Cymbidium sinense. The sequence continues at coordinate 104,711,068 of CM038215.1, forward strand.
ATAGGAAACCTGTAACTAGATCTAAAGTCCTCACTAAATGAGGGTGAAATCTCTAGGTAGTGTCTTATCTACTATTCCATCTACCTTTTGAAAATTACATGACATTTAAATCACACTTTCTTCAATTCAATATTTTTGAGAGGTCGGTGGTGAATTTTTGGAGCCCACAATTATTTTTGAGTGATGATAATAAAGAGGTGGTTGTCGATTGATAGTATTTAGAAGACCATAATTGAGTGATGATAGTTAGGGATCATAATATGGCCATTGTAGTTGCACATTAGAGGTTGAGTGATTATAGTTGATTGTTTGAGGTTGACCAACTGTTGTTGGGAGATGGAAGATAAGGGATTGTAGTCGATTGTCGTAGGTTGAGTGATCGTAATCAAGTAATGATGATCTGATGATTGTAATTAGATGATTTTGGTTAAATGATGGAGGCTGGATGACTGTAGTTAAGTGACTATAGCTAGGCATTTTGTTGTCGAGCATCAGAGATCGAACAACCATAGTCAATTGCCAAAGGATGAGCAATTGAAGGTATGGAAGAAAGGTGATTGCTTGGTCGAGGTCGAAAGAATCAATAGCATATATACATGGGTGAGATGGACCGAGGTGATGATCATGAGTCAAGTGATTGTAGTCGAGTGGTGGAGGTTGAGCAACTATGGTTGAGCATCTATGGTGGTCTGATGATAGTGGTAGGATGGCAGTGATGATTAGATGAGGTGGTCGATGACAATGGTTTAATGAGTTGGTTGAGGCATAGTTTGGTTACAATGGACAACCAATTGTCCAGATACGATAAGCAAGCAATAGCTTGACAATGATAATCGATTAGTGGTATGGTGATGACGATCAAACAATAGTTCGAAGATATCGATCGATCGACAATTATAACCTGGCGATGATGATAGTTGATAGTGGTTGACGCTGAAGAAGGACTATGGTAAGGAGGCAATAATGATAGATTGGACGGTGATGGTTTGATGACGATGGTCGCATGTCGACAACAACGAGTGGAGGTTCAACGGATGGTTGCGTAGTTTGTATGGTCGCGTGACGATTCAACTATGGTGTTCTAGAGACGAACGATCTAATTGCGGTCAGATGGTGGTGCTTTGATAATGGAGGTCTGACAATGGATGTTAGGAGGAAGTTTGACGATGTTGGTTTGACAATGATGATTAAATGATTATGGTCCAATAATGCTATCGACAAAGGGTCCGATGATGATAGTTGGGTGGTCCGGTGATGATGGCAATGGGTGGTTCGATGATGGTGTTGTAGAGGTGGTTCAATAACTATTGTCCGGGTGGAGGCAATGATAGATTACTTTTTTTTTACTTAATGTGGATTCAAAAATAATAGTTTTAATTGATTTAGATAATATGTTCATAACCACCAATTTTAGTGATTAACTTTTTAACATATGTTGTATATTAGTTGTTGACAACCATAAGATGATCAAATTTTGATGGCGAACATCAAAAGTTAAATAATGAAAGGTAGTTAACTTTATTATTTTTCTCAACATACAAGAAGATAAATGTCACACATTGGTAGGTGGTGGTTTTTAAACACCAATCATTGTCTAATGTGAAATGATAGTTGATTTAGAATTTTAGAAGTTGAGCATGATATGCAATTAATTTATCCAAGAGGGGAGATAAGGTTAATAGAAAGACATGAACTCAATTGAAAAGAAATTAAAGTGATAACTCATAAAGAGTGTTGGGAATTCGAACAATATTGGGTGAATGACTAGCATTTTTGTGAGGGTAAACTAGATGGCCAAGATGATCGGCAATAAACTTTAGTAGCTAGAGGTTATTAGATCTTTTCATTTGTGGACATTGGCAAATAATCGATGTGTCACATCCAAAATTGGGCAATGATTGGTAGTTTCAAACGATAGTTGTTGGTGAATATCAAGTGATTGTGGTTCGTACATCAAGTGTTGATTGACATCGATTGATGGGGAATTATGGATATCATTGTTGGTTGATGAACAATGTTAAATGATGGTGAATAGTGGATGCTATATTGGTTAATGGTTGAATTTGGATGATGATTAATTTGTTACGATGGATAGCACTATAGAATTTTGTATTAATTAAATATTGCCCTATACCAAAAATTTCTTTTGAATTTATAAAAATATTGCCTACTTATATATTTTAGCTGGGGATACTTTACATAGAAATTTGGACACTCAATTGGATAATCATAATGTAACTTATTAATCATTTTATTTTTTTTCATACATTTAACTATTTTAATGAACTCAAAGATCAAATTATCTCGGATTCATTAAATTCAACTCTTGGAGGCACTTGTTTCTATTATGCTTACATAAAATGTGAAGGACATTTAACTTCTAAAATGATCACGAGAAATTTCAACTTATATTTTCAAGTGTTTAATTCAGGAATAGTTTTGCTCCATTAACTTCTAAAATGATAATGAGAAATTTCTACATATGCATTCAAGTGTTGAATCTAGGAATAGTTGGGCTTCCATTATTGCAAGTTTAGTTTTATTAGTTTTGTCTCGTTGAACCAAACTATTTTGACTATAAATTTGCTAACATTAGGAGTTCATATGGCTAATGAAATATTTTTTAGCATTCTCTTCTTAATACTTAGATGCTACTTTGAAGATGTCAGCCATTAGCCAGGCATTGATGTTGTAAAGCCAAATATATCTTAGATCTTCATAAAGTTGTCATAAAATTTTTAACCGAAATTATACAATCACATATGTCAAAATGGACTCCTTTAGAGCCATGAATCGACATTCCTAATATTTAAGGCATTATATTTATATATTAGCTTATATCATTAACATACTTTTGTTGCATTTTTTTAATTATGGCTTAAAATCCTCCAAAATTGTCTCCATATTATCTTGAATCCCTTATTGAGGTCCTAAGATTTAAAAAATTATTTCTCAAGATCCTAAAAAATGCTAGAAAAGGCTTCATATGTCATAAATGATAAAAAAGATGATTCAAAAATATTGCAACCTAAAAAAAATTTTAATGTTTGACCACATCTTCTTTGATTCTTTGATATCAAAGTGGATCATTTTCTACAATGTTTGTGAACAAAATAATAACCCGTAGCTAACATTTTATATGTATAAGAATTTTAAGTGTTTTTTTTTAGGTTTAAAATTGGATCTAAAATGATAAAAAATGATTCCTAGTTAATGCCTCATTTATACAAAGTATTAGTTTTGCTTTGATTCTAATATTGGAAATATCCTTGATAGGATTACCTTAGTATATTTTCTACCTATAATATTTGGCTAAGTGTATATATTACATCATGTGTTAAAATTTCATGTTATTAGCATGTAATGCTATCCATTATGATTAATGAATTAATTATTCTAACTACAAGCATATCAAATTCATCTGCACGTTTTGTATAACCTACCAGGATTATTGTTGTATTAATGTGTTTGAATTAGGGGAAGGACAAAGGCCTCAACTGAGTAATGTCTGAGTTTTGTACTAGTGGCTGCACCTTTTGGATGACAGTAGATGAACATTTTGCAATCATTGCTATTATATTTTATTAATGTATATTATTGTATGCCATAATTACTATATACATGATTTATTATTATTATTATTATAAACACATCAGTTGTATAATTATTATTGATTATTGGGATATTTTCTGATTGACGATGCTATGCATATTTCTTCCAAATAAATTCTAGATATTTTAAGTGAGCTATATTTGTATAACAATAGTAATTTTGATGATTTAGACTTGATCTAAATTGAGAGATCTCATTCTATTATGTTTCAGTCCAATATAACTTGTGAGAGGGTCATATTTGGCCAAATCGTGAGATGCTCTATGCCCCATTTTGTAGCTTCACCCTTTTTTTTTTGAAAAGGAGTTTGTCATTCTAATTAAATTGTTGGAGATATTGAGATTGAGACCATGGTGATGATGCAACAATAAAAAAGATGGTGTTAAGATAACTAAGAAACGAGGGCTACTAAAGAGGATAGTGGACAGTCACTTGAATTGAATTTTGATAACTGTTTGCCATTTTCTTGCATTATGCTAATGCTAAGTTTTTAACTTATGGTTCCCTTTTTGAACATTTTTTATTGTAGTTAATGTATAATTTTTTACCCAAAAATTCTTATGACTCGAAATCCTAATAATGTTTTTTTTTGAGAGATTTTAATATGGTGTATTGTTATGGACATAATAATTATACCAGTTGCTTTGGAGATTTTTCAAGATTATGTATAGAATTATGAAGTTTTGAAAATTTTATGGAAGTTATGGCATCACAACTTCTATTTGTGAAATTTTTTATATCAAAATTTTCTTTATATTTTCAAATCAAGACTTTTGGAAATGCAACAAAGGTAGTTTTTTTATTTAAAAAAATCTCTTTAATTAGTAGACTCATAGAAAATTGATGAATATCTTTTAATTTTTTTTTATGTTAAGATGTCCCAATAAAATTTTTATAATTATTCTCCAATCATTATTTCATGTTAAAATCTTCAAATTACTATTGGTTAGGAGTTTCAACATTACATAATTGTCATAGAATGGGTCAAATGGTTGAGTATTCTAAAATACTTCGCATTGCCAAAGGAAAAGGGAAGACTTCATCATCTTTTATTCCCATAGATCTCTAGGGTTTATTTTCTGGCCCTTCATTGGTTATTTACACTTTAGTAAACTTAGCATCATAGACCCCTTTACCCTTTTATCAGAGTGATTAGGGTTTGAATGATTTGTCTGCTTAAGGAAATTAAACCTTTTAGTTATCTTTGAAAGTAATAGGAACTCTAGAGGAGTCTTTGAGGTGGCAAAAATATAGGTTATTGGACTAAGATCCGTTAAATGGATAGTTAAATGATATTGCCCATTCAAAATTAGAGTTAAATAATTTTTATTTTTTAAAAAATTGATAATAAAATGATAATACTCACTTAATAGGACACAATGGAGAAGAGGGATTTATGTAGTTGATCTCACATAGTGGGATAAAAATTTATTGTTGTTATCTTCTATTTTGTTCCCTCGTGATGATAAGTCATCCCATAAACTTTTTTGGGAGGATTTGGTCAATATTAAATGTTATTTAGGGCATCTAAATTAGTGTGCCTTAAAAAAACTTTTTTTAGATTTTTTTGCTTAATTTCAACTATGCTTATAAGTCATGATCTAGGGACTAGGTTGTTACTCAATGGCTAAGTATGTGAATGATTGAATACATCTAGGTTTTGTAAGACGTACTTAGTCTTATTTAGCATATTGAAATTAAAGTTTATCATGATAAGTGTTCTTTATTTTTCATATCCTACCCATTAATATTCCATTCTCACTATTTCATTAAATATATTTTTTTGGACTATATATGAGGGCATTTGGCCAATTCCATTAGTCAAAAAAGTAATTATAAGTAGGATGATTTACATACATACTACACAATTCGTATGTATTTACATCTTTAACATCCAAAGTTTGGTATTTATTTATCTAATACTTTTCAATATTTGAAAAGGTGCATTTAACTTCAAGAAGTTAATGATGATGGTATTTTTTTATGTGAAATTGAAGATTGAGGTGTTATATAGTTAAAATTGGAAGTATAGGTGTTAGATATATAAATAAATAAAAATGTGTGGTATGTATGTAAATATAAGATCAAAATAAGAGAGCTATAAAATAGATTATATAAAAGCAAAAAACAGTCAAATCATCAGCCACTGGCAAGAGAGGCATTCTCTCAACGGATTGGGTTCAACATATTTATCTATCATGTCAAAATCAAAACTAAAAATCAAAGTTTAGGTGTTAGATATGTGAATACATCGAAATTGCATGGTATCTATGCAAATATAAGATCAAATGAAAAGCGTGAATAAGAAATTACAAAAAGTATAGAAGAAGAGAATATATAAAAGCGAAAAGCCAAATGATCAGCCACTGGCAAGTGGCGCAATGCTCTCTGCGGACTGTGTTAAACAATATTTTTCTATCACATCAAAATCAAAACTTGCACCCATTGTTGCCAGAGGGTCATCCGAATGGGGCCAAAAAATGAAAGATGAAGAAACTTAAGGCATCAAAACTCATCATTTTGGTTGCAAAATAATAGAAACATAAGAATAGAAATAATGTCCAGCCACCAAGTGAAAAATAATAGAAGCATAAAGATAAAAGAGAAAATCAGCAGGAGAGCCATTATTAGGAAATTAAGTGCTTGTAGCTCACTGTAATTCGTCCTGTTAAGAACCTTTGAATGCTCCTCATGTCTCTCCTTTAGTAGAATGGAGGAGAAACTAGATGTATTGGCACAAAACTAGGCCACACAAAGTGAGGAAATATAAGTTTTTTTTGTCTGCCATATTTGGAATTAGTTTATTGGCGAGAGTAAAGGCTTGAAGGAATGTGTGATGTAATAAGAAAGAAAGTGGAACACATTAATTTTAGTTTGAACATGGCAAAAGTTACAATTCAACTTAGCTTCAATAGACCTTTGAGAATATCAATCATTTTGAAATCATGAACAAAGCATAACTAAGTAAAAGAAGAGTATTTAATAGTATAAAACTTGTGCCAAATATAATTGCTCCAGTTAGATTTGGTTAAATTGCAATAGAATTGAATGTAGGATTAAGGATACTATTCCAGGCAGTAGAATCTCTCTCTTAGTTCCAAAGGAATGCCCACATAACTTGGAGACATCGGATCAAAGACTTTATTAATTTTGATTAATATCTCTTTCATTTTGCTTCCCCATATTTATGTATCTCCCATACCTTTATATCTATCCAAAAGAATATATATAATATATATATATATATATATATATATATATATATATATATATATATTATCCATTCATTCATATTATAATGCCATCCAGGATAAAAAAAAATGGAATCTTGGATAAATACAACTAGAATCTCTGCAGCAATTGAATGCCTTTAAAAAAAGGATAAATACAAATTTATTATAATACAACATATGTGTTACTTGGAACCATAATGGCTTCTTTGAAATGGAATCTTCCACCAATATAAATTCCATCTGAATTAAAGCTTGAGCTTAACATGAAAGGTAAGGATAAGTAACCAACTAAGATGGGATATCTGGGTAGTGTTGATATTAAACATTTTGAGCTGCCTAAAGTGGATCTGAGTGGATTGGACATTACAATGTTTGATGAAATGATTTGGGCGACAGCATGATATAAAATTGGAGTTGTTTATAATGAGATTAGTTCTGAGCTTTGAAATGAGTTGCTTGGATTGGCCGTGCCAGAGATGTTCACCATACCAGTTGTGAACAAACTTATTGATGACCAAGAGTTACCCTATCATGGTGCCTAGTTTAAGAAGTTAGGATTTCCTTTCTTGCCTCTTCAATTGATCAATCCTAATTCTCAAGTCAATGTTCAAGAATATACCAATATCATTTGGCCCCATGGAAATGATTTATTTTGGTAAGAAATTCTCAATCAAAATTTTTTTTTAACATAATTTATTATTTAGATCATCCAATGAAGATATAGCTATTTATACTTTTAAGGTAAAAATGCTATTTGACTAAGCTTTATTTTACTTTATTTTTTTATAGCAATAGGGTGCTGAACTATGCAAAGCATATGCAAGAGCTCATTAATATGATCCATCGGATGATTCTTGAGAGCATGGGCTTGGAGAATCACTTTGATTCACATATGAAATCCCTAGCATATTCAGTAAGATTCTCAAATTATTATACCGAAAAAACTGTTAATGGAATAAATCTTGCTTTGCCTTCTCACAAAGACCCAAATTATATAAGTATAATTTTCCCACACAATGTGGAAGGGCTCGAAATCGAGATTGCAGGTGATGAATGGATTCAAACAACTCCAATGACAAATTCATTTACTATTTTAGTTGGTGAAGCATTCAAGGTTAGTATATTGTTGAATAATAAATATTTTTAAGTGGATTTACATACATACCACACAATTCTTATGTATTTACATATATAATACTTAAACTTTAATTTTTACATATATAACATCCTACTCTGCAATATCACATCAAAAATATCATGATCACCGACTTTTTAAAAATGATATGCACTTTTTTTAATCATAGAAAAGTGTTAGATAAGTAAATATCTAACTTTAAGTATTAGATATATAAATGCATAAGAATTGTGTGGATGCGTAAATCTTTCATATTTTTAATGTAAGAAAAATATTATTTAATGTTAAATAAGTTTTCAATTATTTTTTTTTTTGAGCATGGACAAACGGAAGACTTCATGCTCCTAATCATCGAGTAAAACTTAACAGTGAGATTGAAAAATGATATGCGGTGATTTTTAGCACAATACCAAGTGTTACAAATGATATGATAACTACTCCAGAAGAATTAATTGATGAAGAACGCCCTTTACTTTTCAAGCCATATAAATATTATGATTATGTGAAGTTTCGCTTTTCAGAGAAAGGAGAGAAAGCTGATGATGCCCTCAATGTTTTTTTTTGGTGTTTAGTCAAATATGAATGTTGTTATATGTTCTACCTTTTTTTTTTTTTTGTTTTGATGTTTTTTCTTGTATCCTTTGTCAGAACTCTGTTTGCTTTGTGTTGTGAGGTTTTTCTTCTAATAAAAGTAATAAAGTGGTGAAGCTCCAACAAAATGAGGCTTTGAGCACAATAACACTAAAGGACATAAGCTTTGACATCTGAAACATAATTATAATTTTTTGAAGGCCCCAAAATATGGGACACATCATCACACCACACAAAATTTAAGTGGCTATTTGATATGAAATTTTAAGTATAATCTAATTAAGATTTAAAATAAGTTTTATCAAATAAATTTTTCAGGCATCTAAATAATACAAATAGTTAAATATTATTTTTGAGATTTAAAAAATTGCTAAACCATTGGTACTATTACAATTGTTTTATTTTATTCTTATTTCTTATAAATTGTTGAGAAAGATCTATTTCTTATAGCATTAGTTGTAAGTAGTTATTCTTTATGAATGAATCTAAACACATCGATGATTACTATATATCTGATGATAAGGTCCACTAATTGTCACTACTATTTTTCATACAAAATCTTAGTGATTATAATCAATAGAAAGTGTTAAATAAATCGACAAAAGTGAAAACAATAATACATATTTTAACCTTTATTTCTCATAAAGGCAATCTCAAAATATAGGCATGAGAATATCTTATAAGTTTCTTATAAAATTTCTCTTATAAATAAGGAGTCTTTAAAAATTGGTAGTTTAGTAAAGATTCCTTTCAATTACAATCACTCTTTAAAGATCAACATATATATGCTTCTAGCACTATAGCCTAGATATAATATCTTGTCAATTTTGTGAAAGATATGATAGTCAAAGTGGTAATTTAGACACTACTTTGTACAAGATGGGATTGTAGTGATACTTTAATAGATGATAAAGAAAAGTGACACCTAACTACAAGCCTGAGTTGTTAATGTGAATGTCCTTTTGAGTGGTCTATTTTATTATTTTGGATTCTTTGGATGACACCAAATTCCTTTATGTTGTAATATTTGTAGTTATAGAAAAAGTTCATCATCTCAACATTGAATGAAAACACCGCATACAAATTTATAATTTGAGCAATGCATCTAAAAGATTAGATTTTTTATATGTGAAAAATCAAAAAGAAAAAGAAAAAAAAGATCCCAATTTAAATAGTTTCACTTGGACTCAAATATTACAAAATGATCCTTTCTTTTTATTGGATAAGCATTAATGTGATGTAGGACACATTAATTCATATATCTAGTTCATGTCTATTATATTATAATATTACTTATCCAATTATACATCTATAATTTGCAATTGAGAGAATGATCATCATAAATTAGCAGTTGATAGACATTGAATACTAGTTACTGGTTAGTGTGGGATGATAGTTGATGTGGGACATGAATAGTCCATTTAAGGAACATTTGACAACAAAAATTGACAGACTAGTAGTGCTAATAGTGGAGATTATAATTTGTTAATGAATAGTATTGAGCAGTGATAACTATGTTTGTCAACATTGGCCAATGATTTCGATGAGTCGTCTTGGGTAGTGTTAAAGTTGGTTAAAGTTACATTGAGTGGCCATGATGACAAACATTCATATTTATTAATGGATGTTGTTTGTTGCTTACTATGACTTTGTGTTAATTAGTAGTGTTATACAAACCTCAAAAATTCTTTAAGTTTGATTTTAGATGTAAGGCATTCCCATTATTTTTACAAAAAATGGCCATCTAAACATTTGAATTTTTTTTGGGTATCTCATTATCTTTGGCCTTGTTTGAATCACTTTTATTTTTTTGTTTTTTTTTTTTTTTATATATATATATATATATATATATAGATATATATATATATATATATATATATATATATATTCTATCTATTTTATTATTTTTGTTTTCTGTTTTAAATAAATTTTATTTTTGTTTTCAAAATACTAAAAAACATGTAAAACCTGTTTTTCTTTTCTTTATTTTTAAAACACCCCATCATACTTTTCAAAATTTTAAAGATTTAGATTTGATTTTTTTTTAAATTATATTATATAATAATATTAATTTTAACTAATTTAATCAAACAAGATTTATCTTGAATGCATGATTAATAGATTAATTTGAATATATCAAGTGTGTATATATAAAATATAAATTTGAATTTGCATATTAATTTTTGATTGATTATAATTAAAGTTAACTATATTATATAATAATAATAATAATTTAACTTACTTCATCAATAATTATTATTTAAAATATATTTATATCTTTTCATAGATTTTATCTTTCTCATAAAACTTAAATATGCACATAGAAATTTTATATTTCATAATTATGCATTAATTTTTATAAATGGTTGTCTTTCTTTTGCATTTTCAATGTTTCAAATGTATCGGTATAGTTTATCTTGCAAGCAGATATTTTTTAAGTAGTATCGGTGATGATCAAAATAATATTGCTCAAATCGCATGATCCTGCATTTGTAGCTTGTCAATTTTATTATGTGCAATTGAATCAACTATGAAAATTCTTGTTTGATAGATTTTTATATTTTGAATTTTTATAAGTGATTCTTTTTATGAACGAGTACTATTTGGGTTGTTTTGAGGATGATTTAAATCTAATTTGTGTACATCACTTTCATCAATCATCGATTACATTGCATTTGATTCAATTCGAGCAATAGATCAGATGTGTAGGTCAACATCTATCATCGTCATTTGTGTCTTCAAATATTTTTTTACTTTATGTTAAAATAAAAAAAATATCAAACATAATTTTATTTTATTTTAAAATTTAAAAAATAAAAAATACAAAGTGATCCCAAGCAGCCACTTAGAGAATAATTAATTTTATTATTTTATTTTTTCCATTAAAAATTTTACAAAACAATAACTAAATATGTTTTATTATTATTTTTTTTTAAAATAAAAAATTCATAAAAATATCAAATATATTTTTTATTCATATAAAAAACTGAAAACAAAAATAAAAAATAAAAAAATAAAAGTAATCCCAAACAGCCCTTAATAATTTTAAAATCGAGTGATATTATGCTTGTCGGATTGGTCACATCTAGGTGCATAATCATATAAAATTTCAGCCATATTTGAATTTCAAATAGATTCTTCTAATTATGAATATGAGTACTCTATTTTTTAATTTAAAGAATTTTTTCATCATGATAATAAAACACAATAATTAGAATCTTAACTAAAGAAAAAAAATTTAAAAACATATTATAAAATAAAAATTACCAGCCACGAACATAAAAATAACTAACCTTAGTTTCATATTGCTTATGAAATTAACTAATGCTTTATTAAAATGTGGGGTCTTCTCATCTTATGTGTTCTTGCGTCTGCCCATGAAGGTTTCTTGAAGAGTCTAATAAAGGTAAATCTTCTACTTATACAATATTTTGGCCTAAATGCTTTGATGTTTTATGATTTAAAAATTATGTCATAATTCATGTCAAATTAGATAAATATCGCTGGATGCTCTTTTGGATGATTGTTGACATTTTTTTGAAATCATGGGCAACCATATTTTATTGAGATATATTATTATATGCCATAATTAGTCTATATGATTTATTATTATAATAATAATAATAATAAATAAATTATTTGTATAATAATGTTATGTTTGATCACTAATGCTATATATTTTATGATTGACCAATGATATATAAATTGCTAATAAATAAATTCTACATATTTTGTATAGACAAGTCTATAGGCAAAAATTTTAAATTAGGCTTAATATTAATCTTAATTATCAATTTAGGCACGAAAAAAGATATTAACATAATAGGCTTAGTCGTCCATTAACGATGATGGCGTAACGTGATGTCCATGTTGGTGCTGGTTGTTCAACGGACGAATTTATTTTATTTTTAAAAATCTAGATGTAGTTCTCATATTTTGCATTATCGAGTCGGCGATGTGGTCGAGCAAAGTTGGTATCATTGGAATCATAAAGAAATTTTCTACAACTTTCATGTTGATCAAAATTTATGATTGCGGCCCGATCGTTGATTTTGTGCATGGCAAAAAGCGTGATCGAGTTGAAATTTAGCTTGTCATATTTTGCGCGTGCTCGAGTCATCTGTGCGAATCGAGCAAACTTTATATTATTGAAATCATAACAAAATTTTCTACAACTTTCATGTTGGTCAAAATTTAAGATTGAGGCCCGATACGCAATAGATTTTGCGAATGCGCGTGAAAACTACGGCGCAGAGCTGAAAGTTAGGAGTAGCAATCGTATTTTGCGCGTATCGGATTCATACGGTGTCGGAATCGAGCGAACTTCATATCGTTGAATCTTAAGAAAATTTTCTACAACTTTCATGTTGGTCAAAATTCTGATTAGGCTGATATCGAGATTTTGCAAATGTCTTGTGAGCTGAAAGTTGCAACATGTATTTTGCTATTAGAGTCATATATAGATTGAGCAAACTTCATATCGTTGGAATTGTAACAAAATTTTCTACAACTTTCATGTTGACCAAAATTTACATGCAGATTTTCGAATGACAAGTATGGTGAAAGTTCGGAGAATCATATTTTTTATGTGAGTCATCATAATGGAGAATTGAGCCAACTTTGTATCGTTGGAATCACAAATTTTCTACAACTTTCATGTTGGTTGAAATTTATGATTGCAACGATGCAGTAGATTTTGAGAAATGAACAATGATGAAATGCACAAATAACTCACGCTAAACAAACACTTTTAATGAAGTGCAATTAACAACTTTTTTAGAGTTATGACATATAAACAGGTGTTGGTAGGACATTAGTCTTATTGTTTAAAGATAATTATTCATATTGATTATATTCATATAAGAGAAGTGAATGTGCTAGTATTAGAAATGCAACCATTTTCAAACAAGGATAATAAGCCAACTCAAACTAAGTTTAGAACACAAACTAACTACCTCTCTACTGTTACTACCATAGAGAATATCCTCACTAAAAAATATACATCAATGTACAACTTCTTCTAAACACTTAAAAAGTATAAATAAAGTAGCACAAAAAAAGATATGAATATTTACAAATTAAGGTAACAAAATAATAAAATAGTTCTAGATGCTGCGAGAGAATACAATAAGATAGATGCAGATACAACAAAATGTAATCTGTATGAAGAAGATAATAATGCAGACTATCTTCGACGATGCACTGATCGGTATTGCATCACTCAGGAATGTAATGGGCTGTAATGTCGGTGGGTCATAGATGATGTTTCAGCTGCTGGTCCTCCTCTTTAACCTACTCAGAGGGTTGTTGCGAGTAATCCGGGAGTGTAGCACTAGGTACATCGTGTGGGAAGAGAAACCACGATAGTCCATACGGGGTGTCATATGGAATGATAGACCCATATGTAGGAGGATTGGTTCTTGCGCAGGTGCATCTGTGACCACATAGCTTCCTGGTATGAATATTGTGGTGGCTGTGTGATGTATATGCAGATGGTCTGACCAATGGTGGAGATGATGGACCAATATCCATCGCCGGCCCATCCAGCTGCATTGACGATGAAGTACCTGGAATGCTAGTGTCCCCGTACCGGCTATCAGAAATATGCATGTTGTGCGGCTCCGCAACCCTCATACTTGTTGATTGATTGTTGAAAATCTGTGTCCTCATCCCTCCCAAAATATTGTTGGAATCTATTTGACTTTGACGATTGCACTCAGACGATCGGCATAGTGAGCATATAACATGAATCTCTAACGATGGTAAGATTTCTCCAACTACCAAAATAACCTTGATTCTTACAGCATCCAGCTTTCATGTATGACACTCGTATGTTAAATTTGGACTCAATACGTTCTATAATATCTCTGGACTTTAAATCCAGTTTACGCTTAATTGCCGGTTGAATGATATAACTGATAAACTGTGCTGTACATTGCTTATATCCGCGAGGACTGAATGACTACATGTATGTGGTGAGCCTTTACTGCCAATTCTCCATGCACCTTCCAATCTCTTACTTCAACTTGCATGTAAGCGTCACATGCAAGGTGTATCTTCAATTCATGTTGGGTGACTGTCTGTGAACTTGGCTTTGTTTGAAGCGTAGATCACATAATCTACATTGTTGATGATGTAATCATGAACGATGGCTGCGGTGCTTCTTATCATGAAAGTGTATACCTTCTAACAGTTCATTTGAAATGCAACTTTCAAGTTCAAAAGTTGACTCATCTGAAGGCCCATCAAATATAAGCTCTTCATCCCATTCTCTAGCTGTTTGAGCATGACACATGTACTCATTGTTAGATAGTAAGTGCTTCTTTGTTTGGCTTGTTCTAACTGAGTGGTCTCTAATAAGCTCTATGACCCTGTTAGATGGATCTATGCCCCTTAAAGAAGGCTCCTCTGTATCACTATCATCCCCCTCATCATCATCGGTAATTGTTGCAGAAAGCATAGTTTCATACCCATCACCACCATCACCTTCAACATCACCCATAAAATCAGAACTTGTCCCAGCTACATTAGTAGCCATTGTACTTCATACACTTCAACGGTTAGTTGAGAATCAAGTGTGATGTATTCAGTATTGATTGGAGCTCTCTGACACTCCTCAGTATTGTCAACCTCTCTTTCCTCGCAATGTAATTCCTCAACTTCAACATAAATTACTACAGGCTACACAGATGCTGCGTTCACTGCAGATTCACACACTTCGTTGTCACTAATATGAGTAGTGATGAATCCAACACCAATAGGGAAACAACCTATAAGATTAACACATGACTTTGCTTGGTCTAACTTCAATGACCTCATAATTGCTTTTGTAACCCATCAAGTTAATCCGTGGGATCTGGATTGATCGATTTTTCCCACCAATATAGGTCGGAAAGAAATGTCACTAACATTCAGTTCGCCGTCATAATAAAGAATTATGCAGACAATTTTTGAACTCATTTTCAACTAACAACAACTCTAAATAATAAGAATCCTTTCTCTCCCCTGGTCAAAGAAAAAAAGCAATTCAAGATATAATACAATTTTGCATTTCAATTGGAACTATTTCACAAACTCAAAACCTTTAATTTTCAAAACCAATTGCAATATCTTCTCACGATTAAACTGACATATACAATAACAATAATAGAATGTCATGAAAAAAAGTTTATTCTTGACAAAGAGAGAAATCGATGGCATATCAATACCAACAATAGAAGCATATGATTTTAAAGTATAAAAGGAGCTTAAACTTGAAGAGATCCGAGTTGACCTGATTAAGGTCAACCAAGAACTCCACCTTAAGAAAGTAAAGGTAGTTGTTGGGAAGTCATCCAAACCAGAACGAAGCCTCTAAAGGACTAAACTTTTTTAAAATATTGTGAGCATAGAGGGGGAGGATACTAACACCAAGGGGTGTCTATGCCCAAAGGTTTATTCGAAAAATCTTTTCTAATAACATGAATATGATATATAGGGTGATCCATGATGGACATCAGGATGTGAGATATGTAGAGGTTGCTAGGGAAAAGCTAGAGGTATGTGTGTGAGATTTTACTTATTAGTTAGATTATGAAAAAGATATAAATTAGGTGCATTCAAATGGGAGAAACCTAGATTTATAGAGAGTTAGAAGGAATTTTCATTTTCATAAAGGACAAAGGTGAAGTAGGTGAATCTTATTTATAGTGAGAGGCCACATTCCTTATTAAAAATGATATTTTTAGATGGTGGCCTCAAATTAGCATCACAATGATTTCTACTAAAACACCTACAACTACAACAAGACTCATCGAAAACACCACCATCGACAACAATAATCTTTAGCAAAACTCAACAAACTCATACCCAAAAAGCTGTAAACATCACAATAACAAAGCAAAAAATTGAGCGGTCTCCGGCGGACATATACAAATCTGGCTTAACTTCACATTAAAATTTATAAAATATACAAAGCAAACAAATCTAGCCATACAATACAAGGAAATAAGCAAATCATACAACACAAAGTAATATTTAACGAGATATATCACAAATTAAGCATTTAGAGAAAAAAATACATTAATCGGCGAACGAACGACGAAAAAAGCGTCTACGGCGGTGGCGCACTCCTTGGCCAGTGGCGACCTTCCCCTTGGCCGGCATTGTGCTTGGGCGGTAGAAATCCAACGGTGGAACGGATGAGCAGAGCGATTTTAGGAGAAAAAAAAGCAGATATGCGACCTCCCCCTCTCGATTTTTCGTCCAAAATAAGGACGAGCCAGTCGTCCGTTCAACGGACGAATAGGCCTATTATGTTAATATTTTTTTTCATGCCTAAATTGCTAATTAAGATTAGCATTAAGCCTAATTTAAAATTTTTACCAAGTCTATATGTGTATTCATAGAAACTTTGATGGTTTAGATCTATCTAAATTGACCATTCTCATCCTCTTATATTTCAATCCGAGATACTTTACTTTGTATGTTGGGGGTCATATTGGGTCTGATTGTGAGGGAGTTGGTTATCATAAATATATTGTTGGAGAGATTGAGAGTTTTGGGACAACTACTATTTGAGAAGCAATTGTGAAATTAGTAGTAGAAAGTTGTTGTTGCTAAACCTTTGATTCTATTTTGAAAACTCAATTGAGAATCAGTTATGCTTAATTGTTTATGTATAAAAGATTGAAATACTCTTATGTGCTAAATAATATGAAGCAAAATGAAAATAAAGAAATTTTTTTATTTTCATAGATAACTATAAGTCAACTAATTTACAATAGGATTTTATGCATCACATAATACCGAATAACGCTAATATTAAAATTATAAGTTCAATGACTAATGTGATCAAAATATTGAGCTTGTCATCTAGTCATTTAAGTCTTTTAAATTTTTTTCTCTAATGCTAAAAACATGATCACTATCTGAAGCATTCTTATCGTATTTGTCAATCCATCTGAAAAAATTATAATTATCTTAAGTTTGATTTCTGGGACACCTATAAATCTTTTTTCAATGACGTGAAGTGAATACATAGTATTGTAAATCATAGTTGTAATAGATAATTTTAGAGGTGGTTGAGATACTTGAACTCATATTTCTTGAAATAAATATATATTAGCAATAAAAATATTAATATGTGAAAAGTAACATTGCAAAATATTTGGAATCAAGACAAGAATATTAGTATGCTTGTGAAATAAGCAATATAATGAAGCTAACTAGTTCCAATCAGTCTTCAGATTCCAGCATACAGAGTTAACAATATCAACTAAAAATATGAATAAATGTAAGTCCGTATAAATATTAATAATTCCTACTCTAATCACTAACTAATGCATTTCTAATTTGTTATCACAACTATTTTATCTCTTCAACTCCTTCCTCAGCTTGTATCGACTAATTGAGAGTTTCATGCTTAAAAGTATTCAGGGTTTCTTGTGAAGTATGTGGGCTGCAAAATAGATGTAGGGTCATTTTAGGGAGTGCAAAATTGAAATAGCGGGCCACAATTTCATTCCCCATACCAAAGTTTTATAGCCATTGTGCTTGAACTTTGATGTGAGTCGTGAGAGGAAAGTTACGCAACGTGTCCCCAAATGGGCTCCGACATGGAGACTATATGGTGATGGTGAAACAAAAAAAAAGATGGTGTTAGAGAATTAGTAAAAGATGGTGGACAAATATGTTATTGAATTATGACTTTCTTGCTATTTTGCTTTGTTTTAAATTAATAGTTGTCATTTGGACTATATTTTCTTATTGGGCATTATTCATTTATTTATTTTCCTTCAACTTTTTTTGACGTGAAATTCCAGCGGTTTATTTTTTGAGAGATTGTTTTATGATTTTATTGCTATGATCACAATCATAACATATTATATTTGGTGATTTTTCAAAATTAAATGCGAAATTAAAAAATTTTAAAAACATAATTTTCTCATTTTTTTCAAATCCAAGCTTTAAAGATTCCAGACATGTTATTTTTTAAATTTTAAAAATATCTACATTAATAGACTCATAAAATTAGTGAAAATTGTTTTATGTGTAGATGTCACATAAAATTAGTGAAAATTAGCTCGATGTTGACTTGTGAACTTGAGACTAACCTGATGTTTGACCCATAATATATGTACAAATGGGTTATTTGGGTTGTGTTTAAGTCAATTGAGTTGAATGTTAGTTGGGTTAGGGTTGAGAATTTAGATCTATTTAATAAACAGATCTTGTTTAGGTCACAATTATTTGGGTGTGTGGCTCGAAGTTTGCCTCCGACCTCTCGATGAAGAGAGTGATTTAAGGTTGGTATAATTTTGAAGCGGATGGAATAGTAGATAAGACACTACCCAGATTTTGCCCTCATTTTGTGAGGACTTTAGATTTGGTTCGGTTTTTAGGCAAGCACCTATAGTTAATTACCCCTCTCAATGAGAGAGAGATTAAGGCTAGTCGTTAGGTCGCTAAATGCATAGCGTATAGTAGCAGCATGTGGAGTTTTGGAATTTAGATTTATGAAATTCATTATATTTAACTTAAAGCAGATGGTTGGGGGAATGATTACGCGCCCGATTTAGATCCCATGGTTCCGTCATCCCGGGCTGTCGTGGTCCCTAGTCTACTTAGTCAGAGGAGGTAGTCGACCCAACCTGACCGATGGATCCTCATCAGCAAAAAATGGGTTACGTCGTCTAAGAAATTTTTGTAGACCTGGGGTGGTGCTTATCTAAGGAGACAGACTTAAGTCTACCTTAACTGACAGAGGACTTTTTGTCCTATCAATTATACCCTAAGGTTCACAACTAAAAGGATAGAGCCATTGGAGAACATACGGGCTATAGTCATAACTGTGATATAGTGGGGTCATTTGGCGACAACCCGGGCTATTGTGGTCCCTAAGTCCAGTGCTTGTTGCTTTTGCTCGTTGAAGGGATCTGAATGACCCAACTTATATTAAGTCTATACCATTGAGTTATCGTCTAGCAATATGCTTTAATGAATGGCCATGAAATTTCTTTAGTTCAGCTATTGGCTTCATATGAACTATGTAATTATTTCCTCGTTATGCTTTTCTTTGACGAGAAAATTGGCTTTTGATACGTGCTTTGTGTTTGATCAGGCTTAAAATAGATTGTGATATCACCTTGGAGGCAATACAGAGATTGATTTGAGGTAGCTCTGAATTAAGAGTTTCTTTAGATTGTCTTGATCCATTGGTCAAGTAGGAAGATCTTTTGGATTTTGGTTGATTGTAGTAACTAAGATGGATCTGGTTTGAGATTGAATAGCTATCATCATTGGACTGACGAGTAGGGGCTCTTTCATTGTGGCCTTTTCTTACTGCTTGTTGAGCGAGGAGAGCGTCAGCGACTCGGCCATTTGTGGGCTTGTTGAGTCTGACCTTTTGAACCTACTCGGGTCTTCCACTTAAGCTATGTAGATTGGTGATTTGGTCATCGACCAATGACGGGGCTCTTTCCGTGGCCTTTTCGGCTTATTGAGTGAGGAGAGTGTCAGCAACTTAGCCATTTGTGGGCTTGTTGAGTCCGACCTTTAGAACCGTCAATGTCCTAGACTTGAATTTGTAGATTTTGATATTTTTCCAACTTATTTGATTAAAGCTTCAGAAATTGAGAGTTCTTTTGACTTGATCTTCAAAATTTGATGAATATTGGGAGAAAATTTTTTGATATTTAAAGTTGTCTTTTCGTGCACAGAAATAGATTTTTTTTGCTATTGCAAGAGTCTGTAATTTTAACAATAACATTTATAGATATATTCAAGGATCTCGGCATAAAGATCGATGTCAACCTGAATATATACAAGAAGACCTCCTATTTCACTGGAGAAGGTTGAACTACTTTGATCACCAAAATGATGCTCCCTGTCTAACAAGGGGATTGCAAACTAGTTCTAAGATATATTACACAGCTTGATTTCCTTTAATACGGAATAAAAGTATGATATCGACTTAGATATGCATCTATCTAAGGATCTCATCTTAAAGCACGATATGCATCTATCTAAGGATCTCATCTTAAAGCACGATATCGACTTAGATAAATATATAAAAATACCTCTTTTCTAATAGGGGGATTGTAGACTTAGTTCAAAATATATCATAGGGCTTGATCTTCTTTAATATAAATAGAGATAACTTATTCTGATCATAATGTATATTTATCTAAGGATCTCGGCTTGAAACACGATGTTGACTTAGATAATTATATAAAAATGTCCCCTGTCTAACAGGGGGGATTCACAGTAACTGTTGAGAGAATTTGGAATATCATTGGCCCTATGCTTTGTGCTTTGACGGACTTTATATTTTCCTCATATCCTCGCTTCGTGCCTTGATGAATTTGATGGAGGGAAGTCTTGAATTGTCTTGGAGACTTGACAGGTAATACAACATTACCTTCAACCCGAGTTTTCTCTTTCATGGGCTTATAGAAGGATGTCTGCCGGTGACCTAACCCTCATAACTTGTGTTGGGTCAATGGCGAAGAAGAATCATCGATGCTTTTTAATAACTATGTTGATGACATTAATCTCTTAGTTCAACCTTTGGCTTTTGAACATTGGGGTGACTTCATCGATCCTTTGCTTTTTGCTTGGCAGGACTTGCTGAGAAAGAGTTTTCTTCGATCTTTGCTTTCTACTTCAACAGACTTGTTGAAGGAGTTGACATTTCTCATTTGATATTGATACCAAACTTGACTTAGTGCTTTCTCGAGTGAGGATCTTTTTGTTGGATTTTGAAAATTGACCTTACGACCATTAGGGATGATCTCCCAATCTGGCCACTTGAACTCACCAAGTTGGAGGGATTTGGAGATTTGGATTCTCTCATCTTTGAACTAACGTAGTAGGAGGATCCATTACTACAGCCTTTGTGGCATGTTGAGTAAGTAGCTCTATCAGCGACTAGTCCATATTTAGGCATGTTGAGTCTGAACTTATGCACAACTTGAGTCTTGGGCTTGAGCAATTGATGGAGGGTTTTATCATCAAGCTAACAAGGTGGGGGATCTCTTACTATGACCTTTGTGGCGTGTTGAGTAAAAAACATGTACAACTTCTCATATTTGAGCTTGTTGAGTCATGCACCAACTCGAGCTTTAGATTGAATATATGAATGGAAGATGTGTTTCCAACTTGATTTATTTTAATTTGTAGACTTGAAAATTTCTCTTTTTGGCCAGTAAGACTTTGAGACTTGTGAACTTTGAATACATAATCTGAATATGTATATGGGGATCTCGGCCTTAGGCCCGATGTCAACTCAAATATAATAGAAAGGCCCCCTATTTCATAAAGAGGCGACATTTTCTTTGTAAAATTTTAAAAAAATGCCCCAGATGGAGAATTTTTGCTTTGTTTCGGAAATACATTCTTGTATTACAAGAGAATTTCTATGCAAAACTTACATATGTAATGATAGTGAGGAATAATTAGTCTTCTCAGTACTAGGACTAATTCTCCTTCTTGTAAAGCTTGAGGATGTACTGTATGATCGAATGCTTTAGACATCCTCGCCTGGTAGACTTCTAAATTCTGCTGAGCTTAGAGCTTAACTTCGTCAAGCACATCAAGCTCTTCCATCCATAGACGGACATTCTCATCTTGAGTGAGATTGTGTTGAATGGCTACTCGGAGTGAAGATAATTCAACTTCAAGTGGAAAGACTACTTTAGCTCCAAATACTAGCATATAAGGAGTGGATTTTGTGAGAGTTTTATAAGTGGTGCGGTAAGTCCATAAAGCTTCAACAAGCTTGATATGCCACTCCCTTTTATTTCTTGTAAGGATTTTTCTGAGTAGCTTGACTAGTGTTTTCTTGAAAGCCTCGGCCAAGTCATTTCCTTTCTGATTATAAATTGATGAGTATCACCAATCAATCTTATGTCGATCAGTAAATCTATAAATTTTAGTGCTTTTGAAGGCTAGCACATTGTTTGGCATATTGTTGGCTTCTTCTATTCTTAAACACCGTAGCCACATCTGCTCAAAGGATCTATGATATAAGGTATTGCCAATATAAGCATATAGTTGAAGCCTTTTCTCAAATTGTGCATCCATCAGATTATTGCTCGAGAGTTTTCTTTCCTTAAAGTAGTCGTCGAAGTGTTGTCTCTAATCTTCCTTCTCTTCTGCTGTAAGGATTTCACTTTGTGGTGTTGGAGTTTCTTCAGATTGAGGTCTTGCCTCGAATAGTCCCGAGCCTTATCTTGTTGATTTGATGAGCAATTTGTAAGAGTGTGAGGAGCAACGTGAGTTGCAACTTGCTGTCTTGCATTTGATGACCCCTCTTTCAACGGGGATTTTAGATTTATTGGCTCTGGGACCCGATGAGTGCAAACACTAATTAGTATAAAATCGTTGTCGTCCATACTTGCCATCTCTTTAGCTAACTTAGCCAGACAATCAGCTTTGCTATTCATGCATCGAGAAATCTAAGTTATAATGATAATTAAAATTTGCTTCATAAGCTTGAGAACTCGTTGTATAGTGAGCTTGTTGATTTTATAAATTTCAACACTTGATTAATGACGAGCTGAGAATCACCTTAAACTTGTAGATTTTGGACTCCCATAGAGATGGCTTCCTCCAGATCTTTCAGCAACGCTTCATATTCTACTTCGTTGTTCATTCCTGGCTCAGTTAACATGTATGAGTGCCACATTATACCAACCTCTGGTGTAATCAAGATGAGGCTAATGCCAGCTCGATCCTTTGGGAGGTTTGAAGGGTGAGTATATTTGATGGATGAAGCTCCATCAAAATACAGTTCCCATATTTGTTTCTTTTCCTTTTCATATATATGCATGATATACTCATCAGGAAGATCATCATCGAGCAATGAATCTGGATGGGGTGTGCAGCAAGGAAGTCTATTAGAATTTGCCCCTTCACCCCTTTCTAGGAACATATGTAATTATAATAGAAGAACGCATCGTGCGACCTATCAATGTTGGTCATCAAGAACTTCAACTCGATTGAAATGAAAGTAATTTTATGAGATAGCATATAATGGCATAGCCTTTGAATAGCAAAGATTAATGCCAAATAATGCTTCTTAATTTGAGAATAGTGCATTCCACTCTGATTAGTCTTCGACTAATATAGTATAGAACATTCTCCTTTCTTTTTCATTATTATTGCGCCAACAAAGCACCTAGAGATTCCTCCAGTGCTGTTGTATATAATATGAGAGGCTTCCCTGGGATCGGTGCTGTAAGAATAGGCAGATTCAATGGATACTTCTTGATACTGTCGAAAGCCTCTTGACATTCTTTGTCTCATTTGAAAGGAGTATCCTTTTACATTAGCTTCTTCCTCTTGGATGCATTGACGCCTCCAATAAATTTCTAGCTCGGAGGACTACAATCGAACCTAATCTCCTCTCGAAGATATGGAGCTGGTTGGTGATAGGATCTCTTGGATGACTCTCCAAGGTGATGACCGTCAGAAATTTCATCACATATGACCTTTTTCTTAGGTATACATTCTTAATGAGATTTTTTTGGGGTGGATCTCTAGGAGTATGATATAGATGTTACACCACTATCTTTCTTTAAGGCAGATTCACATCGAGGCTTTGGCCTCCAAATTTGCTTACATTTTTGCCAAGACCTTTCGATGGCGGATTCTTAGACCTGTGGTCTAAGTGTCATGCCTCGATGCTCACCATGTGGGACTTGAATTGGTTGACATTTTATCGTGGCTGTAGGTGGAGGTCTCCTTGGAGGAGTAACTCTAGCCTCCCTGATGACAAGACTTTGATATTTTCTTTTCATTAGTCCTTTCTCCTTAGCAACTTTGAGGACCCGATGCACTATTGCATATACAATTTTAAATTCCTCACTGGAGAAGTTGGAACCTCATGTTGTCAGGTCCAGAAGGACTGTTTGATTTGACCAGTAGAGCTATTTCACTTTACCCATCTTAGGTTGTCAAACATGTTATATGTTGGAACACTCACTTCTGGTTCCATAGCTGATTGTACAATTTTTTGCTTGAACAATAGCTGTTGAGCACTCTGTTCAGCATTTATCTTTCTCCACTGTCTCTAGGTTAGCTTACTTCTATATGAATAAGCTTGTGTGTCGCCACTTCTTCTCGAGGCTTCAACCTCCATATTTGCTTTTTCTTCCTCCCGGGACCTTTCGGTAGCAGATTCCCGAACATGGTTCAGGTGTCATGCCCCAATGTTCACCGTGCAGGACTTCTTCTCGAGGCTTCACCCTCCAGATTTATTTTTCTTTCTACCAGGACCTTTTGGTAGCGGATTCCTAGATACACGGTCTAGGTGTCACACTCCGATGCTCTTTGTGCAAAACTTATTTAGAATGATCTTGAGTTCTTACTACCAGTGATTGTAGCTTCTGTAGTTGAGCATTTTTAGCTTCTCTGATAATTGGCCTTTGATATCATTTATTCATAAGACATTTTCTTTTACAACATTTAAGACTCTATGTACTCGAGCAACTAGAGTTTCAAGTTGTTTCTTCGAAGGTTGGGTATGTTGAGTCCCAAAAAATGGTTAACATCACCAGTAGAGCTATTCCTTTTCATCTATTTCAAAATTTTCAAATTTATTGTGGGGTAGGAATACTCGCTTCTGGTTGAAAGGCTGGTTAGGTAATAGATGACCTAGGTGAGAGCTGTTGAGCTTGCAACTCAGCATTGCTTCTTTCTCTACTACCTCAGGATTAGCTTGCTTCAAGATGAAGAAGCTTCTACATTGTGCCTTCCTAGGGTGAATTGCTCGACTAGTAGAGTAGTTGCACTCATAGACATGATTGAAATGTTTTGCCCAGTGACGATTCTTTTCATGACTGACACCACAGAATACCCCAATTCTTCGAATACAGAGGTTCTCTTTCGAAGAACCTCAACAACAATAGTGGCCATTTCAATTGCCCTCCTCCCCTGCACAGGTTAGTGTGTATAATATGCTGGTGCTTCAAGTAGATGATTATTTGCAACAATAATGGCTAGGAAGTCTACACTAGTAAATTGAATAGTAGCTAACATCCCAACATTGATAACAGTGTCATCCAAATGGATATTGACTCTGCGACCTAGCTGCAAGATAAACAGTGTTCTGAAGATCCATCGATATATAGAACAAATAGATCAGTCACAAGAATATGATTGATTTAAATTTAATTTAATTGATAATTGATTTTAAATTTTAATTTTTATCATGCTCCACTGCTACTATAGCATAAATTCGACTAGCCAAAAATAGAAAGAGACACCTGTCCCCAGCGGAGTTGTTAGAAATCTATGGGCTCCAAAAATTTGCCTCTAACTTCTCGATGAAGAGAGTGATTTAAAATGTCTGTGTAATTTTCAGAAGATAGATGAATAGTAGATAAGACACTACCTATAGATTTCACTCTCATTTTGAGAGAACTTTAAATCTGGTTCCAGGTTTCCTATAGGCAAGCACCTATAGTTAATTACCCCTCTCAATGCTGAGAGAGAACTTTCAATTAAGGTGAGTCGTTAGGTCGCTTAGTGCGTAGCGTATAGTAGTAGCATGTGGAATTTTAGAATTTAGATTTGTGAAATTCATTATATTTAACTTGAAGAAGATGGTTGGGGGAATGATGATGCGCCTGATCTAGATCCCATGGTTCCGGTCCCTCGTGGTCCTTAGTCAAGGAGGTAGTTGACTGACAATGAAGGATCCTCTTATCGCAAACATGGGATCATCCAAGAAATCTTTGTGGACCTAGGGTGGTGCTTGTCTGAGGAGACAGACTTGAGTCTACCTTAGCTGACAGAGAGCTTTTTGTCCTATCAAGTATACACTATGGTTCTCAACTCAAAGGACAGAGCCATTGGGGAACATATGTGCTACATATGATATAGTGGGGTCATTTCGACAACCACCCGGTCGAGGACTGGTTATATTGTGGAGCCTAATAAAAGCCCACAGTTAGAGGACAGACACCTCCTTTAGCATGAGATTGTTTGAGAGTAAATATAGTTGTGTACTTGATTTGACTTTGGCTCTTTGTGAGCTAAAGTTTTCTTAATTGTCAACGACAAATGGTTGTGGATGAATTTTACTTTAAATTTAAATAATTAATTTCATTTAATTTATATATTTTTATTTGAGTATATGATCATTTAATAATGATTTGGGATTAGAATTTGAATAGATTATTATTATTATTATTATTATTATTATGAAAATCCCTCCGATTGAAATATTCAGTCAACACGGCCATCATCAGGATAATTAATTGATTGAATCAAATATATTTGAGAACTTTAGATCCTGTCAACTTTAGCTCTTAGAGGATCGATCTATATCACTACACAATTAGCTTCTGATATTTTCATTGTTAAAATATTATAATATTATTTTTTTTTTTTAGGTTTTGTTAATCGGACCCGGTCCCAAGACCAAACAGAATCAACGTAAGATCCTACTAAGTTTAAGCATTGATAGTGGGACCCATCTTGGTATTTTTAAGAATGCTTGCATAATTTTAAGGTATTGAATTTGAGTTTAATCCTACTTCATAATATGTGCAAGAGTTTAATTGAAGCCTTAATTAGCTTCTTTGTATGATATATTACAAATCTGGTAAAGCATTTGTCTTAATTATTTAGATTAATATTCATTTGTATACATTTAGTTCATAGCACATTGAGTTCTTTAAGTTTTAATGAAACTTAGCTCATGATCGTTAAGAAACTCATATGCTCATCACAATTCTCATTCAAATTCTTTTTCGCTCTGAACGGTTATATTTGATCCTTGTTTTGATTGAAGGACAAGCTTTCACATCCATTATAAGTTTTGTTTGTGCTCTTAGGCAACTATCAAGATAATCAGAAGCTTTACCTGAATTTTATTCTTGTTAGAAGACAAATTATCAAGTTCATTAAAAGTCTTATTTATGATCATCAACAAGTTGTCAAGATCATTCTTATTTAAAGACTTTTAGAATCTTATATGTTGGTTTATTCTTTAATTTATCATACTCAAATAAGTTCAATTTAAACTCATCAAAACTTTAATTTATTCTATTTTAATTCTCCCGTTAGTCCAAAATTTGGCCTCCCAAACATTCCTCTTCGGTATGTGAGTGTCTTGCGACACTATGACCGTGATCTTCTAACTGCTCTACTGAGCAAAATAGGATCTTCAAACACCTGCATAAAAAGAGCATATATGTAGGTGTATTTTTTAATTTATCATTTTCAAATAAGTTTAATTTAAGCTCGTAAATACTTTAATTTGTTTTAGTTTTGGTCTTGGTCAAAATTCAACCTCTGGCATCGTCCCATATTGCATCGCTATTGACCTTCCGTCGGCTCTCGAGCATAATGGCGGTGTCTTGCGACACTTCTTATGGTCTTCTACCCGTTAGCTCTCAGCATAACGGATCTTCAAACATACCAAAATAATCGGGTATCCTTTTGTATTAAGATGATCAACAAATCCTTGTCTCACAAAGTCAACTTTCCCTTCCGTCTTTTTTTTCCTTGTAAGTTTTCCATTGAGAGCCTTTAGAATCCTTCTTCTGAATAGTCTTTACTAAACTTTAAGGTACCATATCTACAATGGAAATTTGAGAACGAACCTTTGCAGTATTAAAAGCTATGGTTTTCGTCAGGAAGTATACTAGCTGACCAAGTTGGAAGGTGATAGGATCTATTCTGAAATATTATCCACTTGTCTTCTTTGTCATACATATTAGCTGAAAATGCAGCATAAGTTTCGGAGGAATTAGCAACATCTTGCACAGGGCTGCATGCATTGCTGGTGTAGTATTCAGTAACAAATCCAATCACAAGGCTAGCCCAAAGCCCAATTGCAACACGGAAGAACAATTCCCAATTTTTTTACTTCCTTCTAGGTACCAAAACTAAAGATAGTGAATGAAGATGGAAGGGCCAACCAACTAACAATTGCAATCCCAACAATCATGAGAGTGGTGGAGGTTATTAGTACCTCTTAAGAGCAAGTTCGATCTCCTTAACAACTTTTATCTCGAATAAGTTAGTTGCGAAAAGAGTTGTGATCAATTAAACAATAATCCCCATAGAACTAATCAGTAGTTGGTAGCACATTCCAGTAAAGTCATGCTTAACTCCGAAGGAAGAAATAGAAGCAACAACAAGAGCAGCACAGGAAAACTTGATGCATGAACCAAAAGGTCAGAATCCATTCTAGCAATGTCACCAACATTATCTCCCACATTGTCAGCAATCACAGCTGGATTCCTAGGATCATCTTCTCGAATATTCCTCTCAAACTTACCAATGAGATCAGCACTAACATCAGTAGCTTTTGTGTAGATACCACTCCCACTCTACCAAAGAGAGCCATTGAAGATCCACCAAGGCCATATCCAGTAATAGCCTCAAAAGACCCTCCCAATCATCACCATAGTACAACTTGAATAGGTTAATTGAAATATAAAGCACCAAAAGTCTATTTGCAACAAGTAAGAAGCCCATAATGGCTCCAGATTTGAATGCATTGATGAAGGCTTCCTTGCTTCTAGAGTTGTCCTAGCATTTGCAAAGGTGGCAATTTTCATCCCTAGAAAGCCATAAACCACAGAGGCGCACAACAAGGAAAGCGGTCTAAAATGGCATTGAAAAGGTTTGCAAGCTTTATCCTTCTTTGTAGGTAAAAGCTTGTTCTTTGTGCTAAATCCTTTCACAGAGCCAAGGAAGAGAAATATCAAGATAGCAAAAGCCACCATAAAGATCCCAACATATTGATACTCAGTAAATAGGAAGGAAGTAGCTCCTTCTGAAATAGCATTTTGTATTTCCTCGCACTTGATAGCGATGTTGTGCTCGTCCATACCCTCTTCATCCTCAACGAGGAGATAGTCGTCGAAGCCATTCTTATTGTTCGACAAGGGAACACCCCTAAGGGAAACCTTCACCTTGTTGGAGGAAGGCAAAGGCAATCCCGATGACGGCCGCCACTGGGATTAGGATCTCGGTGAGGATCTAAGGAGGCGCCACGTGCGGCAAGTGGAAGAGAGACATGCCCGATCGCAGTAGCTAAGGCAAGAGAAGAGCTGAATCATGGTGTCATTGGGAAGGTGCGTCCACTCCATCTCATGACATAATGAAGGACGGTGGAAGGGGAAGGAACCTTTCTTATGGACGATGGAAATTGCTCGAATGGGAGTTTTTTGTAGAGGATCGTAAGAGAGCTACTTGGTTTGGCTCAAATAGGAGGAGGAGGGGAGGAGGCTTGCGTGCATTGCAAATGGATGAACGAGAGTGGAGAGCGACTCATTCGACTTGTTGCATGTGAGAGGGATCGAGCTTGTTCTATGAGAAAAGATCTCCCCATGAAAAGATGAGCGAAATAAAGGTTCATGGAGGGCCTACATTTTGATTAGCCATGATTGTGGGTGAGAGGCGGTATAAGTCCCAAGGCATTGACTAGTGTAATAAGGAGATAATCAGGCAGATTTACCTCAAAAATTTTAAGCGCAACAGCCTTAGTCAAATTGGATATCTATTATAGGTAATTTCGATGTTCCAGACTCAATGGCGCAGTCCGTTTCATGAACGGAGGTCATTTGAGCAACTTTGGCGTCGAATTGGGTCACTTTCAGTTCAAAAATGCGCATTATCGCTTCTTTTCGCTCGATATTTGTGTAGACACATATTAATTGAGCGCGGACAGTCTTATTTAGTAGGTTTCAATGTTTCAACACTAAGGACATGATCAATTTCACGAATGGAGCTTATTTGGGCATCGTCACGGCTTCCCGACCTCGATATGCGCATTGGTGCTTCGACAGCTCGATCTCTTGATTGGTCGACCATTAGATTGTGCAATATTTATATTGTGACTATTTTCGATGTTCTGAACGCAATGGCAAAGTCCGTTTGTTGATCGAAGGTTATTTGGGTTTATTTTGGCAACGTCCAGTGTATTTCAACCTTGATTTACGAGCTGTCACTTCCAATCATTCCACATTTATACATACTCATCTGAATTAGGCGTGGATAGTCTCATTTGATAGTTTTTGATGTTTAGAAGCCCAAAGCATGATCAATTTTATGAACGAAGGTCGCTCGACATAGTCGCTTCGACCATATGCACGCAACACATCGATAGCTTGATCGCTTGACCGGCCGCTTTAGATTATGCAATATTTATATTTGACCAATTGATGTTCAACACAATGGTGAAGTGTTCATCGATCGGAGGTCATTTCAACCATTTTGGTGATGTCTAGTGCATTTTGAGCCCGACGGTATAATGTCACATCAAGTCCGCCAATTTGACTTGTGGGTCAATTCGACTCATGACTAATTGTGGAGATCAATGTGGTGAAATCGGTCAAACCCAAACTCAACCCATTGACCCAAAATGACATCCCTAATGGTGGATGACAATGGTCAAGATGATGTAGCTGAACATTATGATTATTGTTGGCCTACATGTATGATCCATCGGTCAAGTTGAGCTCATGAGCTGAATTCGACGAACTTCGGATGCAATGACACGTAAATCGAAGCTGAAATATACTCGATATTGCCAAAACTAGTCAAAATGATCTCCGATCGATGAACAAACTTTCCCATCGCATTCAAAATATCGAAATTGATCAGAATATACATATTGTATAATTCGACGGTCGACCGATCAAGAAGAAAATCTGTCGATATGCTCACACATATACCGAGGTCAGGGAAGCTACGATGATGCCCAAACAACCTAAGTTTGCAAAATTTATCACGCCGTTAGCATCAAAACTTATCAAATGAGACTGTCCGTGCCCAATTCGTATGAGTTCGTGCAAATATCGAGCGATCGGAAGCGACGACACACAACTTTGAACCAAAATTAACTCGATTCAGCGCTGACTTTAATCAAATGATCTCTGATTGTGAAACGGATTATGCCATTGAATCTGGAACATCGAATTTACTTAGAAATGATACCCATATTATGTGGGTTTGATTTCGACAAGATTCACAAAAATTTTAAAGTGATATTGTGGAAATTAAACATCCAAATTTAATTAAACAAAGTTCGATTTAATTTTACTTATTAAATGATTAAATCAGAATTTTTGCATGAATAGAGATTAATAATTAGATTATACTCTTTCCATAATACTCCTTAATTTTATTCAAAATTGCACTCAAATTTTGAAAATCCTTCCTAAGCTCATAAAGAAAGTAACTAATATGCAATTAAGAGTCCTAATCCCTTATTTTTTCCCTCCCAAGTCAAAAGAGGCAGCCAAGGATTTTTCTGAAAAAAAGGAGGCCTCTCGTTCGAACTCAGCCCGCTCCTACCCCCTCTCCCGTGCACTCCCGTTCAGCCGCCGCTCTTCTCCCCATCTGCCGCAGGTAATTTATTCTCTCTCTCCCTCTATCCTCATTTCTCACAAGTCCATATCCCTTTGTTCATATGCTTCTTCACCAAGAAATCTGCGTCCTTTATAAACCCTTCTATAAAAAATAAAAAAATCAATTTCAACTTTGCATAATTCGCCGGTGAACGATGACCGGCCAATCCGATCCTTCTCCTCTTCCTTCGTCACCGCCTCTGCCCTAAAAACCAATTTTCTGCTCCTTACGACTATGGCGTATCGGCCATCAGCTCAGCTCCATTAGATTCATCGATTAAGGAGGAATCGATGCCGTCGTCGATGGCTACCTCGTCAATCCCTAACTGCTTTCATCGTAGCCAACCATCACAATTAAGTCGCAAGCGCCAATCAGAAATCAAAAGATTTCATGTTCTTTCTATTGTTCGTCCTAGCCTAATCCGTCCTTTTTTCTCCATAGGTGCCATCACTTTTGGCTGACGAATCATTTTATATTCCTCTCTTACATCACTACATCGCTTCAATTTGATCCTTCACAGTCTTCCTTCCAATCTCAACTGCTTGCAAGGGTAGATTCGGCTAATCGGCTTCCTCTTTCCTGACAACCACTCCTACTGCCTCATTTTTGACCACCGAAGTACTCCCCACCACGTCTGCTGACCATGCAAGCATGAGCTTTCTTATTTCCTTCCTTACTTCTATCTGCTCTTCACTTGAGGGAATCTAATACAGTTACAACTTATCACTCTCCCGTATTATTTTGAAAATAAAAAATCCAAAACAGTAATTAATCCTTTAATTTTCTTGCCGAGCATTACAAACGTGCTGCAAAATGGATTTGGGTGTGTATGCAAATGCGAATGTATGGAAATATATACGCTTTCATCTCTTTGAGGTTCAAGACATATCTGCTCATGGGGCGTAATAGTCTAGAAAATATAAAGAAATATATATACATATGTGCTTGTGTCTTTCGCGGTTAAGACAGCTAATGCCCATAGGCATAGCAGTGAGAAATATGAATATGGAAATATATATACATATGTGCTTATGTCTTTCTTTGAGTTCAAGACCGCTAATGCCCCATAGAGGCGTGGCGGTGTGAAATAATGAATGTGGAAAGATATATACATATGCTTGTGTCTTTCTTTGAGTTCTGAAGCTAATGCCCCATAGCGTAGTGCGATGGGGACATGTCATAAACAGACGTCCATTATCAATAGGCGTCTGGGGTTAAGCCAAAAGAGTTTTGATGTAGCCCCCTATACGGGGATGACGTCAGAATACAACCGAAATGTTGCCAAAATTTTGATTAAAATTTGGACCTAAAAAAATGGGAGAAAAATCAAGATTCATTCAAAAAAAGAAACCAAGCACATCGAAAATAAATAATTTAAAATAAAATTTAAATGATTTGAAATTGCATATCTGCTTGTGCTTCTTTATGCAGATGATCGAAGACCCCGCTAATGCCCATTAGGGCATAGTGGAGTATGAAAACGTTGTGGTGTGAAGCTTTACTTACGCTTCATTAGCGTCGAGTAAGCCAAAATAGTTCTAATGTGGCCCCCTATGTGGAGATGATGCCAAATTACTGCTAGATTTTCATCTAAAATTCAAGACTTAAATAAATTTAAATAAAAAATCATTTAAAATACCAAGACTTACATAAACAAGCTTAAATCAAAACTCAAAGGGAAATTGAAGTATAAGTGATAAACGAAAATATTAAATCTTACCTGAAATGCAATTGAACTTGCAGAATCTCTACGAAAAAATTAAGGCAAATGAAAATAATGAATTTAAAAGAAGGGAATACATTCTATTTATTTGCATCAATGAAGGAGCTTTCTTCAATCCAAAAATTAGAAAATTTTTATTCTAATTATGAGTTTTAAAATCAATGATTTTATTAATTAGATAAAATTATCTAAGTTAAAAACATCTGTATGTGCTCATACATAGAGATTTAAAGTGCAAATTTTAATGTTTGAAAAGGCTATGTAGGCTAAGTTGAGATTAAAAAAAAAATGAAATTAATCTCATAATCGAAAAAATAAAATAATCTGAATTATCAAATAATCGTGACACGGTGTTGAATATTTAGATTGATTCGAGGATCTTGCGGGCTTAAAAAATAAAGGAGAAGAATGATAAAATCGATTCAATCTTTTATAACTATATATAAGCTAATGAATGTATTCATATGCTAATTCAAATCAATGAAAGAGATAAATATTCAACTCCATAAAATGTGATCACATTAGGTCTAATCCTCTATGCTTGAAATAGAGTTAACATGGTCTACTAAATAATCAACTTCTAAATGAATTTGAATTACATTATATCATAAGACATAATCCTCTATATTTGTAATGGAGTTGACAAGGTCTATCATGATATTAACTTCTTAAAGAATTTAAATTACACATAAGTCATATGCCCGATCCTCTACTAGCAAATAAGTAGAGTTGATAAGATCTATCTCGATGATGGCGTTGATCAAAATCTCAATGGGAGGATATTATCATCAAAAGATGCTTGAGCTCTAAATTAATTCATCATAACACTAAATTTCAACTAAGTAAATATCTGAACTAAATGAAATTCATTATTTAAATGTTTAAAGAAAACAACTCATCCACCCATCCACCATCGTTGTTGGGGATGACAGATTAAGAAAACTTCAGCTGAGCTAATGTCAAGTCAAATAAATCACTATATTTTCAAAATAATAATCTTAATGGGGCATGGCAGTATCCACAATCGCATGGGTTGTGTATATGATATGACTAAAGTCCTCGATGGTAGTTGCCAAATGACACCATTATATTATCATTTGTAGCTTATATGTTCCCCAATGAGTTAGCACTTTGAGTTATGAATCATAGGATATATTGATAGTACAAAGCTTTGACAAAGGTGGACTTAAGATTGTCTCCATAAACAAATACAACCTCAGGTCTACAAGGGTTTCTTGGACGCGTAACTCATGTGTTGCTGATAAGTATCATTCGGTGAAGTTGGATCGACTACCTCCTTTGACTAAGTAAACTAGGGACCATGACAACCCGGGATGACGGAACCATGTGATCTAGATCAGGCACGTCATCATTCTCTCAACTATCCGGTTTAAGCTGAAATGATGAATTTCATAATCTTAAATTCTAAAACTCCATATCTTCTACTTATACATTACATTAAGCAATTTAATTATCGAAAGTTCTCTCACTTATTGGGAGGGGTAATTAACTATAGGGGCTTGCTTATAAAAATAATTAGATCTAAAGTCCTCACCAAATGAGGGTGAAATCTCTAGGTAGTGTCTTATCCTATTGATGAAAATTACATTTAAATCACACTCTCTTCAATTCAATATTATAGAGGTGTGGTGGGTATTTTCCTGAGTAATTATTATCGAATGATGGTAATAAAGAGGTGGTTGTAGATCAATAGTATTTAGAAGACCATAATTGGCGATGATAGTTAGGTGATATATGGCCATTGTAGTTGCCCATTAGAGGTTGAGTATATAGTTGGTTGTTTGAGTTGACCAAGCGTTGTTGGGTGATGGAAGATAAGGGATTGTATAGTGATTGAAGGTTGAGTGATCGTAAGCGAGTAAGGATGATTTGATGATTATGCTAGATGATTGTGGTTAAGTGATGATGGATAGTAGTTAAACTATAGCTAGGCATTTGTTGCGAAAATTGAAACATATTCAATTGTCAAAGGATGAGCAATTGAAGGTAGGCGATGGAAGAAAGGTGATTATTGGTGTGAAAAATAAATTAGTATATTAGTTGCGATTCAATTGCGGTGAAATTCAGTGATTGGTCAAATGATCATAGTCAGTAATTGTAGTGCGGAGGTTGAGCGTAGTTGAGCATATAATTGTTTGGTAGTAGTAGGATGCGGATGGTTAGAGGTAGTGGTAAATGGTTTAACAGTTGGTTGAATAGTTTGGTGGATGATGAAAATTGTCCAGAATCGATAAGCAAGCAATAACGAGAATGATAATCGTCCTGGATTGAATGATCAATAATTTGAAAATTCGATTGACAATTATAACGATGATGATAGATAGTTGATAGTGGTGGTTTGATAGGAAAGGGTAAGAGACAATTCAATGATAGCGGTTGGACATGATGGTTTGATTAATGATAGTGGTAGAAAACAAGTTGAGTGGAGATCAACGATGGCGGAAGCGATTTGATGATGGTGGTTGGTGATTCAACTATGGTGTTCAAGAGACGAGCGATCTAATTCGAATGGTGGTGCTTTGATAATGGAAGTCTAACAAAGATATTAGGAGGAAATTTGACGATGTTGGTTTGACAATGACGATTAAATGATTATGGTCCAATAATGGCTGTTGGTCGACAGCGGTCTGATGATGATAGTTGGGTGGTAATGGTCCGATGATGTCAATCAGTGGTGGTTCGATGATGGTGGTGTAGAGGTGGTTCAACAACTATTGTTGGGTGGAGGTACGTATATATTACTTTTTTTACTTAATGTGGATTCAAAAATAATAGTTTTAATTGATTTAGATAATATGTTCATAACCACCAGTTTTAGTGATTAACATTTTAACATATGTTGTATATTAGTTGTTGACAACCATCAGATGATCAAAATTTGATAGCGAACATCAAAAGTTAAATAATGAAAGGTAGTTACCTTTATTATTTTTCTCAACATACAAGAAGATAAAGTGTCAGACATTGGTAGGTGGTGGTTTTTAAACGCCAATCATTGTCTAATGTGAAATGATAGTTGATTTAGAATATTAGAAGTCGAGCATGATATGCAATTAATTTATCCATTCTTTTGATAAGAGGGGAGATTAGGTGAATAGAAAGACGTGAACTCAATTGAAAAGAAATTAAAGTGATAACTGATAAAGAGTGTTGGGAATTCAAACAATATTGGGTGAATGACTAGCATTTTTGTGAGGGTAAACTAGATGGCCAAGATGATAGGCAATAGACTTTAGTAGCTAGAGGTTGTTAGATGTTATTCATTTGTGGACATTGGCAAATAATCGATGTGTCACATCCAAAATTGGGCAATGATTGGTAGTTTCAAATGATAGTTGTTGGTGAATATCAAGTGATTGTGGCTAGTACATCGAGTGTTGATTGACATCGATTGATGGGGAATTATGGATATCATTGTTGGTTGATGATCAAGGTTAAATGATGGAGAATAGTGGATG
Organism: Cymbidium sinense; assembly: GCA_021442155.1. NCBI lineage: Eukaryota > Viridiplantae > Streptophyta > Magnoliopsida > Asparagales > Orchidaceae > Cymbidium > Cymbidium sinense. The sequence continues at coordinate 104,748,196 of CM038215.1, forward strand.
CTATATTGGCCAATGGTTGGATTTTTTGATGACTAATTTGTTACGATGGATAGCAGAATTTTGTATTAATCAAATATTTCCCTATACCAAAAACTTCTCTTGAATTTGTAAAAAAATTGCCTACTTATATATTTTAGCTGGGGATACTTTACATAGAAATTTGGACACTCTATTGGATAATCATAATGCAACCCATTAATCATTTTATATTTTTTCATACATTTAACTATTTTAATGAACTCAAAGATCAAATTATCTCATTCATTAAATTCATTTTGTGGAGGCACTTGTTTCTATTATGCTTACATAAAATGTGAAGGACATTTAACTTCTAAAATGATCAGAAATTTCAACTTATATTTTCAAGTGTTTAATTTAGGAATAGTTGGGCTCCATTAACTTCTAAAATGATAATGAGAAATTTCTACATATGCTTTCGAGTGTTTAATCTAGGAATAGTTGGGCTTCAATTATTGCAAGTTTAGTTTTATTAGTTTTGTCTCGTTGAACCAAACTATTTTGATGATAAATTTGCTAATATTAGGAGTTCATATGGCTAATGAAATATTTTTTAGTATTCTCTTCTTAATACTTAGATGCTAATACTTTGAAGATTATGTCATACTTCAAGTCGGATTAGATAAATTTTGTTAGCCATTTTATTTTTCTCATATTTTAGGGCATTGATGTTGTAAAGCCAAATATATCTTAGATCTTCAAAAAGTTGTCATAAAAAAATTTTATCTTGAAAGAAATTATAAGGCGTAATCACATATGTCAAAATGGACCTCCTTTTAGAGCCATGAATCAACATTCCTAATATTTAAAGCATTATATTTATATTAGCTTATATCATTAACATACTTTTTGTTGCATTTTTTTTAATTATGGCTTAAAATCCTCCAAAATTGCCTTGATATTATCTTGAATTCCCTTGTTGAGGTTCTAAGTTTTAAAAATTATTTTCAAGATCCTAAAAATGCTAGAAAAGGCTTCATATGTCATAAATGATAAAAAAGATGATTCAAAAATATTGCAACCTAAAAAAAATTTAATATTTGACCACATCTTCTTCGATTCTTCGATATCAAAGTGGATCATTTTCTACAATGGTTGTGAACAAAATAATAACCCTTAGTTATAATTTTATATGTATAAGAATTTTAAGTGTTGTTGACTAGCTTTTTTTTAGATTTTTTTTGCTTAATTTCAACATGCTTCTAAGTCATGATCTAGGGACTAGGTTGTTACTCAATGGCTAAGTTTGTGAATGATTGAATACATCTAGGTTTTGTAAGACGCACTTAGTCTTATTTAGCATATTGAAATTAAAGTTTATCATGCAATGTTCTTTATTTTTCATATCCTACCCATTAATATTCCATTCTCACTATTTCATTAATTTTTTTTTTTATATATGAGGGCATTTGGCCAATTCCATTAGTCAAAAAATAATTATAAGTAGGATGATTTACATACATACTACACAATTCCTATGTATTTACATATTTAACATCCAAAGTTTGGTATTTACTTATCTAATACTTTTCAATATTTGAAAAGGTGCATTTAACTTCAAGAAGTTAATGATGATGGTATTTTTGATGTGAAATTGAAGATTGAGGTGTTATATACTTAAAAAATTAAAGTATACGTGTTAGATATGTAAATAAATAAAAATTGTGTTGTATGTATCTAAATCAAAAATAGCAAAAATAGTCAAATGTTGATCGGCAAGAGAGGCATTCTCTCTAGGGATTGGGTTCAACATATTTATCTATCATGTCAAAATCAAAACTAAAAATCAAAGTTTAGGTGTTAGATATGTGAATACATAAAAATTGCGTGGTATCTATGCAAATATAAGATCAAATGAAAACTGTGAATAAGACATAAATTACAAAGCTGTGTAGAAGAATATATAAAAGTGAAAAACCAAATGATCGCCAGCAGCAGTATATCTCTCTGGTGTTAAAAATATTTTATCACGTCAAAATCAAAACTTGCACCCATTGTTGCCAGAGGGTCATCCGAATGGGGCCAAAAATGGAAGATGAAGAAACTTAAGGCATCAAAACTCATCATTTTTGGTTGCAAAAATAATAGAAACATAGGAATAGAAATAATGTCCAGTAGCACCAGTACAAAAAATAATAGAAGCATAAAGATAAAAGAGAGAATCAGCAGGAGAGCCATTATTAGGAAATTAAGTGCTTGTAACTCACTTTGTGTCTAAGAACCTTTGAATGCTCCTCACGTCTCTCCCTTAGTAGAATAGAGGAGAAACTAGATGTATTGGCACTAAACTAGGCCACACAAAGTGAGGAAATATAAGTTTTCTTTGTCTGCCATATTTGGAATTAGTTTATTGACGAGAGTAAAGGCTTGAAGGAATGTGTGATGTAATAAGAAAGAAGTGGCAGACACATTAATTTTAGTTTGAACATGGCAAAAGTTACAATTCAACTTAGCTTCAATTGATCGAGCTTTGAGAATATCAATCATTTCGAAATCATAAACAAAGCATAACTAAGTAAAAGAAGAGTATTTAATAGTATAAAACTTGTGCCAAATATAATTGCTCCAGTTAGATTTGGTTAAATTGCAATAGAAATTCAATATAAAGTCTCTGAATGTAGGATTAAGGATACTATTTCAGGCAGTAGAATCTCTCTCTTAGTTCCAAAGGAATGCCCAAAGTAACTTGGAGACATCAGGATCAGAGAGACTTTATTAATTTTGATTAATATCTCTTTCATTCCGCTTCCCCATATTTCGTCTGTATGACCACATACCTTTATATCTATCCAAACGAATATATATATATATATATATATATATATATATATATATATATATATATATATATATATATATATATATATATATATATATATATATATATATATATATATATATATATATATATATATATATATCCATTCATTCATATTATAATGCCATCCAGGATAAAAACAAATGGAATCTTGGATAAATACAACTGGAATCTCTGAAGGACAAATACAAATTTATTATAATACAACATATGTGTTACTTGGAACCATAACGGCATCTTTGAAATGGAATCTTCAACTAATATAAATTCCATCTGAATTAAAGCCTGAGCTTAACATTAAAGGTAAGGATAAGTAACCAACTAAGATGGGATATCTGGGTAGTGTTGATATTTTGCATTTTGAGCTGCCTAAAGTGGATTTGAGTGGATTGGACATTACAAGGTTTGATGAAATGATTTGGGCGATAGCTCGATCAAAAATTGGACAAGCTCTGGAAACATATGGTGGCTTTGAAGTTGTTTATAATGAGATTAGTTCTGAGCTTCGAAATGAGTTGCTTGGATTGGCCGTGCCAGAGATGTTCACCGCCAGAACAAACTTATTGATGGCCAAGAGTTACCTTATCATGGTGCCTGGTTTAAGAAGTTGGGATTTCCTTTCTTGGCTCTTCAATTGATCGATCCTAATTCTCAAGTTAATGTTCAAGAATATGCCAAGATCATTTGGCCCCATGGAAATGATTTATTTAGGTAAGAAATTCTCAAGCAAATTTTTTTTTATCATAATTTATTATTTAGATCATCCAATGAAGATATAGTTATTTATACTTTTAAGTTAAAAAGGCTATTTGACTGAGCTTTATTTTAATTTACTTTTTATAGCAATAGAGTGCTGAACTATACAAAGCATATGCAAGAGCTCATTAATATGATCCATCGGATGATTCTTGAGAGCATGGGCTTGGAGAATCACTTTGATTCACATATGAAATCCCTAGCATATTCAATAAGATTCTCAAATTATTATAAGGAAAAAATTGATAATGGAATAAATCTTGCTTTGCCTTCTCACAAAGACCCAAATTATATAAGTATAATTTGCCCACACAATGTGGAAGGGCTTGAAGTCAAGATTGCAGGTGGTGAATGGATTCAAACAGCACCAATGACAAATTCATTTACTGTTTTAGTTGGTGAAGCATTCAAGGTTAGTATATTGTTGAATAATAAATATTTTTAAGGGGATTTACATACATACCACACAATTCTTATGTATTTACATATATAACATTTAAACTTTAATTTTTACATATATAACATTCTAATATTCAATATCACATCAAAAAATATCATGATCACACACTTTTTAAAAATGAAATGCACTTTTTTTTAATCATTGGAAAGTGTTAGATAAGTAAATATCTAACTTTAAGTATTAGATATATAAATGCATAAGAATTGTGTGGTATGTGTGTAAATCTTTTATATTTTTAATGTGAGAAAAAATATTATTTAATGTTAAATAAGTTTTTCAATTATTTTTTTGACCCAGGCATGGACAAACGGAAGACTTCATGCTCCTAATCATCGAGTAAAACTTAATAGTGAGATTGAAAAACGATATGCGGTGATTTTTAGCACAATACCAAGTGTTACAAATGATATGATAACTGCTCCAGAGAATTAATTGATGAACAACACCCTTCACTTTTCAAGCCATATAAATATTATGATTATGTGAAGTTTCGCTTTTCAGAGGAAGGAGAGAAAGCTGATGATGCCCTGAAAGTTTATTGTGGTGTTTAGTCAAATATGAATATAATTATATGTACTATGTGCTACCTATTTCCTTTGGATGTTGTTTCCTTGTTCCTTTCGTCAGAACTCTATTATCTTGATGTTGTAAGCTTTTTGTTCTAATAAAGTAATAAAGTGGGGAAGTTCACCAGAAGAGGCATTGAACATAATAACACCAAAGAAAATGACATACGCTTCAACACTTGAAACATAATTATAATTATAATTTTTTGAAGCTCTCAAAAAATGGGACACGTCATAACTCTGTATTAGATTTAAGTTTTTCTTTGATATGGAATTTTAAGTATGATCTAATTAAGATTTAAAATAAATTTTATAAAATATTTTATTCAGAAATCTAAGTAACGCACTCAGTTAAGTTTAATTTTTGAGATTTAAAAATTTGTTAAATTGTGGGGTGAGCTGGATTTTGCAGATGTAAAGGATTTATACTCTCTAACTTGAGATGTTTAAAATCTAATATTTACTCAAATCATAAATTCTTATATATGTTTTCAGAATTTAATACTCTTTAAGATTTTTAAAGTCAGATTTTACAGGATTTTGAGTTGTATATTCTACTTGTAGCCAAGCAGACCCTAAGCAAAGACCAATATAAAAAATTTACTGCACAGAGTGTGCAGCTATATTAGTACATCCAACTGAATCTCAGGGGATCCCTTTGAGACCATAAAGTAAAAACTGATCATAGTGCCATGTTTACATGAAGGTTGCTGCTTCATTTCATATTAATTAGTCTAGTTACTTTTCCTTAGTAATATTTGTTAGAAAAATTGATTTTAATTATTTCCTGATTACCTGTGTTAGTTTGACACTACAATTTTTAAAAAAAAGTGTCAAATATCATCAACTTCTATCTTACAAAGTGTAGAGCAAATATCATGAATTTCCTGTGTTAATTTTATTGTTAGTTATAACCACTGGCTGGCAACAGTTTTATTTACTATTCTTATAAACTGTTGAGAAAGATCTATTCCCTTACCAACGTTAGTTTGAGAAATGCATCGAAAAGAATATATATATATATATATTGTGAAGTGATGATCAATTGTAAACTTAGTCAAAAAGTCAGTATATGAGATAACGTATATCAGGAATTGTTGATTAATTGCTGGTTAAATAGTAGTTGTTGGTTAGTGTGAGATGATAGTGAATGGCGGACATCAATAGTCTATCTAATTAACATTGGCATTGAAAATTGATTGATAGTCAATATTGATAGTGAACATTGATATTTGTAATGGCCATTATTGCCCTATTGTAGCTTTGATTGCCAAAATTAGCTATGGGTTTATGATGAGTGGTACTAATGACAGATAACTTTGTTAAAGTTTGGCAATGAGTGGCAATGATGATGAGCATTGTCATTCTTGCAAGCATCTGCATTGGTTGATGGATAGCTTTGACTTTAGTGGTGACTAGTTTTAGGATTGTTCGATGATCTGTGTTTAGTAATGTTAGACAAAGCTCATGAAATTTTAAGTTAGATTTTGGATCAGAAGCATTCCAATTATTTTTGCCATAAATTTCATTGAAAGATTCTAAAATGTTCCATAAAATACAACAATTAAAACCTTTACCAAAGAAAAATAAACAAAAGAAAAAATTAAAATATATCTTAAAATTGAAAGCACTAGCCACGAATGAAAAAAAGTTAACCTCATTTTGTAGAATGTATGGTCTTTTACCTACAGTTAATAACATTGGAGATATCAGGATAAACAAAAAAACATTATTAATGTTGATTCATATCTCTTCATGTTCACTTTCCATCCTTTCGTCTTTATCTCCCACAGACCACCTTATATATCTATTATAATATAAGTTTTTTATTCATATTATAATGCCCATTTGGCCTACAATAATTGAATGCCTGTAAATAGTTATAAAATTATTGTAATACAACAGATGTGTTACCTGGAATCATAACGGCATCTTTTGAATGGAATCTTCAACCAATATAAATTCCCTTTGAATTAATGCCAGAGCTTAACAGCGAAAGGTAAAGAGAAGTAACCAACAATGATGGGATATCTGGTCCGAAATGAGTTGCTTGGATTGGTCATGCCAGAGATGTTCACAATGCCAGTTGTGAATGAATTTATTGATACTCAAGAGTTGCTCTACCATGATGCCTTATTCAAGAAGCTAGGATTTCCTTTTTTGGCTCTTCAACTAGCTAATCCTAATTCTCTAGTTAACATCCAAGAATATGCCAATATCATTTGGCTCCAAGGAAATGACTTATTATGGTTAGAAATTTCCAACAAATAGAAAATTTATCATAATTTGTTATTTTAGATCATCTAATGAGGATATACTTGTTTATATTATTAAAGTAAAAAATGCAATTTGACCAGAATTTATTTTACTCTATTGTTTATAGCAACATAGTGTTGAACTATGCAAAGCATATGAAAGAGCTTATTAATATGATCCATCGGATGATCCTTGAGAACATAGGCTTGGAGAATCACTATGATTCACACACGAAATCCCTGACATATTCAATAAGATTCTCAAATTACTATAAGGACACAGTTGATAATGGGATCAATCTTGCTTTGCCTTCTCACAAAGATCCAAACTATATAAGCATAATTTGCCCACACAACATGGAAGGACTTGATGTTGAAGCAACAGGCAAAACAGCTGGTGAATGGATAAACTTGATTGTCAACCACAAAGATCCAAACTATATAAGCATAATATTTTAAAGAATAATTTTAATTAATGCTAACTATGCAAAAAAATAGATGTTTACGTGATATTCATAGGGGTTTAATTAAAGATATATGAAGGATAAACTTGATTGTCAACCACCATTGAAGACTATATTTAGGCGAAATATGAGATGTGTGTTGAGTGAATGAGACCATAATTGAAAAAAGAGACCAATGAAGGATGATCAATGTCAACCTAAAAGGAAAGAAGCTCGACGATGAGAAGAGATAGATAAACTTCACGATAACACATTACATTCTGTTAGACTGATTTTTTCGATCACTTGAACAAATTTAATACTTTATTTTGTTTGACTTGCACTGAATATGATAATATCGTAACGTTAATTAAAACCAGATTTCTATAATTGAACTCTCACACCGCTGCCGCGTAATTAATTTTATGATTTGCGGGAATGTGAAGAATTTACCTCTTATGGCTTGTCTGAAAATTAGATGATTGATTATTGCTTGATTGTTTAAGTTGTTGGGAAGTTTCTCTTTTTTCAAGATGGAATAAATTCTAAGTTATGTTAAGTAAAATTTTCACTCAACATTTTAAAAAATATTAAAAAAAATAACTATATGGTTTTTTTATTAGATCAAAATGAATGAGTTGACTAATTAATGAAGTTTGTTTAATTCAAATCAAATTTAAATTGAGCTAAGTCTAGTCAAATTAATCTAATATAAAATTCTATACACACATTATCAATTTAAATCTATCATATGATCTTCTTTAAACAAAATATCCACTAAATCTATTTATAAAATTTGATCTCTAATTCACCTTTTGCCATCTTTATTTGTTAATAATCTCATGTCTATTCATTTATAATATATTTTATGTCCTATTTTCAGCTAATTAATATTCAAAATAACTTACTTCAAAAAATATATATTAATAATAATGCTAATCAATAATGTGTATATATATATATATATATATATATATATATATGCACGAATGTTTTTTTTAATGTAAGTCATGTATGAAATTGTCTAAAAACTCTAAAAATAGATTGAAATTAAATTGAATTTTATCTTGGAACGAAATAAATGAGTCAAATATAACTGAAATTAAAATAATTCATCAGCTCGAAATGATGTTGAAGCAGCAGGCGAAACAGCTGGTGAATGGATACAAACAACACCTATGACAAATTCATTTATTGTTTTAGTTGGTGAAGCATTCAAGGTTAGTATATTTATTTTATAATAAATATTTTTAATAGGAAAATAAATTGTTATTTAACATTGAACAAGTTTTTAAATTATTTCTTTTGACTCAATCATGGACTAATGGAAGACTTCATGCTCCTAATCATCGAGTAAAACTTAAAAATGAGACCCCAAAATAATATGCAGTGATTTTTGGCACAATACCAAGTCACAAATGATATCATAAATACTCTAGAGGAATTAATTGATGAACATCTTTTACTTTTCAAGCCCTATAAGTACTATGATTATGTAAAGTTTCATTTTTCAGAGGAAGGAGACAAAGATGATGATGCCTTGAAAGTTTATTGTGGTGTAATAATAATAATAATAATAATAATAATAATAATAATAATAATAATAATAATAGCTGTAATGAACTTCTTTCCCGTGTTTTTTTTTAACATTGGCTGCAATTTCCAACAGTTTTATTTACTGTTCTTATTTCTTATAAACTGTTAAAAAAGATCTATTTTCTTACAACATTAATTGAGTAGTTTTCCTTTAAGCTAATTTTTACTCATTTATATATCTAATATATAAACTTTAATTATCTCACACACTAATAATAACACCACAATATACATATATATATATATATATATATATATATATATATATATATATATATATATATATATATATATATATATATATATATATATATATATATATATATATATATATATATCTCAATTATTAATATTTTAAAAAATATCATCAATATTTTTTCTTTTTCAAAATAAAATACATCTTTTTTAGCGTAAAACTAAATATCTAATTTTGAGTATTTCATATGTAAATATATAAGAATTGTGTTTTATGTATGCATATCTTTAAGATAATTTTTTTTGGTGACATTCTAGTTATCCATCTTGGCTTTTATCGCCCTTCATTAAGGGCATTATTCTCATATAAAATTTCGAAATATTACTCATTAAAGTTGCTCTAGATGTCCATTTATGCATGTTCAGATTTTTGTTTAATTTGATATAGGCTCTGATATCAATAAATTATCGAATCAATTATCTAATCTGATCTACTGGTATTGACGACGATAATAAGTAATAATCACTGTAAAAAGATGGAATTAGCATGACGGTTAAAATGTTGTATTTGGAACCATGCATAACCGCATCTTCGGTATGGAATCTTTAAGCAGTATAAATTTCGTTTGAATTGTAGCCAGAGCTTAACATCAAAAAGCAAGGAGAAGTAATTAAAGAGGATGGGATCTCTTGGTGGTGTTGATACATATGACCTTGAGCTACCAAAGATTGATTTGAGTGGATTGGACATTACGAGAGCAGATGAAAAGATATGGGTGGCAACTCGATCGAAAATCACACAAGCACTAGAAACCTATGGTGGCATTGAAGCTGTTTATGATAAAGTTAGTCATGAGCTCCGAAATGAATTGCTTGGATCGATCATGCCGGAGATGTTCAACTTGCCAGTTATGAGCAAACTTAGAGATGCACAACAATTGCTCTATCATGGCATCTGGTTTAATAAATTAGGCTTTCCTTTCTACTGCTCAATTAAAAAGATCTAATTCTCTAACTTCTATTCAAGAATATGCCAATATCATTTGGCCCCAGGAAATGATTTTTCTGGTATGCATTCTCAAGCAACAAAAAATTTGTTATAATTTATTATTTTGATTGCAAAAAGATGTGTTTTTTTTAATTAATTTATTTATTTATTTATTTTTTGGATAGCAATACGATATTGAACTATGCAAAATATATGCAAGAGCTTGTGCATATCATCCATCAGATGATCTTTGAGAGCTTGGGCTTGGAGGATGACTATGATTCACATGTGAAGTCCTTAACATATTCAATGAGATTATCAAATTATTATAAGGATACATTTGATAATGAAATCAATATTGCTTTGCCTTCACATAAAGACTCAAATTATATAAGCATAATTTGCCCACACAATATGGAAGGACTTGAAGTCGAGGCTATTAATACTATTGGTGGTGAATGGATACAAACAAAACCCATGAAAAATTCATTTACTATTTTAGTTGGTGAAGCATTTAAGGTTAGCATGTTTATTGAATTAATTTTTTTTTAAAATTGGTAATAGTGTTATTTAATATTGAATAAATTCTTAAACATTTTTTTGTATTGTCTCGCATTGACTAATGGAAGACTTCATGCTCTAATCGAGTAAAAATGAAAATGAGATTGAGAAAAGATATGTTATTTTAGAACAATGCCAAGTATAACAAATGATATGATAAGTGCCCCAAAAATTAATCGATGAACAACATCCTTCACTTTTCAAGCCTTTCAAGTATTATGTTTACGTTAAGTATCGCTTTTCAAAGGAAGGAGAGAAAGCTGTTGATCCCCTCAAAGTTTATTGTGGTGTTTAGTCAATTATGTGCTACGCATCTTCTTTCAATGTATTTTGTTTTTCTTGTTCCCTTTGTTTGAAATCTGCTATGAGTGTGTTGTGAGCTTTATCTTCTAATAAAAGTAATATCAGTGAAGTTCCACCAAACGAGGCTTTGAGCATAAGAACACCAAAAGCAAACGACATAAGCTTCAACATCTTGAGCAAATAATTATAATTATAATTTTTTGAAGCTCCAAAACATGAGGCATAGCTTGTCTCTTGCATCACCCTTTAGTCTAAATATTCTATATTTAAAACACCCAGTAAAACTGGAAGTTCAACTTAATATGATTAATTTTTAAAACAGCAAAAATTTATGAAATTAAATCTTAAAACTCAAATTAAAGATACTTATGATGATTAAGATTCCACGATAATACATCTAATTTTAATAAAAGTTTCTAAAATCAGGTCAGACCAATCGGCCGATTGGTTTTATCGTGAACAAGTCATATGATCAGTCTGGTAGGGGTTGTTAAAATCTGCTTTGCATCAAATGGATTAACACTGGTAGAAGCCATTGACTTGGAAGGTGAACCCGTTGAGCCAATCCCGATACTATAAAATTAGTATGTTTTTTTATTAATCTATTAATCAACATTGATCTTATATTTGATGGCTGAAATTTTATAAAATTAGTATGGTTTTACAATCTATTAGAATACTTAATTACTCCTTCAAGTTAAATCTCATTAAATTTACACAGCTAATATATAAAGTTTACTTTTTCATTGAAATGATTTTTTTAATTACAAAATAAACAAATAAATTTAAAAAAAAAAAACAAATATAAATTTTTGGATTTAGTTGGCGATAATAGTCTCTTGACAAAGCATTGTCAATTAATTTAGTGATGATGCCTCTTTTGAAGTTTATATAATATTTTTGAAAAATTATCACTTCATAAAATAATTTTAAATGCAAAAAAAAAATTAAATTTCATTTTTTTTAAAATAAGATTTTTTATGGCCTATCTTTTATAATTTGAATTTATAAACTAAAGGTATATGATTACATGATGAATATTTTGATTTAAGAGTACTTTTATATTTAATCTTTATGGCCTATCTTTTATAATTTGCATTATATTTATGTATTTTGAATATCAAATAATATTTTGCTACAACTTGTATTATTTGTATTGTATATTTTTCAATTGTTATTAATATTCTCTCATCCTCATTTTATTTTTAGAACTTCAATTCATGAAGTAAGAAAATTTAAGACTTTAAGGAAACATTAACTTTTTTTCCTTTGACTATAAAAGAGGTTAGTCATAAAAATATTGAAGGTATTCAATTTTAAATTTATTGAATATAATTTGTTGTATATTTAACATTGTAGCATTGTTATTTTTTATCAAATATTTACATATGATTACATCAATATTGAATCATTAAGTCATACTTAAATAATTTTAAAATTTATTGTTATATGCGTCAATCCTAGGTTTAACTCTAGTTGGATTATAAAACCTTCAATTTGATTTCATGTTCATGTCTAATTTTAAAAAAAAAATTTAAAATTTTCCACAAGACAAGATAGAGTATAATTGAGTGCACACAAACTTACAATTTTATATTAGAAAATCTATCATAATTTGCCCCTCTTTATTACCATGCTTTTCTTAATTCTTTTTTTAACATTAATAATAAGCTCATAATGCAAAAAAAAAAAAAAAAAAATTCTACCAATTAAAATTTCATTCTCTTGACTTTCTATATTAATTTTGATTTTTATTTTCTCTGCCTATAATGCTTAGCATAGAAGTGCTTGAACTCACAATGAATTGGTTGAAAATAATTTGTAGTTAAAGTGCTCACTTAGCGCTAACAAACAAAAAAAAGGTTTACCATAAGCCCCTTCCAATGAAGCAACCATCATCTTTCTCTTGCATCATATCTAAACTTGATCACCTTATCTCCTATCTAAGATGTAAATGAGTCAAGTCAACTCATGAGCTAGCTCAATTTTAACTCGTTAATGAGCTCACAAATCAAATTTGTCGAGCCACGATTTCAAGCTCGAGCTTAAATTCAATCTCGTATAATATGCAACCTCGAGCTCAAAGTAAAATTGACTTAGCTCGATTCGCTCATTGAGCCACTCAATTCATAACAATGAATCCGATTTATAACTACTCCATTTCATTTGTTCTGATTTCCATCACCTTTCAGTCGTTCAGTCATAGCATCTTATCCTATTTTCAAATAAAAGTAAGCTATTAAAAGAAAGCATCTTATATTATACATTAAAAAAGAAAAGAAAAGAAAAGAAAAAAAAAAGAGCAGAGGACAACAACATGATTCATATTTTTTTGAAAAATTTGAGTGAATTTAGTTACAAACTATATAGGCATAACATATATATCAGTTAGGGGTGTCCATTATTTGGTTTTAATCAAAAAATCAAATTGAACAAAAGTTTTTGAATAATTTCCTTCCGTTTTGAACTTAGTAATTTGAATTTTGGTTTTAATTAATGAAAATTTTGATTTTTGATTTTTTGAATCAGTTTATTAAATAAAATTTTGGATGGAACCAAATAAACCAAATTTATTCATTACTTGATAATTTTTTTCAGTAAACATAAAAAATTTAAATATTTTTAATATATATATATATATATATATATATATATATATATATATATATATATATATATATATAGTTTCATTAATTACTTGTTCATTATACAAACAAATACATAATGAATATAAATTTCACAAATAGTTTTTAAATATAGTAAACTTCGATTTATCCAAAAGCAAACAAAAATAATCAAACCAAATTGCTATTTAGTTTGTTTGGTTCTGTATTCTGTTTGGTTGGTTTGGTTAAATTTTTTGGGAATCCAAAACCAATTTATTTTTAAAATTCATCATCTAAACCATCCAAATAAATCAAATGCACACCCCTATTGAATTCAAAACTTTTTCATTGAAAATATAAATTCTCAGTCGTTAGGCTAAAGTAACGTTCATGAAAGATTAAAAGATTATTCATTGATATAGGGAATATACTATATTAATAGCTATAAGAATATTTATCAGGATAAAATATTATAAATTTCAATAATGATGATGTGATGAAATATTTTTAGCTAATGATTGTGATGAAGTTGAAAAAAAATACTGGAGAAAATCATCTGAATGATTGCTTAGATCATTATCCAGCCATCTTCTCAATAAAATAATATAATGTATTGATAATCTCAACATCATCCCAATCCGAGCCAGCTATTTAGATTCAAAAGCCCTAACTTTGACATCCTCCCACAAGATGCTAGGATAAATTTTTAAAACAGATCTATTTAAAAAAAATACCAAAAATGATAAATAAAATAAAAATTGATGAACATATCCATTTCCTCTAGTTGCCAAATATTGTCACTTATGTGGCAATTTCTCTTTTTTTTCCTGTTTAGAAATTTAATTCACTATTTTTTTAATGATTTGAGTAATTAAAAAAGGTTAAAAGATATAATTAGTTATAGATTATTTGATAATTCAATTTTTTATATCTACTTAAATATATGTATTTATAAACTTAGATCATTGTATGAATTATTTTGTGTTTGAACAAGAAATTTTAAGATCAAAAGTAGGCTTCTTAGATATCAACATGCATTTAAAAAAATATTTTATGATGCAATTAGTTTTAAAACTATCTTATATTTTTTTAGTAAATAAAAAAATTAAATTAAAAAATATGTTTACATATAAACTATCGTATTTTCTAAAAGTTAATTATATATATTTAATTAAAAATACTTATAACATCAATTTAATTTATAGGTTATAACAACTTGAAAATTATTATTTTTATTTTAATTTGAGAGAAATAATATGTTCCTCATAAAAAATAGAACAACATCTGCCTTAACCACAAGTAAAAAAATAAATCACAAATACTATCAAATGCAAAGACAATATAATAATAATAAAGTAATGATATGATATAACTCTAATGATAACAAAGAAGATGATCTAGTACAAAAAAAGTCTAATGATAATATCATTTATAATCATATGAAAGCACAAAGTGTATGATGTTTAGTGCATTGATGTTGTGGTGGAATGTCATTTGAGCCTGGTGTGTAATATTGCTGGGCATAGACCGATCAATCTCATAAATGATGATGCTAGTGCGGCTAACCTTCTTCCTCTTCACCTGACAGTGTAATGTGTTGTAAGCTTCTGATGAAAAGGATATTGCATTTTATGTGCTCACATGTGAATTAGTTGGGATGACTCTAAGTCTCATATTGATTGGCGGTGAACTAAAAGAAGGTATCCCATACGTAGTTGTAAACATCACTTGCTATTAAGGATGAAACATCCCTTTCATTGGTAGACAATAAGTCATTTAAAACAAACTTGTCATGCCAATAAAAGATGTGAAGAAGTACCTTACTAGACAAGCCTACAATCTCGATCACATAAGTGGATAGACTAGGAACCTTGTGAAAGGATGGTCCTTTATCTTTACGTATAGACAATTGATGCCTCTTCCCCCCTCTAATTTCTCATCTCTTGTAAACAAATCATCAATAATATGCATCCTATGCCTCAAATCACTTAAGAATAGCTTAAATCAATTATGTATGTTGTGATATGCTATCATCTACATAATCAAATGCATGCTGAAATATCTCTTCAATATCCAAGAAAAATTCACGCTATAAAAAGACAAAAATTAGTACAACAACTAATAGTGGTAGAATTTTGTTTGATGATAAATATTTTACTAACTATCATTCACTCACTTACTAATATGAGGTACTATGTAGCGAGAGCTTTGGTTGGTGTATGCATTAAATATCAAAGTTGTGTAAACCAGACATGATGAAGAACAGAAGAAAGAGAGATTCAAGACTCACTAATTTAATTGGGGTTAAACCAAGGGTTGAACCGAATGATGTAATAAAATTTTAAATTATTAAAAATAATCTAAATGATAAAATAATATAAATATATGATAAAAGATACATGCAATATTTTTAATAATTACAAATTTAAAAATCAAATTAAAAATTATTAAGATATAATTAAACATATATTATATATCTAAAAATATGTATATTAAATATATTTAAAAATTAAGAATAAGTTTTATATAGATATATAAATATTAATATATTTATAGCAAAAATATAAAGTTTATTATGTAAAAAAATGCTTTAAAACTTTATAAAATTTAAATAATAAATAAATACATAATATGTAAAATATTTATAATATATTATTATTAAATTAATATTTTTAAAATAACTTATTTATATTATTTAAAAAAATTTATAATAAGAGTATAAAGTTCATATGTTGTTCTTTGATTCTTAGATTTAAAAGCCCAATTCTCTAATCCAATTCCTTATTCTTATAGCCCAAGTTAGGTTTCAACATGCTTCTAAAACTTTTTGTCCCACATCATAATGAAAGTTAGTGTTACACTCTTTATATGGAAAGAGCTTTCCATGGAAAACACTTACCCACCTAAGGTGGCTTGGCATGGTGGTTTGGTAGGTATACAATAAAATGATTTGGCATAACTTATATAATTACACAAAACAAATGAACTAATTAACATTTTATTTATATTATATCTCACTCTCTACTAATCCACAGATGCTCTTAATTCTAGACTTATAATAAGTGTTTATAATATTTACACATTTGACTTTCATAACTTCCTTCATCTCTTAATAAAGATGAGTTAGCACAATGCTCTCTAGTGCAAACTTTGAGAAGTCTTTCAAATCTTCTAATAAAGGCAAGTACTACAGATGCACCTCACATTTGATGTGTCTAGTACTATCATTCCGGGGAAGCTAAGAAACTACATATTTTATCATACTACTTCCTAAGAATAAGGGGTATTGGTCTGTCTCGCTCACTTGATATGATATGTAAGATAAAAGTACTATGGAAAGTGTGCCTTGGAGAATCTCCTTTTGCTAAATGGTGTAAGTCAAAATATACCTCATTTTGGAATACTATGCATTATAAAATTTCTCCACTTTGGAAAGCTATTAAGATGTTGGCCATCAGATTTAAAACAAATTGACATTCAATATTGGTAATGGTCAAGATTTCTCACTCTTCTATGACCCTTGGTGTGGTGGGAAGTCATTAAATGGTCTTATGGGGAGCAAGCCTCCTCAAAGTACGGTTTTTCATGATAATGCCAAACTAAGCTATATAATATCAAATGGGAAGTGGGATCTTCCCTCTTTTCTCACGAATGTGTATCCACTATGCTCTAATTTGATACTCTCTTACTCAATTATGGGAGGAGAAGATTACATTCTGTGAACAATTTGAAAATCCACAATAAATTTAAGGATGCTATTTTGAATCTCACCCTATTACTTGGAGCAATGATGTCGTTCAAAGGAAATGCCATTAATTTTACACTTTTGTTGGATGGCACATTGGGGTCTAAAACTTCGATATGCTAGCAAAGAGAGGGCCTAGGGACTATAAATTGTTGTTTTTATTCTCAAGCGAGTCACTTACACCTTTTTTTTGAATGTCCATACTCCATGAACTGGTTAGAACATTGCTTCCAAATGGTCAATTTCTCCTTATGTTCTCTCAAGCAAATTCAGTAGTGGAAGATAATGATCGTGATTATCGTTGAAATTTGATTATTGCTACCACGGATACTCTTTTGGAGGAAAGAAACAACCGGTTTACTCACTTCTCCCCTTCTTCTTCTCTTATCTAGTTATATGTGAGGTAGACTAAATTGAGCAGATGGAAATTCAAAGATTCGTGGCCGAGTTATGTTAAAGATCTGATGCTTCAATGGTGTAGTTATAAGCCACCGTAGAATCTGTTATTATCCACCTACTCTCTTTCTTTTCACTCTACCTTATTTTAAGTTTTTCTCGGTGGGATGGTGATGATGATACTTTGGCTGGATCATTTATGTAGTACTCACCGAAGCCTTCTCAAGAACGGAAGATCTCGGTTGGGTTGTGCTATCTCTTTGTCAAAACTTCCTGAGGAGCAGAGGCAGGATCCTCTACTCTCCTCAGCTAACTTCTGGTTGAATTTTTGGGCTAGCTGGTTATTCCAGCTAGCGTTTTGATCTGAGTCCGTGATTTCCTTGCTGCATTAGTTAGGAGGTTATTATCAGTGATGTGGTTGTGGTAGTTGTGAAGTATCAGATTTTTTGTTATCTTGATTTCTGTTTTTTTTGGTAAATTGAGTGTATATTGTCGCTTCTTCTTCATTACTTTAGGAATTAAATTGGGCAAATGCCCTCAAATTCTTCCAAAAAAACTCAACATGACCATAATATAGCCTTGAACATGTATCTGGAAATCAATGTCATCGATGTCCACGTGCATCTCTCGACAAAAAGTACATCTAATTCATCCCAATGGCAAGCAAGTCTATGTACGTGCTTGTCCCATCTAGATGGGGATCATTTTATGTCATGGAATATGACTCGTTTCAGTGGGTGACATCTAAGTAAGTTCACAATAGTCTGGATTGATGTGTCCATCTACACCTTGCATCAACAATATTATGACCTATCCTAAAAGGGCCTTAACATAGATGCTTAGAAGTATGCCAGCATCCTTATTGACCTCTTTGCATGCTCTATCAGTCAAGTCGAGCTCACGGGTTGAATTCGATGCACTTCGGATGCAATAGCGTGCAAATTGAAGCTAAAATGCACTGGACATCACTGAAATTAGTTGAAACGATCTTCGATCAACGAATGGACTTTGCCATCGCATTCAAAACATCGAAATTGATCAGAATACATATTGCACAACTCAACGATCGATCGATCAAGATGAAAATTCATCGATGCGCCTACGCGCATATCAAGGTCGGGAGGCTACGATGATATGCCTAGATGATCTCTGTTCGTAAAATTGATCATGTCATTAGTGTCAAAATGTCAAAATCTAACAAAGGAGATTCTGTGCACTCAATCCAGATGAGTATATCTAATATCGAGCGATCGGATACAACAATACGCATATCGAGGTCATGAGGCTATGATGATGCTCAGACGACTTGCATTCATGAAATTGATCATGCTATTAGCATCAAAATATTGAAACTTATCAAATGAGATTATTCATGCTCAATTCGGATGAGTCTGCGCGAGTATCGAGCGATCAAAAATGATAATGCGCAAATTTGAACTAAAATTGACCCGATTTGACGTCCACTTGAACCAAATAGCCTCTCACAAAATAAACGCACTTGTGTTGTAATATCAAAATAATCTAAGATCGACATATATATTTTCCATATAACAATGTTGACATAAAAATTTGAATTTGGATTAATTAAACACTTAAATGAAACTCCTATAAATACCTACTTATACCTAACCCTAACCCTAACTACAACCCACAACCCCAAAACTCCCAAAGCTACCGCTCTCGAGCTCCCTCACGCATGAAAGTGAAGCTACCCTTCAGTCCGTGCTTAGTGCGTCCTCCCACACAGCGATGAGCACCACGCCTTCGCGATAGCCCTCATGGATGAATCTTTGCGTGCGGAGCTCATCATTCCCGGCGGCGTATCCATCAAAAAAGCACACCGCGTCTTAGCACTCACATAATCTCACGCATCGCACCCAGCGCAGCGGCGCTCAGTATCGCCCACGTGCTCCATATGTGCCGTGGCAGCTTGTCCATCCTTCTCCGTGAGCTACACATCCACGTTAATTTGACTCTCTCGATGGGTATAAAATGCTTCATCGTGGATGTCCCTGAAACCCATTATGCGACTCATTTGGTGCGACCAGTGGAACCCGTACGCGCTCTTTGTAGCGCGACGGGGGAAACTAGCAGGTGACACTCACGCCACAGCTGGTAAACCCCGTACGTGCTCGTTGTAGCAAGGTGGGGATAGAAGACACCAAGCCACCAAATCTTAAGTACTCAGACGCGTCTTTCTTGATGAGATGAGAAAAATTATGTTTGCTTGCAGGTACATAAGTACTCACACACACCTTTCTTAGTGTGGCGGGGAAACCCGTGTTATATGTAGGTATCTTAGAGCCACATACATGCCTTTCTTGGCATGGTAGGATGGCACATTCGACCGTGATATTTATACCACCCATACATGCCTTTCTTGGCATCTTTGGCAACCTGCTCGAGGTGGCCCTATGAGGATGATCTTTGGATCTTTGAAATCGCCAAATTTCTACAAATAAATAAATTGAAATAAAGTCATCCATAAATATAAAATTCATGTTTAAACTGACATTGCAGGTGTATAAGTATTCGCATATGCCTTTCTTGGCGTGACTGAGAAATCTATCTTACATGCAGGTTCTTCAGAGACCCATACATGCCCTGATTGGTATGGTGGGATGACGCATTCGTCCGTGGTGTTTACACCACCCATACATGACTTTCTTGGCATGGTGTGACCTAGCCCCGTTGTAACTATATCTGACAACACCGAGGTCGTAAATCTTGTCAAAATTTTATCTAAAATCATAAACTTGCAATGAAACGCAATCAAACTAAATAACACTATCCAAATCCTTTAATCTTAAATTAATACTGAATTGAATAACCTGCATGGGCCCCGACACCACGCTGAATGCTTAAACTTAGTGTCTGAGGATGCTACGCGAGTTGATTCCTGGATGGGTCTTAGGATCAGGTCGGGGTTAACAAAACCTAAAAATTCAATAATAATATTATAAGTATTCCAACTCAATAAATTATTTGAGAAGCTAATTTTATCATATGATAGTATATTTGATCCTCTATTATTAAATTAATAGAGTCGACATGATCCAAAATAGTAAAATAATACATCTAAGTGATGGTGTATTATAGAATCTAACCAGGAGGCATTATTATTATCTAAGTTTCTAAAGCATTTATGTTAAATCACCTCAAATCCAAATTAATGAATACAAGTCATAGACTTGTTCCTTTGTTAGTAAATGAGCAAAGTCAACAAAGTCTACCCTCACGATGGCTGTGTTGAATGGAGATTTTAACTAGAGGGAATACTTTTATCAAAATATGATTGCAATTTCATATTAAATTAATTCAAATTAAGTATGAATCCAAATGCAAAATTTAACTTGTCATTAAGCTATAAATACCTAAATGAAATTCATTCTTTAAAAAAACTTAAAGCTATAATATACTCACCTTCTACAATTATTTGTAGAATGTGACAAATTAAGAAAACTCTAGCTCACAAAGGAGCCAATGTCAAGTCAAGTGTATTTTTATATTCACTCTTAATCAATCTCATGCCAATAAGGGTGGCTTTGTGTCATCTATGTGATTTGACCAGTAGGCTCCACATATAATTGATTTAAGAGTCCTCACGTGGTGTCAAATGACACCATTATATTACGATCATGAATGTAGCCCATATGTTCCCCAATGGATCTGCCCCTTAAGATATAAATTATAGGGTGCACCTGATAAGACAAAAATCCATTTATCAGCTTAGGTGGACTTAAACTTATTTTCTTAGACAAACACCATCCCAAGTCTACAAGATTTTCTTGGATGACACAAACCATGGCTGCTGACAAGGATCTTTCAATCAGGTTGGGTCAACTATCTCCTCTGACTAAGTAGACTAGGGACCACGGCCGCCCAGGATGACGAAATCATGGGATCTTGATCAAGCTCCTCATCGTTCCCCTAACCATCCGCTTTAAATTAAATAATGATGAATTTTATAAATCCAAATTCTAGAACTCTACATGATGTTACTATACGCTATGCATTCAACAATCTAACGACTAGCATTAATCGAAAGTTCTCTCACAACATTAGGAGGGTTAATTAACTATAGGTGCTTGCGCCTATAGGAAACCTGAAACCAGATCTAAAGTCCTCACAAAATGATGGAGAAATCACTGGATAGTGCCTTATCTACTATTGCATTTGCCTTCTGAAAATTTCATTTTAATCAAATTCTCTTAATTGAGAGGACGGTGGTGAATTTTTGGAGCCCATAATCCTAAAGTGTGATCGTCATCTTCTCAATTGATAAATAAAAAGTGTTGGTGTCTGGCGACCAACACTCCACCAAAACCATAATTAGATGATGATTCTCTGTAGATGCATAATACCCTTTAGTTGAGCCAACCACAGTTCTTTAAGAAAATGAAGGCATTTGATGCACCATTCTTTGGCCATAAGAAAATGCAAAGCTACCACCTGTTTGATTCCCTACAATAATAAATGATTACATCAGTGAACAAGCAATATTATTTGTTGACACGTACAATAAACTACAATTAAAATAAGTTCAGATAAACTTTTTTAAATTATACTTATAGCATCTAGGTGTAGCTCGGAGAATCTTGTAAGCATGCTATGTTAGATGAACCTTTTATGGCATCGATCCATGTGCGCTCTTCTTATAGACCATCACATGTTACTTCTTGTGATGTTGTTAGCTAACTTCTTTGACCATGTGCTCTACATAATGAAAAAATTACATTAATTTAATATTTAAATAAACAACTAGATGATTTATAAATTTAAATTCTCTTAAACTGTAAGCTTATATTATACTTTTTATGTTCAAAGGATATGATGATCTATACCTTGATAATTTGCACATACTACATATCCTATTGTTCTATGGTATAAGTTTATCTATTATCTTTGTGAGCCTTCTAGTTCTCAGTTGGCCTCAACTCCTCCTAAAGTGTGGAAGTAACTCAACTATGTCACTATTTTGATATACCCATGCTACTAACTCTCTCTGGAATAACATGAAACTCACTCTCATATGTGTGGCTGTAATTATACATTCCATCATAGAGAGAAACATAAGACTCATGACAAACTCATAGTAGGCTTAAGGCGGCGATCACATGTGAACATGATGTGTGAAACATTTGTGGGCACAACCAAGAATAACATCCTACTCCTTTTCTAGCTAGCACTATTTTGAATGACTAATAGGAGACAATATATACTTTAAATTCTTGACTATTTATACATGTTAGAGAATATAATCTTCTAGCTTCATGTTCATATCTATTTAAACAACTATGAATCTTTGGTGTAAATGAAGACTCATTTGATGCTTGGAGTTTAGTGACCTTATTAGATCACTTTAAGAATATATCAACTATGTTGTAATGAATGAGACAAATTAATGCTTGAATTGACCTCTTGAATGCTTCAGAATCCCATTAAAGCAGTTTATAACATTTGTGTTTATGGTTCTACATCAAATACCATCATCATGCAAAAGAGGCCACTTCATAAGATCTCTTTGCATTAACTAGTCAAATGCCTCTAACTTCACATTTATGATGTCAATCATAAGATGTTCAAAGATTCTCAAATCATAAGTACTTCCAACTTAGTACATTTTTTTTAACATTTTGAGTCTACATCAGAGATTTCTATTTACTGAATTACTTTCTTGAAATTTTCTTGTAGGTGACTCAAACAATGTATATGGGCTATCCAGGGAAATAATTTCATACAATCACACAAAAGTCTAGCATGAAAATTTGATATGATGCACAAATCCTCCATATTAGGCACTTCATAAATCATTACCAAGACTCATTACATTCAAATTTGATGACAATAAATGCCAATAAAAATAAACTATTGTTTACATTCATAAAAAATAACTATAGGTGGAGTCCTTGTACACACCTAAAAGGAATGTACCATTTATGCTCAACATAGCAATAGTAACAACAACTAACTAATGGACTAAATGCCCAAAGTAATCATTGAAATCAGTTAGATGATCTACACTATATTTTATATATAGACCCTCTCATGTTTGAACACATAGCATTTAAAACATAAACCAAGACTTATAAGACACATCGCACTTTCCAAAATTGGCTTTAATGATTTTTCCTCTTGCATCCCAAATTTTCAAGTAGGACAATTTAACATTAAACTTAGCTTTAACCCATCATATTATTTTTCTCAATTTGAGATCTAACTACTATTACCTTATATCAAGAAGTATAATAGAAAAGAAAAGAAAAAAGAAAAGAAAAGAAAGAAAAAGGAAAGAAGAAAATAAAAGAGAGCGAGAAATAGACTTGGAGGAGAAAGTAGAGCATGACATTAGATTCCACCCATAGTTCGTTACTCCATTCGAACATATGGGTAGGATGACTTGACCTCCACTAGGCAGAGGAAGAGGCAGATCTAGAGTAATGCCTAGAGATGGAAGACCTCTTTATTGGCCATCCAATAAGAGTTATGTCCCTACTACCAGGACTACACCTACTATCTATATAGAATTAAAATCTAGTTCAGAGGATGAATCATATATGATTAGTATGCTAGCTAGAACTTCCAGACAAGAAGATCCCCATGCAAGTGATAGTTGAGCTAGACAACACGAAGGCGGGCTCTAAGCAAAGCATAAGTGTATCCAGTCTATATGTGAAATAGTGAAGCATCAGTTGGGAACTTTAGCTCTAACCCACTTTCCTCATAAAAAGTTGAGGGTTTGGTAGTTAAGTAAGCCCCTAAGTCTTCCATAAATGTAAAGGTGCAGAAGTTCTTTCTTGGAGCATCATCCTCAAGTCAAGAAGCTGATGTAGAACTTGAGGATGATTCATATAAAGATTTAATAGAATTACCTTTTGATTGGTATTCGCCTTGTGTTCTTAATTTAGAAAAGAAAAGATTAATTCCACATGCTTGGTCTAAACACAGGTCGGATTACTTTTTGAAAGGTTTTGGGACAACAAATGTAGACATTCACGCGGGGAGGATTTAATACGGGTCCAATTGATGATGGCGATTACTGCTTAGTCATCACCAATCATTTGGAATCTAATAGGTTCTTTTCAAATCATGCTAACTCATATGAGGAGGTGTGCTTAGAAACTTTAGATGATCCAAATGACTTTGAAGTCAAGGATGCACTGCCAGAGTTTGAAGAGGAGATCATATCAACTATCGACGAGCTCAAAAAAATCAACCAAGGAACTGAAGAAGATCCATGTCCAACATATAACAGTTCTCTATTGAATGAAAAAGAAACCAATGATTTAGTGAAGTTATTGATTGAGTTTGAGGATTGCTTTGCATTGAGTTATGAAGAGATGTTCGGTCTATCTTCTGACATAGTAGTCCATAAACTAGAAATAAAACCTAATGCTAACCCTATCAAGCAAGCTCTTAGACGCATGCAATTAGATATTGAACAGTAGGTCACTTCTGAAATCAAGAAACTGATCGATGTTGTCTTTATTAGGGAAGTCAAATATCCTACCTGGTTGGCCAGTGTCATCCCAGTTAAGAAAAAGAATGGCTAAATTCGCATATGCGTTGATTTTAGGGATCTAAATAAGGCATGTCCTAAGGATGAATTCTCACTTCATATACTAGAACTAATGGTGGACATTCCCATCTCATGCGTATTCTCCTTTATGGATGGGTCATCTAGCTCAAATTAAGATGGCTAGAGGATGAAAGACAACGTCTTTGAACCCGTCGAATATATTATTATAAGGTCATGCCTTTTGGCCTTGAAAATGTCAGTGCCACATATCAAGCATGACTCAGATCTTCGATGAACTCATTCATCATCAAGTTGAATGCTACGTCGATGATCTCATTGTCAAAAAGAAAAAAAAGGAAGACCATCTCTTTGACTTGAGAGTAGTTTTGAACGGTTAAGATAATACAACCTCAAAATGAACCCCATGAAGTGTGCATTCGGAGTAGCTTTAAAAAAATTCCTTGGGT
Source organism: Cymbidium sinense (assembly GCA_021442155.1). Lineage (NCBI taxonomy): Eukaryota > Viridiplantae > Streptophyta > Magnoliopsida > Asparagales > Orchidaceae > Cymbidium > Cymbidium sinense. The sequence goes on from CM038215.1 coordinate 104,773,888, forward strand.
TTATTGTCTGACACCGGGAAATTGAAATCGATCAGGAAAAGTTTAAACCGATATTAGAAATGCCACCCCCTAAAAGCCTAACACAACTCAAATCATTCCAAGGGCGGTTGGCATATCTAAGATGCTTCATTTCTAACTTATCAGGAAGATGCTAACCATTCTTAACACTTGTCAAAAAAGATGTCAAGTTCAAATGGGATGACAAGTGTCAGTATGCTTTCAAAGACATCAAGCAATATTTGATGACATCATAGTCCTAGCGGTCATCATTTAATCTCTGCTGAGCTAAACTATCCACCTATTGAAAAGCACCGTCTAGCTTTAATATTGAAGAAGACACTAGATGATAATAAACGATGATGGCATGAATAGTTGGTTGAAGCCTTGTGGGCCTACCACACCACATACATAACTCCAACTTAATCTATCCTTTTCTCCTAAGTGTATGGGTCTGAAGCCGTTATACTATTAGAAGTCCAACTCCCATCACTAAGGATAGTCGTGGGTAGCAAAATCATAACGGAATAGAATGGCAAGTTGTAGTTGGAAGAGCTCGAAGGTTTGGAGGAGAGACGCCTGCGAGCATGCCAAAATCTCGAGTTATATAAAACCAAGATGATTCAAGCTCAAAACAAGCTGGTCCATCCTAGAGCTTTTCAAGTATGAGAGCTTATTTTAGTTCTAAGGAGGCTAATTGTTGCTCGTTGAAAGATAGGAGGAAAGTTTGAACCCACTTGGTAAGGAACTTAAGTCATGTATTCATACCACTCATGCTCTAGTCTCTTAGGGAGTGAGTCTAAGGACTTAGTTTTCTTTCTAAATGAACAACAGCCTAGCCATCTTCCAAAACATAAGACTTTCCTTGATGGATTTAAAGCGTAGGAGGAGTTAGCTGGCTACCACTCCTGGCGATAATAAGTCAAGCAGTCATGTGTTTTATTTTCTCTTATGGAGGTAAACCATATACCCATTGTTGCCTTAGATTTTGGTCGTGACCTTTATTTTGTACCAAGGCTAGTTTAGGAATCTGAGGTAGCTGTTTCCTTCGGTCTACAAGTATAAATCATCACCTTTTAGGCATTTCCATAATCTTATGTTGTGGAATTATAAGTCCTAGCAATCTAATTAAATGTCAACTCAAGTAATTAACTCTCTTCAAATTTAAAAAAAATATATATAAAACCCAATTATAGGGGTAGAGCTTTCAGTAGGCTTCTAGTATCATGAGCATTTCCTACTTTATTCCAAAATAAGTCTTCTCCTTGATCTATCCCATTTTATTATCTAAAATAGCCAATCCTTTGATAGTCTTATCGTCAAAATCTTTGGAGACCATAATTATCTACTTTAATCGAGAGTATTCTTAAGGAATTCTCATTCCTTAGGATGTAATTAACTATGGGGGCTTGCCTCCATAGGAAACTTAATACAAACTTAAAATAATCCTTACTTTACTTTTTCATGTAAAGTAGGAAAATATCTTGGTGTATTCGAAGGCCCATCATCATGCCTTAAGTCCTTATTAGGTGATTAGGTCTATTATAGGTGGTGATTTCTATCTTTTGAGATAGTACATCATTCCTTAATGTCATACCCGATCACTTCAATAAGTACCGACTAAGATCTGCGTGGTGTCCCACATCCTAAAAATAAACACCACATAAGCGCCAATCAGAAATCAAAAGATTTCATGTTGTCTCTATTGTTCATCCTAGCATAATCCTTCCTTTTCGCTCCACAGGTGCGATCACTTTTGGCTGATAAATCATTTTATATTCCTCTCTTATATCACTACATCGCTTCAATTTGATCCTTCGTAGTATTCCTTCCAATCTCAACTGCTTGCAAGGCTGGATTCGGCTAATCGGCTTCCTCTTTCATGACAACCACTCCTACTATCTCGTTTTTGACCGCAGTACTCCCCACCACCTCACCATGCGCAAGCATGAGTTTCTTATTTCCTTCACTTCTATCACTCTTCACTTGAGGGAATCCAATGCAGTTACAACTTATCACTCTCCCGCATTATTTTGATAATAAAAAAAAATCCATATCAACAATTAATCCTTCAATTTTTTTACCGAGCATTACAAATGTTGAGCAAAATGGGTTTGGGTGTGTATGAAAATGCGAATGTATGGAAATATATATGCTTGCGTCTCTTTGCAAGTTCCAAGACCCCGCTAATGCCCCATAGGGCGTAGTGGGTGTGAGAAAATGTGAAGAAATATATATACATATGTGCTTGTGTCTTTCTTTGCAGGTTCCAAGACCTAATGCCCCATAGCGTAGTGGGTGTAAGGAAATATATGTGGAAAGATATATACATATGTGCTTGTGTCTTTCTTTAGGTTCCAAGACCCACTAATATCCCATAGGGTGTAGGCGCGAGGAAATGAATGTGAAAAAAATATATACATATATGATTGTGTTTTTCTTTGCAGGTTCCAAGACCCCGCTAATGCCCCACAGAGCGTAGCGGTGTGAAGAGGCATGTGGTGTCACAAGACACCATCTACATGCGTTGTTAAGCCAAAAGTTCGTAGCCCCTATCAGGGGATGAGAAATCTGCTCAAAATTTTGATTAAATTTTGGACTTAAAAGGAGAAGAATCAAGATTCATTTAAAAAAAATCAAGTACATCAAAAATAAATAATCTAAAATAAAATTTGAATGATTTGAAATTGCATATTTGCTTTTGCTTTGACCCATGCCCATTTAGGGCATAGTGGTATGAATATATATGGTGTCAGACATTGCTCATTATGCGTGTCAGGAAATAAGTCAAAATTGATGTAGCCCCTAGATGATACAATCTTGTCTTCTGGATTTTCAAAATTCAAGACTTAAACAAATTTAAATAAAAATCATTTAAAAACACCAAGACTTACATAAACAAGCTTGAATCAAAACTCAAAGGGAAATTGAAGTATAAGTGATAAATAAATATTATCTTACGAAATATCAATTGAACTTGCAAATCTCTACAAAAAAAAAAACAAATGAAAATAATGAATTTAAAAGAAGGAATACATTCTATTTATATGCATGAATTGAGCTTCCTTCAATCCAAAAATTAGAAAATTCTTATTCTAATTATGATTTTCAAAATCAATGATTTCATTAATTAGATAAAATTATCTAAGTTAAAAACACCTACATGTGCTTGGATATAGAGATTTAAAGTACAAATTTTAATGTTTGAAAAGGCTATGCATGCTAAGTTGAGATTAAATAAATATGAAATTAATCTCATAATAAAATAAAATAAAATAATTTGAATTATCAAATAAACCGGGCATAGTGTTGAATATTTAGATTCAAATATGAGGATCTTTGGGCTTAAAATAAAGGCGAAGAATGATAAAATTGATTCAATCCTTTATAACTATATGCATGTAAGCTAATGATTGTATTCATATGCTAATTCAAATCAATGAATGAGATAAATATTCAACTCCATAAAATGTGATCACATTAAGTCTAATCCTCTATGCTTGAAATAGAGTTTGACACGGTCTACTAAATAATCAACTTTAAATGAATTTGAATTACATTATAAGACATAATCCTCTATATTTGTAATGGAGTTGACAAGGTCTCTCATGATATTAATTTCTTAAATTATTTAAATTACATAAATAAGTAGGCGATCCTCTACTAGCAAATAAGTAGTTGATAAGATCTACCTCGATGATGGCCATTGATCAAAAAATCTCAATGGGAGGATATTATCATCAAAAGATGCTTGAGCTCTAAATTAATTATCATAAAACTAAATTTCAACTAAGTAAATATATGAACTAAATGAAATTCATTGTTTTAATGTTTAAAAGTAAACAACACCCATCCACCCATCCACCATCGTTGTTGGGATGACAGATTAAGAAAACTCTAGCTCACAAAGGAGCTAATGTCAAGTCAAATAAATCACTATATTCAAACTCAATCTCATGCCAATAAGGACATGCCCACACATCGGTGGTTTGGCTAGTAGGCTCCACATATGATGCGTTATGACGAGTCCTAATAAGGTGGTGACCATTATATTATGATCACGAATGTAGTCATATGTTCCCCAATGACTTGAGTTTGAGTTATGAATTATATATATTTGATAGCACAAAAGTTGGACTTAAGATTGTCTCCTTAACAAATATACAAGTCTACAAGGGTTTCTTGGATGATGTAACTCATGTGTTGCTGATAAGGATCCTTGGTCAGTTGGGATGACTACCTCCTCTTTGAAGACTAGGGACCATGACAGATGATGAAATCGGATCTATCAACCATCATTTAAGCTCAAATGATGAATTTCATAATCTTAAATTCTAAAACTCCATATATACTACTGCTACACATTAATCAATCTAGCCTTAATCAAAAGTTCTCTCACTTGTGGGAGGGTAATTAACTATAGGGCTTCTGTAATATCTAAAGTCCTCACCAAATGAGGGTGAAATCTCTAGGTAGTGTCTTATCTACTATTCCATCTGCCTTTTGAAAATTACACTGACATTTAAATCACACTCTCTTCAATTCAATATTGTCTAGAGGTCGGTGGTGAATTTTCGGAGCCCACAATTATTTTGATGATGATAAAAGAGGTGGTTGTTCGATAGTATTTAGAAGACCAAGACCATAATGATAGTTAGGTGATAATATGGCCATTGTGCCATTAGAGGTTGAGTGATTATAGTTGATTGTTTTAGTTGTTGTTGATGGAAGATAAGGGATTGTAGATGATAGGTTGAGTGATAATAATCAAATCAATGATGATTATGATGATGATTTTGGTTAAGTGATGGAGGCTGGATGACTATAAAGTACTATAGCTAGGCATTTGTTGAGCATCGAGAGATAAACCAACCAATTGTCAAGAATGAGCAATTGAAGGTAGGAGAAAGGATTATGCTTGGTCGAAATTAGCAATCATAACTATTATTTAGTGATTGAGGTGAGAGTGATGGTGGTCAATTGATCATAGTCAGTGATTATGAAGCGAGCAACTATAATTTGGCATCTATGGTGATGGCGTGTAGGATAGTGATGAGGATGGGTGAGACAATGGTTTAATAGTTGGTTGAGCATAGTTTGGTAATGGACAAGCAATTGTCCGAATACCATAAACAATAACGGAATGAATAATCGATTAGTGCATGGTGATGACGATCAAACAATAGTTGAAGATATCGATCGATGACAATTATAACCTGGCGATGATGATAGTTGATAGTGGTTTGCGTGAAGAAGGACTATGGTAAGAGGAGCAATTCGATGATAGCGGTTGACGATTTTTGATGATGATATTCGATGGTCGACAATAACGGTTGAAGTGAGGTTCAACGTGATGTGAGGTAGTTTGTTAATGTGTTGGGTAGCGATTCAACTATGGTGTTCAAGAGCGAACAATCTAATTCGTGATGGTGGTACTTTGATAATGGTGGTCCGACTGGATGTTTGGAAGTTTGATGATGTTGGTTTGACAATGATGATTAAATGATTATGGTCCAATAATGCATTGGTGGCTGATGATGATAGTTGGGTGGTAATGGTCCGATGATGATGTGGTGGTTGATGATGGTGGTGTAGAGGTGGTTCAACTAACTATTATATTACTTTTTTTACTTAATGTGGATTCAAAAATAATAGTTTTAATTGATTTAGATAATATGTTCATAACCACCATTTTAGTGATTAACATTTTAACATATGTTGTATATTAGTTGTTGACAACCATAAGATGATCAAATTTGATGGCGAACATCAAAAGTTAAATAATGAAAGGTAGTTAACTTTATTATTTTTCTCAACATACAAGAAGATAAATGCCAGACATTGGTAGGTGGTGGTTTTAAAACCAATCATTGTCTAATGTGAAATGATAGTTGATTTAGAATTAGAAGTTGAGCATGATATGCAATTAATTTATCCAAGAGGGAGATTAGGTGAATAGAAAGAAGACATGAACTCAATTGAAAAGAAATTAAAGTGATAACTCATAAAGAGTGTTGGGAATTCGAACAATATTGGGTGAATGACTAGCATTTTTGAGGGTAAACTAGATGGCCAAGATGACGGCAATAAACTTTAGTAGCTAGATAGGTTATTAGATCTTATTCATTTGTGGACATTGGCAAATCGATGTGTCACATCCAAAATTGGGCAATGATTGGTAGTTTCAAAGCGATAGTTGTTGGTGAATATCAAGTGATTGTGTACATCGTGTTGATTGACATCGATTGATGGGGAATTATGGATATCATTGTTGGTTGATGATCAATGTTAAATGATGGTGAATAGTGGATGCTATTGGTAATGGTTGAATTTGGATGACTAATTTGTTACGATGGATAGCACTATAGAATTTTGTATTAATAAATATTGCCCTATACCAAAAACTTCTTGAATTTATAAAATATTGCCTACTTATATATTTTAGGGATATTTTACATAGAAATTTGGACACTCTATTGGATAATCATAATGTAACCCATTAATCATTTTATTTTTTTCATACATTTAACTATTTTAATGAACTCAAAGATCAAATTATCTCAGTTCATTAAATTCATCTTGGAGGCACTTGTTTCTATTATGCTTACATAAAATGTGAAGGACATTTAACTTCTAAAATGATCACGAGAAATTTCAACTTATATTTTCAAGTGTTTAATTTAGGAATAGTTGCTCCATTAACTTCTAAAATGATAATGAGAAATTTCTACATATGCTTTCAAGTGTTGAATCTAGGAATAGTTGGGCTTCAATTATTGCAAGTTTAGTTTTATTAGTTTTGTCTCATTGAACCAAACTATTTTGACTATAAATTTGCTAACATTAGGAGTTCATATGGCTAATGAAATATTTTTAGTATTCTCTTCTTAATACTTAGATGCTAATACTTTGAAGATTATGTCATAGTTCATGGATTAGATAAATTTTTGTTAGCCATTTTATTTTTCTCATATTTTAGGGCATTGATGTTGTAAAAGCCAAATATATCTTAGATCTTCAAAAGTTGTCATAAAAAAATTTTTTTAACTTGAAAGAAATTATAAAGGCTTAATCACATATGTCAAAATGGACCTCCTTTTAGAGCCATGACGACATTCTAATATTTAAGCATTATATTTATATTAGCTTATATCATTAACATACTTTTTTGTTTTTTTAATTATGGCTTAAAATCCTCCAAAATTGTCTTCATATTATCTTGAATTCCCTTATTGAGGTCCTAAGATTTAAAAATTATTTCTCAAGATACTAAAAATGCTAGAAAAGGCTTCATATGTCATAAATGATAAAAAAGATGATTAAAAATTATTTCTTTATATTTTCAAATCAAGACTTCTTGAAAATCAACAAGGTTGTTTTATTTAAAAATAATAACTCTTTAATTTATATGTATAGAATTTTAAGTGTTGAATATCTTTTAAGTTTTTTTTTATGTTGATGTCCCAAATAATTTTTATAATTATTCTCCAATATTATTTCATGTAAAAATCTTAAAATTACTATTGGTTGAGTATCAACATTACATAATTGTCATAGAATGGTCAAATGAGTATTCTAAAATACTGATTGCCAAAGGAAAAGGGAAGACTTCATCATCTTTTATTCCCATAGATCTCTAGGGTTTATTTTTTGGCCCTTCATTGGTTATTTACACTTTAGTAAAACTTAGCATCATAGACCCCTTTACCCTTTTATGAGAGTGATTAGGGTTTGAATGATTTGTCTACTTAAGGAAATTAAACCTTTTAGTTATCTTTGAAAGAATAGGAACTCTAGAGGAGTCTTTGAGGTGGCAAAAATATAGGTTATTGGACTAAGATCCGTTAAATGGATAGTTAAATGATATTGCCCATTCAAAATTAGAGTTAAATAATTTTTTTTTTAAATTGATAATAAAATGATAATACTCACTTAATAGGACACAATGGAGAAGAGGGATTTATGAAGTTGATCTCACGTAGTGGGATAAAATTGTTGTTGTTATCTTCTACTTTGTTCCCTCATGATGATAAGTCATCCCATGAACTTTTTTGGGAGGATTTGGTCAATATTAAATGTTATTTAGGGCATCTAAGTTAGTGTGCCTTAAAAAAAAATTTTTAGATTTTTTTGCTTAATTTCAACTATGCTTCTAAGTCATGATCTAGGGACTAGGTTGTTACTCAATGGCTAAGTTTGTGAATGATTGAATACATCTAGGTTTTGTAAGACGTACTTAGTCTTATTTAGCATATTGAAATTAAAGTTTATCATGCAAAGTGTTCTTTATTTTTCATATCCTACCCATTAATATTCCATTCTCACTATTTCATTAAATTTTTTTTTTTGGAGTATATATGAGGGCATTTGGCCAATTCCATTAGTCAAAAAAGTAATTATAAGTAGGATGATTTACATACATACTACACAATTCCTATGTATTTACATCTTTATCATCCAAAGTTTGGTATTTATTTATCTAATACTTTTCAATATTTGAAAAGGTGCATTAACTTTATGAAGTTAATGATGACGGTATTTTTTATGTGAAATTGAAGATTGAGGTGTTATATACTTAAAAATTGAAGTATAGGTGTTAGATATGTAAATAAATAAAAATTGTGTGGTATGTATGTAAATATAAGATCAAAATAAGAGAGCTATAAAAGAGATTATATAAAAGCAAAAAACAGTCAAATGATCAGCCACCGGCAAGAGAGGCATTCTCTCTACGGATTGGGTTCAACATATTTATCTATCATGTCAAAATCAAAACTAAAAATCAAAGTTTAGGTATTAGATATGTGAATACATAGAAATTGCATGGTATATATGCAAATATAAAATCAAATAAAAACTATGAATAAGACAGAAATTACAAAGTCAGATAGAAGAAGAGAATATATAAAAGTCAAAAGCCAAATGATCAATCGCAAGTGGCAATGCTCTATGTGTTAAACAATATTTTCTATCAGAAAATCAAAACTTGCACCCATTGTTGCGAGGGTCATAATGAAAAATATTATTGGACTATGCATCGAGTCTAGATTGTTCCATTTTTAAATAAAAACGCATTGATTCTAGGAGTCGTATCATCCAATGGGGCCAAAAATGGAAGATGAAGAAACTTAAGGCATCAAAACTCATCATTTGGTTGCAAAATAATAGAAACATAAGAATAGAAATAATGTCCAGACACCGAAAAATAATAGAAGCATAAAGATAAAAGAGAAAATCAGCAGAGAGCCATTATTAGGAAATTAAGCTTGTAGCTCATGTAATTCGTCTTAAGAACCTTTGAATGCTCCTCACGTCTCTCCTTTAGTAGAATGAAGGAGAAACTAAATGTATTGGCACTAAACTAGGCCACACAAAGTGAGGAAATATAAGTTTTTTTTGTCTGCCATATTTGGAATTAGTTTATTGAGGAGAGTAAAGGCTTGAAGGAATGTGTGATGTAATAAGAAAGAAGTGGCAGACATTAATTTTAGTTTGAGCATGGCAAAAGTTACAATTAAACTTAGCTTCAATTGATCGAGCTTTGAGAATATCAATCATTTCGAAATCATGAACAAGGCATAACTTTGTAAAAGAAGAGTATTTAATAGTATAAAACTTGTGCCAAATATAATTGCACCATTTAGGTTAATAAATTGCAATAGAAATTCAATATAAAGTCTCTGAATGTAGGATTAAGGCTACTATTCCAGGCAGTAGAATCTCTCTCTCTCTTTTTTTTTTTTTTAATTTTTTAATTTTTTATTTTTTATTTTTTATTTTTAGAATCTCTCTCTTAGATCCAAAGGAATGCTCACAGCAACTTGGAGACATCAGGATCAGAAAGACTTTATTAATTTTGATTAATATCTCTTTCATTTCGCTTCCATATTTTTAGATATCTTATATATATATATATATATATATATATATATATATATATATATATATATATATGTTTATCCATTCATTCATATTATAATGCCATCCAGAATAAAAACAAATGGAATCGTGGATAAATACAACTGGAATCTCTGAAGGATAAATAAAAATTTATTATAATACAACATATGTGTTACTTGGAACCATAACGTCATCTTTGAAATGGAATATTCAACCAATACAAATTCCATCTGAATTAAAGTCTGAGATTAACATTAAAGGTAAGGATAAGTAACCAACTAAGATGGGATATCTGGGTAGTGTTGATATTAAACATTTTGAGCTGCCTAAAGTGGATTTGAGTGGATTGGACATTACAAGGTTTGATGAAATGATTTCAACTGATCAAAAAATTGCACAAGCTCTAGAAACCTATGGTGGCTTTGAAGTTGTTTATAATGAGATTAGTTCTGAGCTTCGAAATGAGTTGCTTGGATTGGCCGTGCCAGAGATGTTCACCATGCCAGTTGTGAACAAACTTATTGATGGCCAAGAGTTACCCTATCATGGTGCTGGTTTAAGAAGTTGGGATTTCCTTTCTTGGCTCTTCAATTGATCGATCCTAATTCTCAAGTTAATGTTCAAGAATATGCCAATATCATTTGGCCCCATGGAAATGATTTATTTTGGTAAGAAATTCACAAGCAAATTTTTTTTTTATCATAATTTATTATTTAGATCATCCAATGAAGATATAGTTATTTATACTTTTAAGGTAAAAATGCTATTTGACTAAGCTTTATTTTAATTTATTTTTTTTAGCAATAGAGTGTTGAACTATGCAAAACATATGCAAGAGCTCATTAATATGATCCATCAGATGATTCTTCAGAGCATGGACTTGGAGAATCACTTTGATTCACATATGAAATCCCTAGCATATTCAATAAGATTCTCAAATTATTATAAGGAAAAATTGATAATGGAATAAATCTTGCTTTGCCTTCTCACAAAGACCCAAATTATATAAGTATAATTTGCCCACACAATGTGGAAGGCCTTGAAGTCAAGATTGCAGAATGGATTCAAACAACACCAATGACAAATTCATTTACGTTTTAGTTGGTGAAGCATTCAAGGTTAGTATATTGTTGAATAATAAATATTTTAAGGGATTTACATACATACCAATTCTTATGTATTTACATATATAACACTTAAACTTTAATTTTTACATGTATAACATTCTAATATTCAATATCACATCAAAAATATCATGATCACAAACTTTTTAAAAATGAAATGCACTTTTTTTAATCATAGGAAAGTGTTAGATAAGTGAATATCTAACTTTAGGTATTAGATATATAAATGCATAAGAATTGTGTGGTATGTGTGTAAATCTTTCATATTTTTAATGTGAGAAAAAATATTATTTAATGTTAAATAAGTTTTTCAATTTTTTTTTGACCCAGGCATGGACAAACGGAAGACTTCATGCTCCTAATCATCGAGTAAAACTTAATAGTGAGATTGAAAAATCATATGCGGTGATTTTTAGCACAATACAAGTGTTACAAATGATATGATAACTGCTCCAAAAGAATTAATTGATGAACAACACCCTTTACATTTCAAGCCATATAAATATTATGATTATGTGAAGTTTCGCTTTTTAGAGGAAGGAGAGAAAGCCGATGATGTCCTGAAAGTTTATTGTGGTATTTAGTCAAATATGAATATAATTATATGTACTATGTGCTACCTATTAAGAAAAAAAATATATATCATAAATTTTAAAGCACTAGCCACGAATGGAAAAAAAAGTTAACCTCATTTTGTAGAATGTATGGTCTTTTACCTACAGTTAATAACATTGGAGATATCAGGATAAACAAAAAAACCTTATTAATGTTGATTCATATCTCTTCATGTTCACTTTCCATCCTTTCGTCTTTATCTCCCAGACCACCTTATATATCTATTATAATATAAGTTTTCTATTCATATTATAATGCCCATTTGGCCTACAATAATTAAATGCTGTAAATAGTTATAAAATTATTGTAATACAACGATGTGTTATTGGAATCATAACGGCATCTTTTGAATGGAATCTTCAACCAATATAAATTCCCTTTGAATTAATGCGAGCTTAACAAATAAAGGAGAAGTAACCAACAATGAAGGGATATCTGGATAGTGTTGATATAAAAAAATTGGAGCTACCTGAAGTGAATTTGAGTGGATTGGATGTTACAAGGTTTGATGAAAAGATTTGGGTGATAGCTCGATCTAAAATTGGACAAGCACTCCAAACATATGGTGGCTTTGAGATCATTTACAATGAGATTAGTTCTAAGCTCCGAAATGAGTCGCTTGGATTGGTCATGCCAGAGATGTTCACAATGCCAGAATGAACTTATTGATACTCAAGAGTTGCTCTACCATGATGCCTTATTGGATTTCCTTTTTTGGCTCTTCAACTAGCTAATCCTCTAGTTAACGTCCAAGAATATGCCAATATCATTTGGCTCCAAGGAAATGACTTATTATGGTTAGAAATTTCCAACAAATAGAAAATTTATCATAATTTGTTATTTTAGATCATCTAATGAGGATATGCTTGTTTATATTATTAAAGTAAAAATGCAATTTGACCAGAATTTAATTTACTCTATTGTTTATAGTAACATAGTGTTGAATTATGCAAAGCATATGAAAGAGCTTATTAATATGATCCACTGGATGATCCTTGAGAACATAGGCTTGGAGAATCACTATAATCCACACACAAAATCTTTGACATATTCAATATGATTCTCAAATTATTATAAGGACACAATTGATAATGGGATCAATCTTGCTTTGTCTTCTCACAAAGATCCAAACTATATAAGCATAATTTGCCCACACAACATGGAAAGACTTGAAGTTGAGGCAGCAAATGCAATAGGTGGTGAAGGGATACAAACAACACATGTGACAAATTCATTTACTGTTTTAGTAAGTGAAACATTTAAGGTTAGTATATTTATTTTATAATAAATATTTTAATAGGAAAATAGATTCTTATTTAACATTGAACAAGTTTTTTAATTATTTGTTTTGACTCAGGCGTAGACTAATGGAAGAATTCATGCTCCTAATCATTGAGTAAAACTTAAAATGAGAAAAATGATATGTGATTTTAGCACAATGCCAAGTATCACAAATGATATCATAAATGCTCCGGAGGAATTAATTGATGAACAACATCCTTTACTTTTCAAGCCCTATAAGTATTATGATTTGTTGGGCTCCAAAAATTTGCAACCGACCTCTCGATGAAGAGAGTTTGATTATAAATATGTCGGTAAAATTTTCAGAAGGCAGATGAAACAGTAGATAAGACACTACTCAGAGATTTTGTCTTTATTATGTGAGGACTTTAGATCTTGTTCCTGGTTTTCTATAAGCACTAGCACCCATAGTTAATCACCCCTCTCAATGTTGAGAGAGAACTTTTGATTAAGGCTAGTCGTTGGATCGCTGAATGCATAGCGTTTAGTAGCAGCATGTGGAGTATTGAAATTTAGTTTTATGAAATTCATCATTATTTAACTTAAAGCATATGGTTGGTGGAATGATGACATTCCAGATCTGGATCCTATGGTTCCGTCATCCCGGGCTATCGTGGTCCCTAGTCTACTTAATTAGAGGAGGTAGTCGACCCAACCTGATCGAAGGATCCCTTTCAGCAACCATGGTTTACGTCATCCAAGTAATCTTTGTAGACCTGAGGTGGTGTTTGTCCAAGGAGATAGTATTAAGTCTACCTTAGCTGACAAAAGGGCTTTATGCCTATCGAATATACCCTATGATTCATAATACAAAGGGCTGAGCCATTGGGGAACATACGGGCTATAGTTGTGACTGTAATTTAATGGTGTCATTTGGCGGCGACCACCCAATCAGAGGATTCTGGTCATAACCGCATCATATGTGGAGCCTACTGGCCAAATCATGCGAAGAGAGGAAACGAGCGACATCTTTACTGACATGAGATTATTTGAGTTTGAACATAGTGATTTATTTGACTTGACATTAACTCCTTTATGAGCTAGAGTTTTCTTAATCTATCATCCCCAATAAATGGTAGTGGATGTGTGGATGAATTATTTTCTTTAAGCATTTAAATAATAAATTTTATTTAGTTTAGATATTTACTTAGTTGAAATTTAGTTTTATGATGAATTAGTTTAGAGCTTAAGTGTTTTTTGATGATCATATCCCCTCTGAGAGATTTTCAATCAACGTGGCCATCATTGGGGTATATAAATCTGCTTAATCATTTAGTTTATTATTTTAAATCCTATCGACTCTATTACTTTAATAATAGAGGATCAGATCTAGATATATATTTTGAGTATTTTGAATTTGAGAATATTGAATATAATATCATAAATATTTTGACAATAGTTACCCCTCTAGTTGATATCTTTAATCAACTCAGCCATCATTGGGATAGACCTTGTCAACTCTGCTTATTTTCTAGTAGAAGATCGAGTCTATGACTTATGTATAATTTAAATTATTTAGAAAATTGATATCATAACAGACCTTGTCAACTCTATTGCAAATATAGAGGATTGGGTCTTATAATCTAATGTAATTTGAGTTCATCTAGAAGTTGATCATTTAGTAGATCTTATCAACTCTATTTCAAGCATAGAAGATTAGGCCTACTATAATCACATTCTATGAAGTTAAATATATATATCTTTCATTGACTTGAATTAACATTGATGACATTCATTAGCTTGTATGCATATAGTCATAAATATTTGAATCAATTTCATCATTCTTCCTTTTTTTGAAACTTGCTCAGCATCCTCAGACATAAGGTTTAGACTCTGGTAGCCCATGTGGGTGTTTAATAATTTAGGTAATTTTATTTCTAGATTATGAAATTAATTTCATATTTATTTAATCTCAACTTAGCCTGTGCAGCCTTTTTAAAATTTGCACTTTAAATCTCTATGTCTGAGCACATGCATGTATCTTTAGCTTAGATAATTTTATCTAATTAATGAAATCATTAATTTGTTTTTTAAAAATTATAATTAGAATGAGAATTTTCTAATTTTTGGATTGAAGAAAGCTTCATAATTCGTACAACATTTAATTTAGTATTGCCTTCTGTCTGCTTGTTTGAAGAATTGCATATCTGGTGGCGAAGAAGGCGTTTTAAATTGTTCTAATATCTTATTAGATCCCTCAGAATAATGTTTAATTATTTTCTTTTATTCAAAGTTGATTAGTCTTTGAATGTTTAATAGACTCTCATTTATGTCTATTGACAATTCTCAAACTCATCACAAGCTATATTCAACTTCTCCTTGATCCAATTCAAGTATTTAATAAGGCGAATGGTATGCTTCAAATATTTTCCAAGAATTCATTGCTTATGCTTATTAGCAATAATTCAATCTCATTAAAAACCTCTTATAAATTCCTTGATTTTCTCCAATTCATTTGGAGTGAATTATGACTTGAAAACTATATTCTAATTCCAAGAAGATCTTTTGTACTCTAATTAGATATTCAGTGAGGCCATCTTCTAAATCCATTTAATTGAGATATTGAAGTGCCAAATTTATATTTACTACCAAAATATTCAATTCATTTCAAATTCATAAATCTGATTGAGTTCAGTCCATCCTTCTTTATTTGAAATATAATCTTTCAAATTCATTTCAAATTTCATTCTCATTTATAATTCAAAATTTAATTCAATATTAATTTATTTTAGCAAGCTTAGGCAGTGCTATTTGTTTAGCTTGAATTCTATTTGCAAGTATAAATTTTGGACAAAATTTTGGCAGCATTTCGGTAGTATTTCAATATCATCCTCAAGACATAGGAACTATTTTGGCCTATCCATTACACTATGATGTGTGTGACGGTTGGTGTTTTGAAGCACGTCGACTGAATTTCAATCTTCTTACAACCTGATGAGCATAACGGGGCCTTCAATTATCTACATAAAAATAAATATATATACAAATTCTACACATTCAAATTTCATTTTAGATGTGTTTGATTTTTTTCTTTTTTAAATAAATCTTGATTCTTCCCCCTTTTTTTTCTAAGTCCAAAATTTAGTCAAAATTTTGGTAGCATTTTGGCATAAGGGGCTGCATCAAAATGGTTTTGGCATACTCGGTATGCCCTATTGAGCGTAGCAAGTGGTGTCTTGCAACACCATAGCCACGTCTTTGCACCCACTTGCTTATTATGCATTAGCGTGGTCTTGAAATCTACAGAAAGAAACATAAGCACAAATATACAATTTTCCACACACTTCTTTACATTTACAAACAACAACAACCATAATTTTGCATGAGTTTGACAAGAAAGAATTGAATATGAGAGATTATCGGGTTGATTATTGGGTTGAATAGGTAGGGAAACGCTGGAAAGGGTATGCCGAGGGGAAGGAAAAAGATGAGAAAGATGCCAAAAATCGAGAGGAACCCGTCTGATGAGGGAGTTTCTTCTCGGCAGCAGCAAAGGGAATGGTGAGAGGATGTATAAATAACTGTAAGAATAGAAAACTATACAAAAGTAGAGTTTGATTTGATTAAATTATGGTTTTCATCCAGTAATCGTATCACACATACACATATATAAAAATTATAAGTAGGTACGATGTCATTGTTCTACAGCAAGGGAGTGAGGTAGGAACTTCCTTAGGCTACGTGCTTCCACAGGATGTCCGGACTAATATACCCTACTCTTATATATATATATGAATGTGCAAGCAACTATAGAAATGAAAACTATACAAAAGTTGGATTCAATTTGATTGATTTATTTGTGTAAATGAGTTAAAGCTCCATCTAAATTATAATATGCATAAGAATGAAATCAAGTGCACGCCATTATTCTACACTAAGGGAGTGAGGTAGGAACCTCCTTAGGGCTACTTAAAGCTGTGTGTCCCTAGGATGTCCAGATTAATATACTCGCTAACATTCTTACTTATGAAAATTAACATATGAATATAAGAAAGAAACTTCACTTCATACACTAAGTCTATATTCACATGTACTTCCTATGCATATATATAACTAAATCCACAACACATATTCTTATTCATTTAGAAGATTTTGATAATATATTTGCAATTTAATAGTGATAATAGCCATACATTTTCTTAATTAAGTCAACACATGCAAATTGGCATAAAGGAATCATTTCTTACTCAATTATTTTTTGAAAAGAATGAATGCATGACTATAAATGACATACAACACTTTTTATTGGAAAGAAATAAATAAATACAAGCATACAATCTCATTCAATCCAACTAATTCCTAAAGATAATCACATCGAACAAGCTTATTTAAAATAAACCAAAGTTTTTTAAAGCCATTTTTGATTTCATATTTGATTTGATTTATGAAATATAAAATAGGTTTGCTAGTCCTAATCCCATTCCCATATGTGTGAATTAATTTGATTCAATAAAAAGAAAATAGGTTGATTTTATGGATTGATTAAGTTAAGCATGGATTAAATCAATTAATTAACCCTTTCCTATGTCACCTTAAGGTAATCAATTGAACAATTATGAGCTAATATGATATGCATGACATGGATAGTAAATGACAATGCTCCTATGAAATGAAATGGGTCTAATGCAATCAGCTCATAATTATTAGTTAATTAAGCTTAAGGAGCTCACTTAATTACTCTTATGATTTTCTCATGTGAACTATAATCATTAGCTCTCTTTAGGTTATTAAACACCCAAAGAGCTGCCCAAGAGTTAATCAAGAAAAAATGGATTCAATCAAATTAATTAAGTTCATTATTTATCTAATTAAATCTTAATTTCCCTTAATCAACAATAGGAAATGGACTTAGGGAAAGAGATAAAGAAGAAAGCCTAAGTCTCAATCCCTAAATACTTTCAAATAGTTAATTAAAGTTCAGATATGATTTTGATTTTGATTGATTTTGTTAATTAATTAATTAATGATTTTTAATTAATTAATTTTTAAGGAAGGAATGAAGATGATTTAAGGAAAGATTGGAAGGGGAATCCAAATTCATTTTCCTAAGTTTCTCTACTATTAATAGAGATCATTAAGCTTACTTAATTAATTAATCCACTATTCATTTGCCTTATTATCATTAATTAAAATAGGAGAGTAATTAAGGCTTAATCCATTGATTTTCTAAATTAATTATCCAATAAATCCCAAGAAAAATAGGGGAGGTAGATGTCATCCCCCAAAACATCTCTGAAAAGTTTGAAATTAATTGGATAATTAATCACAGAGTAATTAGACTAATTAAATTTTTAATTAAACCTTAATTAAAAAGGAATTATCATTCAAAATTAATAAATAATAATTTTAATGTATTCTGTTTTAAAATACCTTTAAAATGAGCCATCATTTGTATTTTTTGATTTTTTTATAATTAGTTATGAATTTTAGAATATTCAACATTTCAAAATGGATTAATTAACCTAATTAACCCTAATACACCACATGATGGCGCGTGCATCCAGGAATAGTTATTTAAGTTATTAGGATGACACGAATTTGATCAAGATTGGACGATCACGATTAAACACATGGATTAAAGGATTAAATTGACAGATCTAAGTGTGATCAGATCAGGACCGCCCATTCGAACGAATGGGATGCTCCTCTTGAGCGGTGAGAGATGGAGACTATCTATCATTCGTCACTTGATTTGAGCTCAAGCTGAATGGAGATCAAATCAATCACACATTGAAGCACAACAAACACATCCAATGGTGGAAATTGCATGAAATATAACTTTTCTTCACAAAGGACCAACCTATTTTAAGCTTAAGCTCAGTTTTAATGACATACCTTACCAGAGCTTATGATATGCAATTCTAACAATTGAGGAAGCTCCATTTGGTAGAAATGAAGCCCTATTGAGCCGCATGAGCTTCGATTTAGTGTAGATCACTCGGAAGACCAACCCACAGCATGTAGGTGATCAGCCTTGGTTGAAATCCCACTACAGAGGTGAATTTTTCTAAGGTTGGTGTGCAAAGTTAATTATACTTGGTTGTGAAATGAAATGACATTCAGGTATGCTCCTATTTTGGTTTCATAAAATCAAGAATAATTTGGAGAGAGCTCAAGAAATAATGGAAATGGCTAAGGAAAGGAAGCTAGTGTTCAATCAAGAGTGAGCTAGTTTGAGTGAGAATGATGGGTATCACTCATTCCTGGATGAAATGAAGCCCATTGAGCCACATGAGCTTCAATTTGGTGTGATCGCAAGACCAACCCACTACACACAGGTGATCGAGGTTGATTTGATTTTCAGATCAGGATGGTGTGTGCAAAGTTAATTGTACTTTGGTTGCAAAATGGGGAAATGGAATTCATTGGTATGCTCCCCTATTTTGGTTTCACGTAAAATCAAGAATGGGGAATTTGGGGAGCTCAGGAAATAGTGGAAATGACTCTGGGAAGGAAAGGAGAGTGTGCTAGGGTTCAATCAAGTGTGAGTCTGCTAGTTTGAGTGAGAATGGGGGGGTATACACCCTCATTCCTTGGATCGAACGTCCATGGCTATTTTGACTTTTTTTGGATTAATGGTTGTGGTGGGGAGGTCAGGGTTGGCAAAGAATCATTCCATTTGGTCTCTCATGAGTGGAGGAAGGGTGGGAGGTGGCTGCCATGGCAAAGGAAGTGGGTGTCCTTGATGCCAAGTGCTCCAATGGAAATGGGGAGGTGATTTCACCTCCCCATGAATCATGGCCAACCCAACCATCCTTGGGTCAGGTTAGCTATGGTTTTTGGTGCCTAAGTGGACTAATGAATGGGTGCCAAGTGACCAAGGGGAGAAAATGACCAAAAGTGCAAGTGTCTTATCTCATGGGATGCCCTAGACCTAATGAAAAAGTAATCATTTGGCTATGAATTTGATTTGGGAAGATTTGAGTCAAAGTGGTTAGCCCAAATTTCAAGTGATTTGGAGTTTATTTGGTTTGATTTGGCTTGATTTGACCTATTTAGGTCAAATTGGTTAGTTGGGTCAAGTTGACCAATTGGTCAAATTGGGTCAAACCAAGGTCAAGTTCACATGACTATTTGGATCATTGGTTTGGTTCAATTTGCTTTGGATTTGATTTTGGCTCTTTTGGATTCATATAGGTCAAATGGGTCAAGTTGACCAATTTGACCACATTGGCCAAATTGGCTTGGGATGGGTGTTGGTTCAAGTTCAATTGGTTAATTGAAAATGATTGTAGGCTTTGATTTGAATCAATTTGAATTTATTTTAGATTTTGGCCAATTTGATCCTTTAGGTCAATTTGGGCTAAGTTGGGTTAGGTTGACCAATTGGTCAAATTAGGCTCAATAATGGCTTTGGTCAAATTCAATAATCAATTTGAAATGAACTTAAGCTATTGGTTATAATCAATTCAGTTTATGGTGCAATTTGGCTAGTTTAGGTTTCATTTGGGCTAAAGGTTGACTCGGTCAAAGGACTAGGTTGACTTGGTTTGACCTAATTCAAGACAATTGATTAACCTGGGTGATTGTTGATCATGATATAAGGTATGGATGCTTAGTTCAATGTAATTTGGGATGGATTAGAACTTGGTTCAAAAAGATCTTTTAGGTCACTTTGGGTCAAGTGGACCTAAATGGGTCAATTGGTTTGGTTTTGGCTTGATTCAAGTTTAGTTGAACTCACATATGAACCTAGGATTGAAATATAAATCCAATTATAATTAGTTTGGAGTCAAATGAATTTTGGTTCATATGATAATTTCAAGTCAAAAGGGGTCAACATGGGCTTGACTTGAGTTGACTTGGATTTGGTTTGATAATTATAGTTTATGTTTATATTTGGAACAATGATTGAAGGAATGATTGAATCATGAAGAAATCCATGGGTTTTGAATTGATTTGGGTATCATTTAGCCAAGTTCAAGAAATTGGCTAAAAAGGCTAAAATTAGAAATTTGTTTTGATATGGGTTTGATTTTGGCTATTTGAATTTATATTTCATTTATATTTGGGAATAGAAATGAAAATATAAATAGTTCATGAGAAAATCACTTGAGTTTGGAGTGATTTGGAAGAAAATTTGACCAAGCTTATGGGTGTAGGTCAAAAGGGCTAAGAATGGAAACCTATTTAGTTTGATTTGATTTTGGTCATTGGAGGGTGGATTTCATTTATATTGGTGAATATAAATGAAGGAACAATTGATTTATAAAGGAATCAATTGAGTTTGGGATAGTTTGGATTAATATTTGACTAAACTTATGAGAGTGATTCATAAGACTTAGGATAGAAATTTGGTCTTGGATTTAATTTGAGATTGATTTGTTTGTTTTGGAATTAATTTATGCTTTGATTTAAGATTGAATTGATTTTTGAGAAGGTCAATTGAATTGGGGTTGATTTGAATTTGGTTAAGGTTAAGTCCATAAGATGAAATTAAAGGGCTTAGGAAGGGTCTTGGCATTTGGATTTGATCATGGGATTGAATCATTTGAAGTTGGGTTTGAATTGAATTTTGATAGTTCAATTGAAAGATTAAATTCAAATTTGAGAAAATGAAATGAATTGGGATTGATTTAGATTTGGTTAAGGCTAAGTCCATAAGATGAAATCGAAGGGATTAGGAAGGGTTTGATCAAGGGCTTCAATCATTTGGCTTGGAATTTGATTTATGATTTGGAGTTGGAATTTGAATTTGAATTTGAGGTTTGGTTTGAGAAGGAAAGCATGGATTGAGTTTAGGCCATAGGGTAGGCAAGTTTTCCTAAGTCCCTAAAGCATAACCTATTCCTATGGTTAACACTTCTAAGTCTCTAGGCTTAGGTTAAGAGTTCACCTAATCACAAGAAGTGTCTTAAGACTAAGGAGCTCTTAGTGCTTGTAAGAGTACTAGATCTATGATGAGAAAGTTGAGAACTCACTCCAAAAGTGAGGTCAATAAAAGGACCCCAAATAGGTGTGGTGTAACTAAAAAGGAACACTGTACATATTGGAGTTGACCAAGACGATAAACAACATCCAAAGGATCGCAAGCATTAATGGAAATGATCTACCCCAAAACCTGAGGTGTAAACATAATCAAGATAGTGTAATGCAACTCAACTTATACCAAGGGAATAAGAGAGGAAGA
Source organism: Cymbidium sinense (assembly GCA_021442155.1). Lineage (NCBI taxonomy): Eukaryota > Viridiplantae > Streptophyta > Magnoliopsida > Asparagales > Orchidaceae > Cymbidium > Cymbidium sinense. Next base: position 104,795,956 of record CM038215.1, read on the forward strand.
AAGGATCCACTAAGGGATCAAGTATGTGAATCTTCCACTAGGGAAGCAGGTTCAAATTATCCATAGAGAGGATAAGGGTTTGAGTTGATTTGATATGATTTGGGGAGAAAAGATCCGCTGGGGATGAGTGTATGAACCTTCCACTAGGGATAGGGATTTGATTTGGTTTGATTTTGTGGGGTTCCATTGGGAGAGGATATGATTTAGTTTTGAGGACACATATGCTAGAGATATGAGCTCGGATCCGCTGGGGATAAGGTGGATTTAATTGGACTCCCTTGAAGGGAAGATGATAGATTTGATGAAATGGACCCTGTCAGTGTGCGATGGATCTACTAAGAAGGAGCTAATATCAACTTAGACCTATCTTAGATTTACAAATCCAAAGGGATAGTTTACTGACTACAGGGTAGAGCTAACCAACCTAAGTGATTCCTTTCGGTGTGCAATGATTAAGTTAGGAAGAAAGCTTGTAGACTTACAACTCCCTAAATAAGGAACCACTGGGGTGATTTGCTGGTAGCACAACAAATCAAACCTAACCTAAGGCGACTATTTGAGCGAATATCACTATGGACTCATATCAACTCAAGAATAGTTAGAATCAATTTAATTTGGGATGGACCCTATCGGTGTGCGATGGATCTACTAAGAAGGAGCTAATATCTGCTTAGACTTATCTTAGATTTACAAATCCAAAGGGATAGTCTACCAGCCATCAGGTAGAACTAACCAACCTAAGGGATGCTTTTGGTGTGCAATGGTCAAGTTAAGAAGAAAGCTTGTTGACTTACATCCTCCTAAATAAGGAACCACTAGGGTGATTGGTTGATAGCACAATAAATTGAACCCGACCTAAGGCAACTATTTGAGAGAATGCCACTGTGGACTCATATCGACTCATGAATAGTAATCAATTTAATTTTGATGGACCCTCTCGGTGTGCGATGAATCTACTAAGAAGGAGCTAATATCAGCCTAGACCTATCTTAGATTTATAAATCCAAATGGATAGTCTGCCGGTCATGAGGTAGAGCTAACCAATAAAAGGGGTGCCTTTCGGTGTGGAATGGTCAAGTCAGAAAGAAAGCTTGTAGACTTACAACTTTCTAAACAAAGAACCACTAGGGTGATCGATTGATAACACAACAAATCGAACCCAACCTAAGGTGACTATTTGAGTGAATATCGCTGTGGACTCATATCGACTCAAGAATAGTTAGAATCAATTTAATTTTAGATGGATCTATCAGTGTGCGATGGATCTACTAAGAAGGAGCTAATATTAGCCTAGAGCTATCTTAGATTTACAAATCCAAAGGGATAGTCTACCGACTGTGAGGTAGAGCTAACCAACCAAAGGGGTGCCTTTCGGTGTGTAATGGTCAAGTCAAAAAGAAAGCTTGTAGACTTATAACTTCCTAAATAAGGAACTATTGGGTGATTGGTTGATAGCACAATAAATAGAACCTGACCTAAGGGCGACTATTGAGAGAGTGCTGTTGTGGACTCATATCGACTCAAGAATAGTCAAAATTAATTTAATTTTAGATGGACCCTATTAGTGTGTGATGGATATACTAAGAAGGAGCTAATATTAGCCTAGACCTATCTTAGATTTACAAATCCAAAGGGATAGTCTACTGGCCGCAAGGTAGAGCTAATTAACCAAAGGGTTGACTTTCGTTGTGTAATGGTTAAGTCAGGAAGAAAGCTTGTAGACTTATAACTTCTTAAACAAGGAACCACTGGGGTGATCGGTTGATAGCACAACAAATCGAACCCAACCTAAGGGCAACTACTGAGAGAGTGCCTACCCGGGGACTTATCTCAACTCAAAAGTAGTCAGGCAATTCCTGTAGGAAGTTTTGCTGACATTGCCTTAAAGATAGGATGCCTGCTTGGGAAAGGTACCGCTGGGGGTTTTGCTCCTAATCCACAAGAGAAAATATATATTTATTTATATTTTTGTGTGGACCCTATTAGTGTGCAAGGGACCACACTAAGAAGGAGCTTATATCAGCCTAGTCCTATCTCAGACTTATTGGACCAAGGGAGAATGCATATTTAAGAAAATTCTCCAACCAGTGGGTGGTTACTAGAAAAGGGGACGGCCCAATTCAAGAGTAACTCTGGGTAGTGTCTAAATGTGGTCACTAAGGACGCGTGATCCAAATAGAGTGCTCGGGGAGGTTCTAGGGGCTTTATCCAACCCTATAAAGAAAGAGGTATCGATGGCCAACTCGGGATAAAGCTTGGATTTACATCATGAGTGGTGTATTCACTGGGCGAGTTGTTGTTAGATAGCGATAACCAACAAACCTAAGGTGTCCGTTGATTTGCGATGATCAAACTGAGAAGAAGTCTTGTAGACGTACATCTTCATAAACAGAATTGATCACTGGGATAGTCTATCGTCGGTAGGACAGATGTTATACGACCTAGGGTGACTACTAAGTGGGGAGTCTCGTGTAAGGACTAGACCCATACTTGAAGTTGTCAAGAGGAAAGGTGCCACTAGGGGACTTATCCTAAACCTCAAATATACTCGACCCAGTCAGATCATGATGACCAGTCAAAGAAGAAAGCATGCAGACTTACATCTTCTTAAACAAAGTCAACATGGGGTAGCTTACCCGCAGTGTAGTAAGACCTACCAAACTAACAAGGTGCTCATCAGTTTACAATGGTCAAGTTAGGAAGAAAGCTTGTGGACTTACATCTGCCAAACAAGTAACCAATAGGGTGACACACTAGCAAGGTAGCATGTTACCGAAGCGAAATGAGTGAGTGCCACGGGGCTTTATCCACATCAAAATAGCGAGATAAAAGATATATGTTGTGGAAGAAGGAATAGGATGCTGCTTGGGTTCTCTTACACCTCTCCTAAACACATCACAGAATGGATGAAATGGTGCCATAAAGGGCAGTTGTGACTCCCACCAAGAAAGGATGCCACTTGGGTTCTCTTACACCTAACTTAGTTGTACTAGTCAAAATAGGATGTCTCTTGGGTTCTATTACACCTATCCTAATAGCACTGGAGAATCGTGTGTAATTTTTGTTTGTGTTGATTAAGGATAGGATGCCACTTGGGTTCTTACACATAGTGGTGAAATTTTTTATGTAAATTTCTAAAGAAGGCAAAATATATACTTCCATCTTCATTCTATGCGGGATAAAAATGAAGATGAAAATATACATCTTCTTCTTTTTATGAATTTTTGACACACATAAATCCATAGATATTCTTATTGAGGGTAATCGAGTATGACATTAAGAAGAGGTGTACTATCTTGAAAGATAGAAGTCACCCCCCTACAATGGACCTAATCACCTCAACAAGGACTCCAAAGGATAATAGGTATGCATGTGTACCAAAGATTCTTCCTCTAGTATACATGGAAAAGTAAAGTAGGGTTTATTTTAAATCGGGTTTGTTAAGTTCCCTACAGGGGCAAGCCCCATAGTTAATTACATCATAAGGAATGAGATCTCTTAGGAATACTCTCGATTAAAGTAATTGATCATTGTCTCCAAAGATTTCAATAGGTAGGACTATCAATCGATTATTTTTTTGGAAGATCAAATGGGATTGATCAAAGAGAGAGAGTTATTATCAGAGCCAAAGAAAGATAAATAAGAGATGCTCATGATGCTAAAAAACCTGACGAGCATCTCTAACAATCTTATGGTTGGGCTTTACATTTTTGAAATTGAATTATTTATTTGAGTTGACATTTTATTAGAAGTTTAGGGCTTATAATTCCATAATATAAGGTTATGAAAATGCCTAAGAAGTGAGAATTTATACTTATGGCCCATAGAAGGGAGAAGCAACCTTAGAACCTAAATCTAGGGAGCTTTGGTGAGGGCCAAAAGCAATTTAAACAAATCTAAAGCTTATGGTGGCTGCCAACTAACTCCTCCTATAGTTTTAAATTCATGTAGGCAAGTCTTATGCTTTATGCAAGATAGTTAGGTTGTTATTTATTTAGAAAGAGACTAAGTCCTTAAACTCACTTCTTAAAGAGAATAGATCATGTAAGGGCATGCTTCAAATGACCTAAATCTAAAGTAAATCATATTACATGTTATTTTCATTTTTGGATAGTCATTTGACTTAGCTTATAGGATTCATATGACTAATGCATGAGAAGTAAGATTATTGGCCAAAATCAGTGAGAAGGGAGGATGTGCATTTCCACCATGGCGCTCAAAGGGAAAGCCAAGTTTCTCTGGCAAAGTTGGAAGCCCTCCAATCAAGAGTGAAAACAATATGCATTTGTGCATGATGTTATAAAAGAAACTCATCCAATTAAGGGGTTGCTAATTCTTTTATCTTGATTTTTTTAGCCTAAGCTTTAAGTGAGGTTATGAGTTCTTTATTTTAATTTTGAATTGTTAAATTTGGTAGAAGATTTATTTTTTTCTAAGAGCTGAATCCACATCCAGGACATACATCAAGCAAGGAAGAAACTAGAAAAAGATGCCATGTTAATGCACAAACTAAACAAATCATCAATCAATTTATAAAGCTAACACAAAAGAAGAAGAGGTCATTTGTGGTCGGGCACCACCGCACAAACCCAAAAGCAAATTGGGTAGTGAGCTCTACCCTTATACAACCTGGATTACAAATGGATTAAGTACAATTAAGGAATTCATTGTTATGGGGTCTTCAAGCTTCATGTCTTCATTCTTCTTTTCTTCTTTCTTCTTCTTTTCTTTTTTTTCTTCTTTGGTTCCTTCTTTTAGATGGTTGGAAGATGGTTGTTCCAAAGGCTTCACATGGTGCATATGATGAGATCTTATGACCAATACTCATCCTAATCCCCAATAACAATCATTCCAAAATCCTAATTGCAAAAATACATGAAAAGGAAAAGTAAATCTAGTTAACACCTGCAAAATAGAGATTAGCTAAACAAACCATACAAATCCCAAGTATGTATATTGGACTTAGCACCCCACACATGGGTAACAAAGTCCACCTGACCTATTGTATTATGCTTAGGGGTATGAGCACCGCACTTAAAAGCTATATTTTATTACAATGTCATTTAAGTTTAATAAAAATAATGATTAGACTAAATCATCCCGCCATTCATTCTATGCATTCACCCTAACATCCATTAAAACATATATCATAAAATAAAGAAACATCAAACCATGCAACACCCTAACCTAAAGCTAGAAGTGGTGGCTTAATCTAATGTGTGTGCTTTAGAAGGTTTGTGTGGTATTGAACTATGGTTTTAGGGTTTTTTTTTTTGAAGTGTGAAAGTGTTCAACTTAGAGGATGGTTTCATTTAAGTTATTTTACTGATTTGGGCTGATTTATTTTGGATTTTTTTTGGTTTGAATGAATCCTACAATTAATTATTAAGTGTTATAAAGAGAGGGAAAAGAGAAGAGAACTTCTCTTTCCTTCCTACCTTAAGTGATTTCTAAAGTAGAATCATGTTTGGTTTCATTTAGTGAATGTTTATTACGTGTTTAAATTAATCCTAAGTTTAGATGAACTCTAAACAAACCTATTCAAAAAGAAAGGCATTTTAAGATTAAGTAAAGTGAATTAAAATCACAAAACACACATCACTTCATTTCTTTCCCAACATTTATAACATGCATATGAATGAACCCTAAGCATATCTATACATACAATGGAAATGTTTAGCATACTTTATGATGAATGCTAAGTGAATTACTTAAGAAAATTTGAATGCTTATGATGCATTTTCATTAAGTAGAAAAGATTTTATCTAATTTTCAAATATATGAAAGGCATAAGTGAGTATGATGCCATTATTAAGGGTGTAAGGTACAAGACCTACTTAGGGATACTTAAAGAAGTTGTCTAAATATATACCATTTCATTAAACACAAGCATATGTACAAAAGAAATGAATGGAAAACAAGGATGCAGTGTATTGGTTGATTTAAGATGCAATTATATATGTGAATATGAAGACCTTCTTAGTTATAACATGAAGATAAGAAGATTTGACTAATGTTATTTCTTTAAAGAACCATAGCAATATGATACAAGAGGAAAGAAAGGAAGCAAAATATAACAAATATTCACATGATTGGTTGATTTATATTTTTGTTTATGAATTTATATGTGATAATATATCATATTTTTTACTTTAGCAAAACATGTAATTTGACATAAGAAACATTTGACTTATTTGTTCTTTAAAAGAATACACTTGATATTCATATGACATACATCCATGTTAAGGGGAAAGAAAAAAGATGAAACATAAATACATTCATTTATATTCACATGCAAACTTATAAATAAAATATAAGCAAACAAACTTTTAGATGGTTTGGTTTATATATTTTGAAATTATTTAATTAGAAATATATATAACACATTCATATTTACATTTAAAGATGATTAATTTTATATTTATTGAAAAAATCATTTAATTTTATTTATAGCATTTAATGTGAAAAGAATTAAATGACATTGAAATGTTATATTAAAACATTCATGTAATGTAAAAATCTTAATGAATATCAAAGACATAATTTTTTAAGAACTTTGGTTATTTTTTTAGATTTGTTTGTATTTTTTTTTTGAGTTTGATTTTGTTCATTGATAACCACATATTCCCACAGTTTTTGGTTTTTATATATTTTATATGTGAATTTTTAACTTATAATTACCTTACTGCATACCACCACCATAGCATAGTTAATCAAATAATTATGAGCTAATGAGATGACATAAAATCTCACAAGGAATTTAAATTTGCAATGCACCTAAGAAGAAAAGGTCCTAATGTAATTTGGCTCATGATTAATGATTAATTAAACTAAGGGGTTTTAATTTAAGTAATTTCATAACCTCCCCTCACACATGTGAGTTGAGTTTTAATTTTCTTATTGTACTTAGGCTCTTGAACACCTAAGCATATACCCAAGATAGATTAATTGAGTTCCAAAAAGTTTTAGAATTTTATGAAATTAATTAATGGGGTAATTAGTGAATTAACCCTTAATTAAGGATGTATTAAGGAAGAAAAGGGGGGTTTAGGGAATATCTTATGGAAAGCATTCCAAAATTATTTCCTAAACCTCACATTCACTTAATCAAAACTTAATTGACTCAATCAGAGGGTTAGAACACTAATTATGGCCTTAATTAAGCCTAATTACATTAATGGAGTGATTAAGAAATGAACTAGCAATTCTCCTAATTAAGCCCCTAATAAATCAAAAGAAAATTAGGGGAGGCAGGAGTCATCCTACTAATTAAGCACAAAAAGTTTAGGATTAATCAGTGGAGTAATTAAAGGTAATTAGCAAATTAACATTCCCAATAAAATCTAAATTTAGAGAAAAGAACTATTCAAAATCAATAAAAAATTTAAAAAATATTCTATGTTCAATTATCTTTTATATATAATTTACTTCATATTTTTCTGATTTTCCTACACTTAGATATGAATTTAGGAAGATTTGGTGATTAATTAGAAATTAAATAATCCCTACTTATATTATTAATCCGCCAGTGTGGCGACATGACATGCGCTTTCCACATGGCATGATGATTGGCTTTTAACTCATCACATAGTGCCGTGTAGCGATTACGAAGCTTTCTCCTCGTTTGATCAAGGATCGACTGAGATTAAAGCCATGGATCGAGGGGAAAAATGTGGGAGGCTAATGAATTCATCCATGCAAAATGTGTGGATGGACGGCTAGAGATTCATCTATGCCACTCTTTGTGAGCAAGGAGATCCATCCATGTTCTAAGCCATGATCCGAGCTCGATTGAGCTCGGATTGGGCTAAAATTTAGCCCACACCTTCATCATGCAATGTAGATCATATCTAATGGCTAAAATCCCATGGGATTAAACTTTCTTTCATAAAGCTCCACACTATGGCTAGATTAAGCTCGAAAAAATGGATTACCACGTTGGAGGTGATCACCGATGTTTGATTCCCTTAGAGAAGCTTTGTCTTGTTGAGATGAAGCTTTGCTGAAGTTTGGAGGCTTTAAAATTTAGTAGATGCTTCTATGGGTCAACTCCTCCTTTCCTTGAGCTCAGACTTGATCGAATTGGATCCTCCCTTGCCTTTGGAGCTTGGGAAAGAGCTTGGGCAAGTTTGACTTTGTCCTCTGATGTTGAGTGTGGAGTAAATTCAATTTTCAGTGGAGCTCCCCTATTTTCAAGTGATGAAAATTAAGAAAAAACAAGTTTCAAACTCTCTCTAGGAAGCTTAGGAAGACTAGGTAGGGCTTGCTCTGAGTTCCTATGCTTCAATTGACTAAGGGAGAGTGAAGATTGAATTGAATTAGGGGGAGTATATCTCCCCCTTGAAGGATCGGATGGCCGCAAGCCTCCTTGCCATTATGATCCAATACACCTCATGCAATGGGTTGGTTATGTTGTTTTGAATTGCATGTGGTTCAGTTTTGGCCAGAGAAGGAGAGGGTGAGGTGGCCATGTGCTTGAATTGAGTGGAAGGATGATTTCCATGTGGCCATTTCAATGGGAGTGGTCGGTTTGGCCATTGGGCTAAGTTGGCTGACCCAAACCCATTGGGTTGGGTGCACCACACTCCCTAGTGTTCACTTGATCCACTAAGAGAGTGCTAAGTGGTTATGAAGAGGATTTGACCAAATTCCAAGTGGAATTAGCCAAACATTTACCCTATGGCCTAGAGGTAAAATGGTCATTTGACTTTAATTTCAGTTTGGGTATGTTTGATATGATGAGAAAATAGGTTTGGCCAAGTTTCATTGGATTTGGAGTTGGTTTGATGTGATTTGGCTTATGTTGACCCATTTAGGTCAAAATGGGTCAACTTGGGTCAAGTTGACCAAATGGTCAAATTGGGCCAAACCAAGGGTTGGGTCAAGTTCATATGACCATTTGAAATGTTTTGGTGGCTTTGGTTTGATTCAATTTGGTTTAAGTTTGAGTTTGGTTCATTTGATTTCATTTAGGTCAAATGGGCCAAGTTAACTAATTTGACCCATTTGACCTATTTGAGCTAGGTCATGGGTAGGTTTAGGTTTGGTTGGTCATATGAAAGGGATTGGTATCTTTGTTTCCAATAAATTTTGGTTAAGTTTGAATTTGGCTCAATTTGACCTTTTAGGTCAAGTTGGGTTCATGCTCAATTGGTTTAGGTTGGGCCTAGTTGGCCAATTGAGTCATTGGTCAAGTTCAACAATCATTTTGGAATGAACTCGACCCATTGGTTTCAATTAATTTGGCTTTGATCAAGTTTTAACACATTTTGACTTTTTAGGTCAAGTTGGGTCGACTTGGGTCAAGTTGCCAATTGGGCTAGGTTAGGCTCAAATGTTGACTGGTTCAAGTTTAAACATTGATCATGAATGAACTTAGATCAGTGGTTCCAATCAATTTGGCCTATGGTGGATTTTGGCTATATTGGTTGACCTTTAGGTTTGACTTAATTTGACCCAATTTGAGTGATTGATCATCGCATGATGATTGTTGATCATGATGAGAGGCTTAGGTGAGCTTAGTTCAAATCCAATTTGTTAGGATTAGAATTTCGCTCATGAGAGTACTTTAGGTCACTTTCAGTCAAGTGAACCTAGGTGGGTCAAATGGCTTGGTCAAAGCTTGATTTGAGTTTGATTGTACTCACATATGGACTTATGATTGAAATATAAATCCATTTGCAAGTGGTTTGAAGTCAAATGGGTTTTGATTCATTTGACAATTTCAAGTTCAAAGGGGTGAACATGAGTTTGACTTGGGTTTGATTTTTGAATTGAGTTTTGGTTAAGTGATTGAAGTTTGTATTTATATTTGGATTCATGATTAAAATATTGATTGAATCATGAAGAAAAATCAAGGGATTGGCTTGATTTGAAGTTGATTTGGCTAAGCTCAAGAATTTGACTTGAAAGGCTTAGGTTGGATTTTGATTGAATTTGGGTTTGATTTTTGGAGTTAGTTTTGATTGTTTGAGTTTATATTTCATTTATATATGTGAATATAAATGAGAATATAAATGAGAAAATTTCAAAGATTTGAAGTTTTTGAACATGATCTATGCTAAGTCCTTAAGAGGAAAATAAAGGATTTAGGAAAGATTTTGAACTTGGAATTGAATTTCAGATTTAGTTTGATTGATTTGAATTTATATTTGATTTATATATGTGAATAAAATGAGAATATAAATGAGTTAAAAAATTTCATGAATTTGAATTGATTTAGCTAAGTCCATGAAAGGAAATCAAAGGGCTTAGGCAAGATTTGGAATTGGAATTTAAATTTTGAAATTTGATTTGATTGATTTGAATTTATATTTTATTTATATATTATATAGAATATAAATGAGAATATAAATAAGTTGTGAGAAAATTTTCTGAGTTTGAATTGATTTGAAGATGATTTAGGCTAAGTCCTTAAGAGGGAATTAAGGACTTAAGAAATATTTGGAATTTGATTTGATTGATTTGAATTTATATTTCATTTATATATGTAAATATAAATGAGAATATAATGGGTTATGGGAAAAAATCATGAATTTGAATTGATTTAAAGATGATTTAGGCTAAGTCCTTAAGATGGGATTAAAGGACTTAAGAAGGATTTTGAACTTGGAATTTCAATCATGTAGCATTGATTTGAGTTTGGAGAAAATCAATTAGGCTGGAATTGATTTAGGTTTGATGTTGATTTGATTTGGAGTTTGACTTGGAGGCAGGAAGTAAGGAATGTAGTTCAAGCTATAGGGTAGGCAGATTTTCCTAACACCCCTAAAGCATGACCTATTCCTATGGCTAACTCTTCTAAATCTCTAGGGCTAGGTTGAGTATCCACCTAATCACTAGATGTGTCTTAAGACTAAGGATCCCTTAAAGTCTAAGAGAAGTCCTATGTCTAAGATGAAGGGGTTGTGAACATATCCTAAAAATGAGGTCAACCTACACCTATCCTAAACACATTATGGCGATTCACAAGCAAAGATATTCCTCAGAAACTATAAATAGATGGAATTTGAGACTAAAGAAATTTTATTGATAATTGATTTGGAAATAAGATTTATGGATAATATTTCTTTAAGTAGAGCCCGTTGATTGAAAGCATAGGGCGCTCTCCCTTATAATTTATAAGCTGATAAGATCCTCCTTGGTAGGCCTTCTATATGGCAAAAGGGCATTCCCAAGTGGGTTCAAACTTGCCTCCCATCTTTTGACGGGCAACAATTGGTCTTCTTAGAACTAAAATAAGCTCTCCTACTTAGAAAGCTCTAGGATGGACCAACTTGTTATGAGCTTGAATCATTTTGGCTTTGTACAACTTAAGGTTCTGGCATGCTAGGAGGCGTCTGTCCTCCAAACCTTCGAGCTCTTCTAACCACAACTTGGCATTCTACTCCGTTGTGATCTTACTACCCACAACTATCCTTAATGATGGGAGTTGGACTTCTAATGGTAGAACTACCCATACACGGAGAAAGGTAGATTGAGTTGAAGTTTCTATATGCGATAAGCCCACAAGGCTTCAACTAATCATGCCACTTGTTATCATGGTGTCTTCTTTAATATTTGGATGAGAGTTTTGTTGAAAGCTTAGCCATTTGCCCTGTAGTAGATGGTAGAGTATCTAATCTATTCTATGTCTATGGAAAATTGTTAATAGTGCTCTTGAATGCGCATCATATTTAAGGCACACTGAACCTATATGATATGGTTCCGAAAAAGGAGCACATCGAGTATGACTTCTCTCGAAGCGGATTGCCTGCCACTTGGAAAAGTAGTCGGTGGCAGTTAGAATGAATCGATGACCTTGGAAGAAGGAAGATCGATCGGGCCCACAATGTCGGTACCCCAAAGCTCAAATGGCCATGAGGCTAATGTTGGATGTAGAATGTTGGAAGATTGGTGAAGGACCACACCGTGCAGCTAACATTGGTGGCATCTCCTAACTATGTCCATGCAATCTGTGATCATCGAGGGCAGTAGTATCCTAGTCTTTTGATCTTGGCTTTCATCTTCAGACTAGATTGATGCGCTCCGCATAAACCTGAATGCACCTTGGTCACGATCTTACGGGCTTTGTGTTTGTATAGACAACATAACCACATATGATCGAAGGATAGCTGGTACAAGGTGCCATCCACGAGAGCGTATGAAAGGGCTATCTTCTTCACCTGATGTGTTAGTAACTTCTCTTGAGGTAGTTTGCCTATATTTAGATAATTTGTGAATGGTTGTCTCCAATCCAACTCCTCATCCTTTTTGGAAACAACAACCTCCCCTTCAAGAGAGAGTCTCTCGATGAGTTCAACATCAACAAGGGATAAGACTTGTCTATTTTGGGCCCTTATTGGTATGGACTCATCTTCCAGACATGTCAACTCTTCGGCAAGCTTGGCTAATGCATCTACTACTATTTTCTCTCCTCGAGGAATCCTGTAAATGGTAACCTGTAAATGGTAACCTCTGAGATTTGAGCCAATAACTCCATGGTGTACTTATGATAGTGATGGAGTTTAGGCTTTTGAACCTTATAAGACCCAGCAATTTGGTTGATGATTAACTGAGACTCCTCAAAGATGTTGATATTCTGTATGCATAGTGTAATGACTAACTCTAGACCAGCAATCAAAGCCTCATATTCAGCTTCATTGTTGGTGCATAGATTGGACATATGATATGAGAATCTCATCGTATCGTGGTTTGGAGTTAAGAGAACTACTCTGCCTTTCCTGGAAGAGTAGATCATGGTTCTTCTCCTTTTTGAAAGGAAGCTGCACCATCAAAGTACAGCTCCCAGTGGTGAATGCTAGTGTCCTCTAAGTTCATAATCTTTTCATTGGGAGGTCATCATTAAGCAAGGAATCAGTAGGAAGTGGGTGTGCTTCTAAGAAATCCACTAGTGCTTATCCTTTCACCACACAAAGTGGTACGAAAGTGATGTTAAACTGTGACAAATCATGAATAAATGCACAACCGCTTGAGATAAATACACATGCATGGGATGCAAGTGCTTTTAATGGGTGGGTAATTTGCCTCAATAGGGATTAGACGATGACTAAGATAGTAGAGTGCATTCTCCTTTCCTTCATCATTGGTTTGAGCCAACAAAATGCCAAGGGAGTCATCTAATGTGGCAGTATATAGTATGAGCGGCTTGCCCAGGATAAGGGCTGCTAGAACTTGCAGCATCATCAGGTAGTACTTGATGTCTTCGAAGGAATGTTGACACTTGTCATCACACTTGAACTTGACATCCTTTTGACAAGTGCTGAGAATGGCTGGCATCTTCGACAGGTTGGAAATTAAGCGTCTTAGATATGCCAACCACCCTTGAAATGATCTAAGTTGAGTTAGACTTTTAGGGGGTGGCATTTCTAATTTCGCTTTGATCTTCTCTGGATCGATTTCTATTCCACAGTGTCGGACAATAAACCCAAGGAGTTTTCCCGAAACTACTCTGAATGCACACTTTAAGTGATTCATTTTAAGGTTAAATTGTTAACCATTCGAAAACTACTCTCAAGTCAAAGAGATGGTCTTCCTTTTCTTTACTTTTGACTATAAGATCATTGATGTAACATTCGAGTCATGGCCCGCTAGTATGTAGCACTAGCATTTTTAAGGCCGAAAGGCATGACCCTATATCAAAAGATTGATCGAGGTTTGAAACGTAGTGTTTCTTTCATCTTCAGGGGCCATCTTTATTTGGTTATAACTAGATGAGCCATCAATGAAAGAGAAGACTACATGAGATGAGGCAATGTCCACCATCAGTTCTAGTATTGGTAGTGGAAATTCATCTTTTGGACATGCCTTATTTAGGTCCTTAAAATTGACGCATATGTGAATTTGGCCATTCTTTTTCTTAACTGGGATGACATTGGCCAACCAGGTAGAATATTTTTCTTCCATAATAAAACTAGCATCGATCAGTTTCTTGACTTTAAAAATGACCTGCTATTTAATATCTAATCACATGCGTCTAGGAGCTTGCTTGATATGGTTAGCATTATGTTCTATTACTAGTTTATGGACTGCTACATCAAGAGACAAACTAGGCATTTCTTCATAACTCCATGCAAAGTTAAACTCACCAATAGCTTAACTAAGTGATTGATTTTGGTATCACTTCGGTTACATGGATTGTCTTCGCCTTTCTAAGTTGATCTCTTTAAGTTCATCAATGGTTGACTTGATTTTTTGTTCAAATTTTGGGGTGCATCTTTGACTTCAAAGTCATTTGGATCATCTGAGGTTTCTAAACACACCTCCTCATATGAGTTAGCATGATTTGAAAAGAACCTATCATATTCTAAATGATTGGTGATAACTAGGCAATGGTTATCATCATCGACTGGACCCACCATACCGAATCCTAGTCCTGGTCTTGATTGAGAGCTTTTGCATTCATTCTTCCATATTCTTTCGAAATAGTTTGACCTGTGCTTTGACCAAGTATGTGGTATTACTTCCTTCTTGTTAAATTAAGAACATAAGGTGAATACCAATCAAAAGGCAATTGTATTAAATTTGTATATGAATCATCCTCAAGTTCTACATCAACTTTTTGACTTGAGGATGATGCTCCCAAAAAGAACCTTTGAACTCTCCCATCTGTGGAAGACTTAAGGGCCTCCTTAACTACCAAACCCTCAACTTTCTAAGATGAAAGTGGGGTTAGAGCTAAGGTTCCCAACTGACTCCTCACTGTCTCATATGTAGACTTGGATACATTTATTCTTTGCTTTGGAGCCCATTCTTCATCACTGTCACACTCTAATGTCACCTCAAAAGGGATCCGCCACTGAGAAGTGCTAACCACATAAGACTCATCCTCTGAACTAGATTCTAAGTCTATGTGGATAGTAGGTGTAGTCCTGGTGGCTAGGGCATACCTCCTATTGGGTGGGCTATAGGGAGGCTTTCCACCTCGGGGGCTGCCTCTGAACTATCCTATGTATCTGCTTGGTGGAGGTCGGGTCATCCTACCCATATGTTCGAATGGAGTAACGAACTGTGGGTGAAATCTAATGTCAGGCTCTATATCTTCCCTAAGTCCATGTCTCGCTCTCTTTTATTTTCTTTTTTCTTTCTGTTTTATCCTTTTCTTTTATTTTCTTTCTTTTTGTCTCTCTTGGGAATCTTTACTAGATTCACCATAATGGACTTATTGGATTTGGGGAAAAAATAGGTTGCATCCTCATATATCCTGACCTCATGAACTATGAAGGGCTTAAGATCTCCTTTGATGCAGTATGCAATTCCACCTCTCATGAACTTCATGCACTGATGTAGAGAGAATGGAACTGTGTTGTTCTCATGTATCCATAGTCTCCCAAGCAAAGCATTGAAAGATGTATCCAAGACTATGATATGAAACTTGGCTTAGCCTTCCATATCTATCTCTAATGGCAACACTATAGAGCCTAAGACCCTCTCATCTTATTCATTGAATCCTCTCATCATCATCCTCTCCTTTCAGAGTTTAGAGATGTCAATCTTCAAGTAGGCAAGGGTTCTTATAATCATAATGTTGATTGATTCACCTTGGTCAACAAAAACTGTTGATATCATGTATCTGCCAACGTCTGCTGTAATATAAAGAGGGTTGTGCTTGGTCATTCCTAGAATCAAGTCTTCATCACTGAATGTATCTCCTAAGATGTCTTTTGAGCTATGTGCCTTCTCTTTAGTAGCGGTCAACTGAGCTAAGCATATATCTAGGTCAAGAAGATCCTTGACTAGAGATTCCCTCATCTCTTTGGATAAGACAAGGGCGTCATATATGCTTAACTTAGCTGGAAACTTTCTAAGATGTGCTAGAATGTTATAATAAACTTTGACTTGGTCCTCTACAAGCATATCCATGGGTGGAGCCCTGTGGAGGGATATGCAGAGAACCAATGACTTGTTTACCCTTATCGAGAGGTGCTACCCTAGGAGGTAGAACTTTGCCACTACGCAGGTTGACTTCAGTGACTTCATGGAATGATGAACTTGTGGAAAGTTCTACCTTCCCATCAGGTATACCTATAGCTTGTCCTATGGGATCCTCAGAGTCAGTTGAATCCAAGTCAATCTCAAGAGGTGAACTCGATTGATTCAAAAAAGGAAAGTCTAATTCTGAATCAAAAGAGAGTGGATCAGAATGACTTGAGCTACCATTATTATTTTGTAGACTTGGAGAGTTTTCGAGAGGAATAAAATCTGAAGTATCAGAAGTGGACAAGATGTAAGTGAAAGCTTTCTTCATTGATTTCTTCTGGTGTGTACATGATAGAAATCTAAAGTAAGTGGGGATAAGGGATTTAATGCCATTATCACTAATACAATGCTCTACTAGAAGAGGAGCTAGTGGAAGAAGAAGTAATGCAAACTATGGATGGAGTGCTGGACTCTGGTTGCGCTACTAGGCTATCCTGGGCAAGTAAGGTGAATTGTTGCTGCTGCTGTTGGGCTGTCACCTTCTTCAAGTTGTCTTTGGAAACTTGCTAACCTTCCTTGGTGTTGGAGATTTGAGCTGCCTCAGGCACCTATAAAGAGAGTTTCTTAATTTTAGAAACTACTTTCTTAGAGGTTTGGGATAAGGCAATATCCCAACCTTCTTTTATCTTAAGAGGATTGTGTTTCCCAAGAATTACTCTAATAGAACTGGAAGGCTGCTCTAATAAGTATTCCTTGGGGATAACTATGGTGCCTTACTTGTAGCTACGCTCAAGCCAGTCCTTAAATGTAATTCAATCCTCTAAGACATGGCTAATCATGCAATGGTAAGGGTAATAGTTAGGATCATCACTCTTGCTCACTTCCTCTGGCCTCTTAGGCTATGGTAACTAAAAGTCAAGTTTCTTTAAGAGATTCTTAAGAATTTTCCTAACTACCTCCCTCTTGAATGAATATGGATTATTCAATTTATCAACAAGAGTGGGTGGGTAATAACTACCTGGTGGGGGGTAAGAATACCGTTGTTGAGTAGGCTACTAGTACGGTGGGAATGGCCGTTGTGATGTATGAGGAGGCTGATATGATGGCCATGGTGGTGGCGGAAGAGGTGAAGGCTGCTAAGCTTAGGTCTCTCTACGGACTAGCTACTTCCCTTTATCCACTAAAACTGTCCTTGGTTTCTTCTTGAACACCATCTATGGCTTGGGCCGAGATGATTTGTCGGGAAAGGGCAACTGTTTGGCCTCTTCTTGTAGGCTAGCAGCCTTGTTAATTAGTTTCTCAAATGTTTAGATGGTAAAGCCCTTAAGCATGAAGGTGACCGGACCATGAAAATTCTTGAGAAGAATCTCAATGGCATGTTGTTCAGACAGCTGCAGCTTGCATTTCATTCTCAGGTTATGCCACCTGAGAATATAATCAACAAGGGACTCATTGGGAGCTTGTGTCATTACAACAAGATCACCTATAATTACTCTTTGATGGGCTCCAACAAACCTCTTGATGAAGAGGTGCTCCAACTCAAGAAAGTCCCTAAATTTGGGAAACAACATACATACCAAATGCACCCCTACTAGGTCTGACAAAAGTCAAACAACATGCTACCACCGGGCACGAATTGAAATATGCAAAATACTAATGCGGGTTCCCACTACCATCAAATATTTTGAAGGAAGGCAACACAAAACCCTTGGGGTATTGAACTATATCAAATTCCTCCAGGTATAGTCTACTCTTTAGAATAGATGAGCTCCCCCGGGCTTGCGCCATCGCTTCCTTCACCTACTGCTCTACCGTGTGCTTGATATCCTTTCATGTATGGAGGTGCCATCTGAACCTTCTATGCAACACGCCCCTGCAAGAGTGCACTTAGGATGCTCTAAGGTATGTACCAACCGGGATGGTCATATAGGAGAAGGTCAGAAATTTGAGTTTGCAATGTGCAACTATTGCCATCAACTCTCAATCTTCCCCCATATGATCAATATGATCATCCCTCTAAGGTGAAGGAGGTGCTGAGTGAGAAGTGTCACCTCCTGAGCACAACACCTTCGGCTAGTCGATCTTGTGGGATGCAGTATCAACCATGTGGACCTCGTCATCCAACATGTCAACCTCATGGGATCAAGCGACCCTATCCCCATCCCCGACGGTCCCAAAAAATCTATCTCTTCTTGGCAAAGTTGGCTAATATGTCATCTAGTGATCGATCTACTATGCCTAGCTACGCTGAGATAAAAACCCCTTGACTACTAGCTACAGGACTGTGTTCCTCTGCCTGAATGCAATGGATACTGCCTACTATCATGGCTCCCTCACCAGAAGGATCAACTATCATGGGGATGGTATATGTGTCCCCTCTCTCTATCTCTGTGTATTGTGGTGGAGGTGGTGCGATGATGATGCTCTTGCCACTCGCCAACCATGAGGTGGAGGGTTGAGGTGGGAGCTCGATCTCTCCTCAGGTGGAATGGATGGTGGGATCCTTGGGCAGGATAACCGAGGGGAAGGTCTCTCCCTGATGGGGGCTTCTAAACCTTGGTGGGAGTGGTACATGCTGTGGTGATGGTGAATGATGAGGGGAGCGGTGTGATGGCAACATCTGACCCTCAATGGAGATCTCATGTGAGTTACACCAAGAATAATCTTATCGAATGATCAGCTTTGATGGGAGACAATCAGAAATCCATCAACCGAGGTTGCCAGCCTGGCATACCTCCGCTTCTCTCCTACGAGCAAATACTGAGCCTCCATGGCTCTCTCTCTATAAATCTGACCCCTAACACTCCTAGGGATCAATGATCATAAGTCAAAAGGTATGGACTGCCCAGATACTTCACCCAGCATAGAATAGTCCTAATTCTGGAATATGGCCTCCTATGCTCCCTAACCAGTGTGTCATGGTATGCTAGTGGTGGAGGAGAAACAGCAATCCTCCGATAATCTTCCTCTCATCCAGGTGAGGGGTGTAACTTGTTACTACTGAAGTGGAGAGACCTCATGGAGAGAACCTCCTCTACATGGGAAGCAATCAATCAAGCTCTTGCTGCTTCTCACTTAATCTTTCAATTGTCATAAAATGAGTGAACAAGGTAGAGCAGGAACTAGTACCTACCTCAAAAGTGGAGGAGACTATCTCAGAGGCTAAGATAGCTTTTCCCTTTAGGGTGACAAATGAGGAGGTAGTATCAGTAGAGCTATGGCAAGGACAACTATAAGGGCAGGTGCTAAAACTATCACTGGATGGGGTGTGGGAACCACTGAGACTTCCACTTTTGCAGAGAAAACTTAGAGTTAGACGGGATATCCAAGAGGATGAGTGGTGTCTGTCCCGCCATCTCATCCCTACTGACGGTGGTGAGGACTGCCCCCTCACAAGTAATGGTCCCCTCAAATCCATGGCCAAAATAGATCAAGTTGGTGGAATGGCCATGATGGTGAGATTGGCCTGATCCAAGGCCAAGTCTACACCAGAAAAGAAAGAGAAGATGAACTTGCTAAGAGCGATGATCACTGCACTGATTGGAAGCTTGACTAACTAATTGTACTGAAGTCACTTCATTTGTTGAAACAAGATTAAGTTAGACCCTTGCTTTGATGTTTATCTTCAATCATAGATTTCTATACTTAGTTTGGAATTTGAATTCACTCTTAACAAATTTAGGTATGCTAAGTGTGATTCATTTGAATTTTGGAGAGATTTTTGATATTTGCAGGGGAGACTTTGCAATATAATTTTGATTTATAACCCATACTTAACCAATTTAAGTAGGTTGGGTGAGGTTCAAATATTTGGAGAGACTTTTGAAGATATTTGTATTTTGTGTCTTGTTTAAGAATTTTATTTGGAAAACCTTTACTTAGCAAATTTAGATATATGAAAAGGTTTTGATTGTGTATTTTTAAAATTTTGTGAAAGTATCTTTGCTTGTGATGATTGGTTATGTGTGTGTTGACCTCACTTTTAGTGAGCTCTCAACTTCTCCATTTTGACATGGGGACTTCTTAACAAGAGTTCCTTAGTCTTGAGACACTTCAGTGATTAGGTGAACACTTAACCTAATCCTAGAGACTTAGAGGGTTTATCATGTGGATTAGGCTGCATTAGAAATTTAAGGCAACCACTTACTTATAGCTCAAAAGCCACCCTCCTTCAAACCAATCCAAATCAAATCTCAAATAAATTCTAACTCAATTTATTTTTTTTAAATCTCAAATAAATTCCAACTCAATTGATTTACTCAAATCTCAAATTAATCCCAACTCAATTGAGTTTCTCAAATCTAAAATCAACTCCAAATTCAATTCCAATCCCAAATGATTCAGATCAAATCAATTCCAAATCCAACTCCAATTAGATGATTAAAACCCATGATCAATCCAAAACCTTCCTAAGCCTTATGATCTAAGCCACTGAGCCAAAATGACAAATCAGCCATCCACCATCTGATCCAAGGAGGGGTGATATACCCCCCTCATTCTCGCTCAAACAAAAAGAGATTCATTCCTTAGAGCTCCAACAGTCGAATAGAAGCCTCCCCAAACTTTTCTTAGCCATTTTCGAGCTTCCTTGCTTCCCGTTTCTCAATTTTACTCAAAATCAGAATAGGGGAGATCAATCCAAAGCTCAACTCACCCAATCCTCAACCAAAGTGCAATTAACCTTGCACACACCATCCTTGGACCAAAGTGAGTCAAAACAAATCAAATCCTGAGCATTCTGACAACCGAAGCTAGGAGTTCGATCGAAGCTGACCACCTACATGCCGTGGATTGGTCTTTCGAGCTAACTACATTGAATCAAAGCTTGTGTGGCTCAACAGGGCTTCATTTCATCCAAATGAAGCTTCCTCAATTGTTTGAACCATCGATCAAAAGCTCCGGTGAGGTATGCCATTAAAACCAACCTTAGAGTAAAATTTTCTTGGTCCTTTGTGAAAGAAATCATTATGTCATGCGATCTTCACCATTTGATGTGTTGCTTGTGCTTCCTCAAAGGTGTGGGATGAATTTGAGCTCCATTCGAGCACGAGTGACGATCGACGAATCATCCTTCTGAGAAGAGAGATCATGGACCATCTGCATTTGGATCGAGACGGTCTAATAAAATTGCGCTTTAGATCTCTCTGATTTCCTCCTAAGTCATGGATTAAATCATGACCATCCAATCTTTGATTCGACGGTCCACGGGAAAGTGCATTTGTCGCCAGCTAACTCAATCGATGGATATGACAACTTAAATAACCAATCCCATTACAGCACGTGGAAAGCACACCATGTCAGCTGCCATGTGGCCCGACAGATTAAGAGTTTAATTAGGCTTAATTATTCCAATTTAAATGGTGAAACTTTCAAAATTTAAAACTAATTGTAAAAAAATCCAAAAAATAAAAATAAATAGTCATTTTAAAGGTAATTTAGAGGATGATAATATAAAATTAAAATCAATTAATTTTAAATAGTGATTTTGACTCAATTTAGGTTTTATTGAAAATATAATTAAGCTAATTACTCTCTAATTATTCTAGCAATTAATTACAAACTTTCTGGGATTGACTAGTGGAATGACCTCTGCCTCTCATAATTTTCTTGAAATTTATTGCTTGATTAATTAGGAGAATTGCTTGTTTCATTGTTAATCCCTCTCTTAATTAATTAAATGATTAATTAGCATGTTAAAAAGTAATGAGTCCATTAATTAAGTTGGCTAATCATTATGAAATAGTGAATTAACATAAGGAATGAGATTAGGACCTCTTTTCCAATCTTTTCCCATAAGTTTATTTCATTTGGATAACACTTGATCCATTTACAACTAATTAATGGCTTAATCACTTCATTAAATAGTTTAATTAATCAAATTCAAAATCAAATCATTCTAGAACTCAATCATTCAATTCTTGGGTAGATTCTTAGGTATTTAAAAACCTAAGAGAATTCCAATGACAATTAAAATCAAACTACATGTGTAGGAGGGTTATAAAAGTACTTAATCAAACCTTAATTAACCAAATATAAGCCATATTAGCCCCTTCATTTCTTAAGTGCATTACTAATTTAATTTCTATGTGGTTGCATATCATATTTTCATAATTATAATTATCATTGGATATCATTTAATTATTTTTTAATAATTATTCTAAATGAATATATTAATGGATTTAATTCATATTTTAATCTTTTAATCAAAAATTCATAAATGATCTAATTCCTAAATTAAAAATACCAAACACACCATCATGGGGGAATGGGGAGCAAACCCTTCTCATATTTCCTAATCAAATTCAAAGATAAAAATCTCCTTAAAGAATTTTGATTCATTTTAAATGATCTTATTTTTTATATGATTATCCCTAGGAATTAATTAGGGTGAATGAAGTCATGTGCTTACATTCCTTTATTTCTTTTCAATCATGCTAAATATTATTTGCCATATGAAATCATGCATTCATTTCTTTTAAAAATTAATTAAATAAAATTTTTTATTTTATGTCAAATTGCATGTGTTAGCTAAAATTAAGAATATGAGTGGCAATTAGCACTATTAAACCAAAAATTATTTTTTTAATACTTATAAATCAAAGATTATAAATAAAGTGATGCTAGTTATAAATATTTATAAGCTTGCATGTGATGATAACATAAGATGTGTATTATAAAGTCCTCTTTCCTTCTCTTAACATAGATTCACATAGGATTTGCAAGTGTATAGTTCATTTGAAAAGAAAATAACACTTGCCTATCTATTCTTATATATTAAGACTTAGGAAGGACCTTCATATTACACATGTAAATCATACAACCAAATCAAACATAATCTTTTGCATGATTCCTTATCCATTTGGTTCTTTCTTTACATCTACATGTATCAAAGAAAAGTGGTATATCAGTTTGGACATCCTAGAGCTATGAGGTTTTAAGTAGCCCTAAGTAGGCCTTGTACCTTATGCCCCTGGTGTAAAAAATAATAGCACCATACTCACTTATAACTTTTATACATGCGGATGTGCATTTAGCTAATGGATGAAAAATCCCTCTTCTACATAGCAAAGACATGCATTAATGATCCAATTAACAAATGGAATATCCAAAGTTTCAAATCACATCTCTTTGCATTCTTCATCAAAGTGTGCTAATATTTGCATTGCATATATAGGTATACTTAGGATTATTCATATGCATGGTATTCATGGTAGAAAGAAATGAATGGGTGTGTGTTATGTAATAGTAATCCACCCTAACAAATCCTAAGATGTCTTTCTTATTGAATAATGCTATTTGGAGCGAATTTATACTTAGGGTTAATTAAAACACATAATAAACCATTCACTAAAATAAATTCATTAATCAATTTATCTTAGAAATCACCTAAGGTAGGGATAAAAGAGATATTGTCCCTCTCTTTCTTCTCTTTATAACACTTAGTTGCTAAGTGTAGGTTACATGAAATATGAGAAAACATTAAGTAAAATTTCCCAAATTAACTAAACTACTTAAAGAGAAATCAACCCTTTATAAATTAAACCTCTCACACTTAGAAAATCATAACTCTAAAGCCTAGCTAGGACAAGCCACACATACCATAAATGGCACACACATTAAGCTAAGTCACCACTTCTAGCTCTATGTTAGGGCGGTGCATGATTTGATGCATGATTTTATTTTGTGGTGTAATATTTATTGATGTTAGGGTGTATGTGCATAGATTTGATGATAGGGTGATCTTAGACTAATCATGTCTTCTATAGGGGATTGTGCTTAAGGGGCCACTATAATAAAAATAAAAAAACTATAATGGCTTTTGCTGTGCAGGTTGCATAGCCACTAAGCATAGTCCAAATTAGGATATGTGGACTTGGTTACCCATGTGCAAGGTGCTAAGTCCAAATTATTAATATAACTGCTTGGGTTGGTTGGAGTTTTCTCTGGAATAGAGAAAAGAAATGACACCACATAGAGTTTAAGAATATTTTATTTAGATGGTCAAATATGACATTAAGGAATAAACATATTATCTAGAAAGATAAACATTCTCTCATGTATTAGATTCGATCATTTCAATAAAAGACTCCTAAGGCTAATGGGTCTTTCGTGTACTAGAGTATTTTCCCGAACTACATGAAAAGGTAGAATAGGGTTTATTTTATCCTAGGATCATGGTTCCCTATAATGGCAAGCATCTATAGTTAATTACATCTTAGGAAGGGTCTCTTCCTAAGAATACTCTCGATTAAAGAAATAAATGATTATTCCTAAAGACTACTAAGGTAGCTTTCAAGGGATTGATTTTTGGAAATTCAATTGGGAGAGGTCCAAATTGGAGAGAGTCATTTTCAAGAGTTAAATGGAGAGAGCAATACGTAACCG